>JAUMHM010000071.1:24028190-24054102 GCA_032362435.1 Melikaiella ostensackeni | reverse complement strand
CGAAAGTTTGGTAAAATCCCTACAAATCCATTGAAATAATTTGAAACCCCGTTAATTATCTTCAAATTTGTAATATCTTCAAAAATTTCTACAGAAATAAAAATAATTTTGAATTCTTCCGAAATCATATGAATCTTTGAATTCCTCTGAAATCATATGCATCTTCTCGAAATCTCTGAAATCCTTTGGAATCTTTTAAAATACTCTGAAAGCTTTGACACTCTATAAAATCCTTTCGAAATCTCTTGAAATGTTTTGAAAATTTTTGAAATCCCTTGAAATCTTATGAAATTGCTATTTTTGAGATGGAGGAATGTTATCTTAGCCAATCAACGGAGTTTGAAAATATGTTTGAAGGCAAAGTGAAAAAATAGTTGCATTAGCAAGTAATTTGAGAGAATAGTAGCATCAGTGTCATTTTTTTCGAAATAGTAGCGAAATAGTTGTATCGTTAAAAAAGTGTCGTGAGTCCGAGGCCTGTAATATTAGGATTCTTGAAAGGATAATTAGGTATTATTTTCCAAGATCTATAAGAGTTTTGTTGCATTAATAATTAACGACATACACTACACTAATTCTAATAACAAAAGAAAAAAAAGAAAAAAAAATAATATAAAAGATACCTAACCTTCAAAAGAATGTGGTTTTAAATATTATACACTTCAAATTTAGGGAGTTCACGTCGCACGTACACGAAATAAACTATATACCTTTTGAATCAATTTCCCATAACTCCCAAATAAATAAAGAAAGTATCTATATCACAACCAGAACCACCCCCAATCAATCAATACCATTTTACCGTCTCATCCAAACAAATCAATAAACGTTTCAAACCTCTCAAATTGCAAAACTCCAATATTACGATATTACATAATAAAATGCTTGCCACTTCTTTTTTTCTAGCAAACTCTTTAAAACACTCAACTCAGAAACAATACAAATTATTACCATTATCAATTACCTCGAAATAATGAAACATCATGACGCAACTTCTCCCAGTTCAGTTGCTCCCAGTTGAGGTTAGATCCTGGTCACGTGTTTCAGGAACCAATCAGACACTATGACGATCACCGCCATGACGCTATGCCCTAGCCAATCAGCTTATTCCACTCTCTTCTACATCTCTGTGGCGTTCGTCAATCCTCGCTCGCTGCCCTCGACTAGGACATTTCTGACGAAAACGGTAAGTTTTTTCTCCACTTTTCTACTCCCTCGACTCGTGGTGCATTCTCCTCTCAAATCTTAGTCCTCTCGACCTAACCGCTTTCCGAAAAAGCCTCCGATTTCGCATCGTCTGCTCCCCGCCGATCATACGCGCAGGCTCCATTAAAATGGCCGCCTCTCTCGTTTCGCTTTCGCGCCTTTCGTTGTGGTGGTACTCGTGGCGACGATGATGGAGGTCCGAACTGCCGCCGCCGATCGATACGAAACGCGCGGCCATGGTGACTTTCATGGCGGCTTGCGTCGTGCGTCTTACTCGTCCTCCTATTGTTGTTGTTGGCGTGTCGCGACGCGTCCTCGACGCTCGGAACTCGTGAACGTCGTCCCCGAGGTCTCACGCACCAGGTCTTCGCGCTGAGTGTCGATGACCACGAATCGCGGTTATACAACACTTGTGATTTGTGTGTTGACTGCTGGTGACCGGGGCGTGGTAGATTCGCGGACAAGTGGCTCGTGAAGAAAGGAAAGCTGAGCTTTTGTGCGGCCGGATATCAAATAAACGAGACTTGGGTGCCGACCGGGACTTGAGCGACCGACTTCGGTCAACGAAACGACGAAAGAGACCAAAGGTGCGTACGCAACTCGCTATTTTCACTGGGCCTGCTCCACGCCGCCCTCGGTCATGAGCCTTGCGGATTTTCGACTTTTGCGATTTGCCCTGCGCATTTTCGCTAAGAGCACGTTGTGTCCGTTCAAGGTTTGTCATCTTTTCCCTCTCCGCGGTGAATTTCTCGGAAGGAGAGAAGATGCACGAGGACAGGACGTGGGGGATGAGTTTTCCCAGGAGGAGGCGTAGAGGGTGCTTTTTGGGCATCGACGGGGACCTCCGGGTGGCTCTGGATTGACTCCGGGGCCCGATTCTCTAATCAGGGATACAATACAAGGATAGAGAACCTGCTTGAGAACCTCCTCCTGGAAATGAGAGGCGTAGGATTTGTGTGTCAGTTAATAGTGATCGGTTTTGAAGTCGGATTCCTTTGGTTTTGATTGAAATTTATTTCTTTATGTATAAGTATTTGACTCTGTTTTATAGAGGAAGAGAGAGAGAACGGGATAAAAAAGGCTTCGATTACCTCTCCTCATTCCCCCTTCCCCTCCCTCTTCTGGTGAATTTCCCTTTCCATCCTTCCTCCATTTACCCCACCCGGCAGTTTGCTTGAGCGCCTTCCTCTTCGACTTGGTAATACCGGTAATAACCCGTAATACCGGCAGAGTTAAGATTTAACACGTGCGTTTTAACAATCTGAGAATTTTTTTATTTTCGCTCCCTCTATATTGAAAAAAAAGAATGTCATTCTTTATTAAGAGAGGACAGTATATCATTTAAATCGAATATATATATATAGAGAGAGAGAATTTGCTCAACATAAATTTTTGGGCATTCAAGAAATCTAATACTGAATGAAACTTGTTTTTCTTTTTGAATATTTTCAGGGCTGCCACACAGTCACTTTTGGTCACTATTTTTCAAGTCACTTTTTAGAGAAAAAGTCACTATTAGTCACTTTTTGTTAAAAAGAAAAGGTCACTTTCTTCACATTTCTTCATTTCATTTCAGATTTTATCTAAAAGAAAAAAATAAGTAATTCATGTATGAAATCTATATAGTTATCTATATTGTAAAAATGGTATTCAACATTAAATTTGAAATTTTTTTAAGTATCAAAATTCTAAAAAATTGAGCCGCAACCGACTTCGGTGAAATAAAATTAAATGACCCTTATTCAGCTTGTAATAAAATTTATTATACAATGTGTCAGAACATTACTTCCAAAATTAATTATAGCTATTGTGACATTGGTATTCACTCCCGAATTCAGCAATAGAAATTCATCTAATTTTTTGTGTGAACAGTAGTCACTTTTTATGTTCAAATTAGTCACGTTTGGTCACTTTTTAGCTTAGTCACTTTTTGCCCTTTTTTAAGTACATTTGTCTGTGGCAGCCCTAGATATTAAAAAAAAAATGTTTTGTATCTACACTGTAAGAAAAAATGAATGAAAAAAGATTATATTTCATTGTACACAACATTACTTGTGATAAATTATAGAAATTTGTTCATTTAATTTAAGAAATATACAACTACAGAATATCAAGTTCAATAAAGAATCAATGATGCTGTAAAATCAAAAAAATTAAGAAGCTTTAAAATTTATATTTGAATTCTAATTTGGAACACTTTCAAATTAAAAGTCATTCAGTTCTGAATGTCTAATTTATTCTAAATATTTATTTAACTTTGGAGGCTCCAATTTGATAATTTTATTGGTATAATCTCTTAATTTGTAATTTTTCAGTTTTTTAATTTGAAAAAAAATGTCGCGCTAATTTTAATGTGTCTCAATTTTTTAAATTATTCGATTTTGACGACTTGAATTTTAAATTTCTAATTTTACTGTCTCCTGATTTTTAATTGTTTGATTTGGAACGTTGTAAATTTTTTTTAAGCGACTTTCGAATGCTTATTTCTTGAATTAATCCATTATGACGATCTTTAACGTAGAATTTCTTAATTTTAGAGTTTCCAATTTGGAATAATCTGCAATCGGGAAGTAATATTTTTTTAACGGTCGCTTCTTTAATTCGTGGTAGAAACACGTATTCAATCATTTTTAGTGGCACTGGACATCACACGTAATTATCCAGTTATTAGGATTTAAAATTTTCTGCAATTAAAATGCGAAATTGCACACTTTCAAATTCAAGTTGCATAAAATTGATTTTTTTTTTTAATTTTGAGTTCGAAATGCTCAATTCGGAGCATTTTCAAGTTGAAAATTATTCTGTTCTGAAGCTTCTGAATGCCTAATTTATTCTAAATAATTACTGATTGTTTGATTTAGAACGTTAGAAATTAAAAAAAATAACTGTTTCGAATGCTTATATCTGAAATTGTTCCATTCGGACGAGTTTTTGTATTTGAATTCGATCAAATATTTATTTTTAAGTTTTTTGAAGTTTTTATATTTAAAAAGCTTTCAAAAGAATTGTTTTTCATTTTCAGGTACTCCAAAGTGTTTTTTTTTTAAATTCAAATAATTTTCCATTTTTTACACTTGTAAATTGGATCACTGACCAATTTTTATGCTTTTAAATTTTGAATGTATTTAAATTTCCGGTGCTTTCGAATTTAGATGATCGAAAATTTCTGGACGTTTGGAAATTTTTAACATGATTCAAAAGTCGAAGCGCTTTCAAATTACAATTGTTTATCTAATTTAGAAAACTTCTAACGTTGGGTGGTTTCACATTTGGGGAGCATTCAAATTCATATATATTTTTTATTTTCGTAGAGAAAAAATCAAGAAATAGCAGTTAGCTTTTTTTTTTAACCGACATTTCTAATTTTTTGGTAGAAATATGTATTCAGTCATTTTTAATTGCATTGGGCAACACATGTGATTATCCAACTATTAAGATTCAAAATCCTTGAAATTTCCGCAAGTAAAATGCGAAATCGCATAATTTAAAACTTAAGTTGCATAAAGTTATTATTATTATTTTTTAATTATGAGGTCGAAATGCTGAATTCGGAGCATTTTCAAATTCAAAATCATTCTGTTCTGAAGGTTCTGAATACATCATGTATTCTAAATAATTACTCAACTTTGAAGACACCAGTTTGAAAATTGTATGTTTTATTCTTTTAATTTATAATTTTTCAGCTTTTTAATTTTTAAAAATGCCGCACTAATTCTAATGCTTCTCAATTTTTAAAATATTCCATTTGAAAGCTTAAAGTAAAAAAATTTTTTTTACTGTCCGCTAAATTTTAATTGTTCATTTTGGAATATTACAAATTTTTAAAAATAACTGTTTCGAACGCTTATTTCTAAAATTGTTCCATTCTGACTATCTTCAACTTAATTGCTGAATTTTAGAATTTCCAATTTCGAATATTCTGCAATGCCTTTCTGACATTGTTATTTGTGTTCCTAAAATTTTAAATTGTTCAATTTAAGGATTGACTTGAAACCTTTGAATGTATTTAATTCTGACGATTTTCACAGTTTTTAATATCTTCTTTTTTTTGCACTCTTAAACACAACACTCATAATTTTCAATGCTTCAAATTAGAAATTGTTTATTTCATCAGGCCCGAAATTTTAATTTTTGAATTTAATAAGTTCAGAATTTTTAAATGTCGTACGCTTTCAAATTCAAATTGTTTAAAGTACACTTGAAATTGTACAATATTGAACATTCCAATAAAAATTTTTTTTAAAATTATTTGAAGTTGTTAGATTTCAGGTGACCTTGGCCTGCATTTGGCCATAATCTCCGAGGTTCTTTATTTGTACGCGGAAGGAGATAATATTTTCAATTATTAAATTACTCCGGTGTTACACTGCAAAAAGTTTCATGTAATTTTCCCACAACAATCATAGGTCATAAAAATACCAGTGATCTTTGTGGGAAATTTACAAAAAAAAAGTTGTAAAGTTTACACAAGAAATGATGTAAAATTACACGAAAAAAATGAAATACTTTATAATTTTCCCTAAATTTTGTGAATTCCCGTCGATTTTTCGATACAATTACCATGATTATTGATGTAAATTTTCGACAGCAATCACTGGTATTTTTATGCCCTATGATTGTTGTGGAAATTTCTCTTCAGAAATCAGTGTAAACTTACAATAAAAGTGTAATTTTCCACAAAAATAATTTTTAAAAAATTACAGAACGAAATCAGGGTGTTTACCCGATCGATAATTTAAAATTCCTGGTCATCTCACGGTTTTCTTTCTGTCAATTGTTAATTTTTCCTGGTCAATTTAAGAGTTCAAAAAATTTTAATGATTTCAAACGATCTTTGAAGATTTCAAGGGAATCATAATTCTGGGTTGGAACATAAGATAATTTTTAGTCATAAGAATCACAATTTTTATTTGGAGCAGAGAATTTTGTAAAAGAATTATAATTCTAAGATTGAACAGGGATTTTTTTAAATTCCCTTCTTCTAGATCAGAAATAAAAAATTGGAATAGGAAAGTTTTGAATCAGAATTAAAAATTTTGAAGAGGGAAGTTTCAAATTCTGGCAAATTTTTATTTGGAAAAAAAAATAATTTTTTAATTTGAACGAATTTATGACGTATTTTGACTTGGAACAGGCATCCTTTTTGTAAATTTCCTTTTTATAGACCAGAATTAGAAAATTTTTTTAAAATGTCCGTTCCATTTTAAAAATTCTTTGTTCCATGTCAAAATGTAATTCTTTACGGAAACTCCTTGTCCTAAAGTAAAAATTATAATTCTTGACGAAATTTCCTGTTCTAAAGTGAACCGGAAATGAAAATTATAATTTTTGCGTAATTCCTAGTTCTATTCTGTACTGAAATTTCTTGTTCCTTTTCTCTAAATCAGAATCAAAATTCTTTTCCAAAATTGCCGTTCCATATCAAAAATTCTTTGTTCCAAGTCGGGATAATTGTAATTCTTCACGTGAATTTTTTGATATTTCTTTTTATATTCCCGTTCCAAATCAGAATTATTGGAGTTATAAAACATATGAAGCCACTTTTAATATGCATATTAATTCATTCGAGGTTAAAATCCCGGTCACTGAATCAAATTCCCGGTTATTTCCCGGTGAACTAAATTCTGGTTACTTGCCGATTTCCCGGTCAGGTAGACACCTTGGAAATGTATTTTTCAGTCCAAAATTATCAAATGTAAAGCATTCTTATTTTGAAAGCTTTCATATTTTAAATATTGATGTTGAAATTCTAATGCACTCAAGTTTTAGCTCCATAAAAAATTAATTTTCAGAAATTGCAGAGCATATTTGAAATTTTCATTCTGTTTTTGTTTGTCTAGTACAATGTTGAATATTCACGTAATGGTATGCGCAAATATGGATAATTCTCCACCAAGTGTCACTTTGGCTTCCCCGCGAAATAATTATGAGGAAACATGTTCAATCATTTTTAGATTTAGTAAATTTATTTTTCTTTGTTACATTTACTTGTATCACTAGCGAAATATAATATATTGTACTGTAAAAATGTATATAGTTAGTTTAAATATCCCAAAAATACACTTTTCTTTGTTCCCCATGTACAAGTGATCAACTTTAGGAAAGTTCATTATAAATAAGGTGAATATAATGAATATTTCGATCATTATCTTTCGAAATTTTACCTCAAAAACAATGATTCCACAATAGACGTTTTTAATTTAACATTTGTATACGTCATTAAAAAGTTGTTTAAACAGTTTCCTCGAAGTTTCTTCTTGGCGGCCGGAGTTTACATTTGTGACTTGCCGGCCATTCTGTTAAGTTTTTTAATGAATAAAACCTTCAATCTTGGATAACTAGATCCACATGTTACATCTACGTATGATTCTAAAGTAAATATGACAAGATTTTCATTTAAATCAGTACAAAATAAAATAAAGTGTTTCGTATTTTTATTACATATGTGTAAACTCCGGCCGTTGGTTAATCGGTCAGTTTTTAGCAAATAAGTTAATATCAACGTAATAGCTGTGTAAAGGATGTGAGTATGAATATATTCTCCAAAGGACTGTTTAATCCATTGAGTTTTGGGGCTATAGTTTGCGTTTTTCTATGGTTTGTAAACTCCGGCCGCCAAATATATCAAGCCAGGTGCGGAGCACATAGATTTTAGGCCCCGCCTGCTTGCAGTTCTAAAGAAATTTACAGAAATAGAATGATTATGCTTTTCGAAATTTTTCGGTCCAATAGGTGCTGAAGTATCTGCCTGTAAATATGTAAATTTTAGTGCAAATTAAATTGTTTATGACGCTATAATTTGAAAACGGTTAATAGTACAAAAAAAGTGTGAATAGAAAAACGTCTTGTCTTGATTCAAACCTTCTGAAAAATATTTTACAGAATCTTTTTTTATAAATAATAATTTTTTAGTTTTTGTTAAAAAAAAACTTGTTTAAACAATTAACAACCAACTTTTCAAAAAATACCCTGGATATTCATAATCAGGGGGCTTTTCTCGACATTTTAAACCGAAGTTACACTCTAGTTCTCTTCGTGCACATAGAAATATTAGATTTTGATAATTTTTGAAATTCTTGAAAATGAACACCTAAAAATAATATTTAAGCTCGAATATTTTCAGGATTACTCTTTTTTGTATCAATGAACTGCCTTAATGAAAAAAAGGAGGAAAGAATATATTAAATGGATTCTGTCTAGTTCATTTAGACAGGTTCATTGCCCTCAAAAGTGTCGTACACATCTGCCCTAGTCAGCTGACCATGTAGACAGTAGGGAAACGGTAAAGAGGGGTCAGGGGTTGAGGGGAGAATTATTGGGGGTGCGGGACAGATGTAGGGGTTCGGCGTTATGACTCAACCAAAACAGGAATGCTTTCGCCAGAATTTCAATCGTGAAAAATCCCCCAGAAAGCTTTTTCTATTCTCAACTCATTATCAGAAATTATACATTTAATTTGTAAGCAATTTTTAAAATACGAATTGCTTTTATTTCTCTCAATATACAATTTTAATGTCAAAGTATATGATAAATTCTAATTTTGAATTCAAAGGGGAATTTAAATATAGCCTTAATAACATTTTTAAAACTTAGGGTTTGAAAACTAACGACGGCAGTAGATCAGTGAATTTTTTTACCGGGATTTGTTTGAATGCTTTAATTCTTTTAATTTCGTTAAAAATGTCACTTGATTAGAATTTTTTAAAAATTGCTACGATTTTATTTTTAAAATAATTAGTTTTGATTTTTAAAGGCTGAAAATTGTCCATTTTCAAGGCTTAAATCAAAAAATTAAAATCTTTAAGTCTGCAGTTTTAATTGTTCAATTTGAAGAGATGCCTTTTAAAAAATGGAAACTCAATTATTATTTTTACCCTTTCTTCCATATTTGTTGTATGTAAGTACAAACAACTTCAGATTTCTAATTTCAAAATTTATAACGTATTGTTTGAAATAATCGTTTTAAAAGAATGTACAATCGAATCATGTAATTAGGGAGCGTCCATTAATTACTTAAGGCTTAAGGCTTTTTTTTCCTGGAAAACCTTACGAATTCTTACTGGGGGGGGGGGGGGTCCAAAGCATTTCTCACGTAAGTTTCCTTTTGTTAATTATTCTTGTTAAAATATGCTAATTGAAACCAGTGTTGGCTGTTATTACTTTTTACTTGGCATTCCTCTGAAATCCATTGAATTCTTTTGAAAATTTTGGAAATCCCTTAAAAAAATTTAAATCGTGTGAAAATTCCTTGAAATCCTTTGAATTCCATGGATATTGTACATAATCTCTTTAAATCTCTTTAAAACGACTAAACTCCTTGGATATCCTTTGAAATATCTAAAAATCGGTTCAAATTCTTGAAATTTCGTGAAATATTTTGAATTAAGAGATCCCGTGAAATCTTCAAAATTACTTTAAAATGCATTGAAATCATTTCAATCCTTATGAATCTTTCACAGTTTCTTGAAATCCCTGAAAATGTTTAAAAATCAATGAAGATATTTTAAAAGTCATCAAAATTCCGTTTAATCTTTTGAAATCTTACGAAATCCTCAAAAATTCGTGGATATAGTTTGCAATGTTTTGAAATCTCTTGAAATCTTTTGAAATCCCGTGAAATCTGATCAAATTCCACCATATCCCTGTAAATCTTCGAAATCCAATTAAAACTCCGTTTATCCCTCAAAATGCGTTAAAATACTTTGATATCTCTTGAAATACTTCAAAATCCTTTCAAATCCCATGACTTCTTGTGAATTATTTCGATTTCTTAAAATCCGTGAAAATTTCAGAAAATGTTTTGAAATCTTTGCAAATATTTTGAAATTTGATTAAATTCCTTCAAATCCTTTCAGATCTTCGAAATCCAATTAAAATCCCCTGACGTCTTTCCAAAATCGTGAAAATACTTGAAATCCTCCAAGATCCTTTGAAATCCTGTGACTTCTTTTCAAATGTTTCAAAATCTCTTAAAATCCTTTGAATTTCATGGATATTGTACATAATCTCTCGAAATTCCCTTAAAACGACTGAGCTCCCTGCAAATCCCGTAAAATCCTTTAAAAACTGGAAATTCCATAAAATTCTTTGAGATTCCGTGAAATTTTTTGAAATCCTTGAAATCACTTGAAATCTTCAAAATTCCATAAAAGTCCTTTGTAATACTTCTAAATCCTTTAAAGCCTCTGAAAATCGATTAACTTCCTTGAAAATCCATGAAATATTTCAAAATATTACGAGATCTCTTGAAAGCTTTGAAATCCCTTTAAAATTCATTTAAATCTTTTAAAAGCAATAAAAATTCTTCTAAATCCTTTATAATATTCGGAAATCCTTTGAAATTCCGTTTGATACTTTAAAATCTCACAAAATCCTCTAAAATCAGTGGGTATACTTTGGTATCTCTTGAAATTCTTTAAAATCCCTCTGAAACTCCGTAATTTCTTCTGAAATATTTCGAAATCTCTTAAAATCCCTTGAAATCCCTGAACATTCTTTGTAATCCGCGGAAATCATTCTGATTTCCTTGAAATCCCTAAAAATCCGTGGAAATCCTGCGTGGGTGGTCACAAAAATCTTACGAATCCTTACAATAGGGTTGACGGTGTCTAAAATTTCAAAAAGCATCCTTACGTATTTAATGGACGTTCCCTTAACAATTTTTAAATTAATTCATTCAACTTTCTACAGTGTTGTTTAAAAATGGAAGCCTCAATAGTTGAAAATTTCTAATTCTCAAATGTATTTGATTGAAATTGTAATATAAGCCTTCACAAATGAACAATGTTTAATTGAACTACATATTTAAATTTGGATCATGTAAAGTTGAAAGTGACTGTAATTAATGGAATTTTAATTGAAATGGTTTGAAATTGAATAATTCCAGATTAAAATTTTATATAGTAAATTAGGCAATCTTAAATAAATAAACTTGAAATTAAATAATTTTGAATTGCCAATGTGTCTTTCAAGATTTAACAATTTTACTTTCAAAATGGAAGAGTTGTTAATTTTAAGCGTTTGAAGTATGTATGCAAAATAATATTGAAATAAAAACATTCAAAATTGAATAATTTCAGATAGAAACTTTATTAATTAAATAATTTTAAATTGAAAGCCTTAATAGACAACATTTTAATTAAAAGCTTTTTAAATGCATAATTTCAAATTGAAAGCGTTTGAAATTTGTTTATTTTTATTGAATTGAAATTGAATGAATAGCCAGTAACCAAAGATTAAATTATTAGCTTGATTATTAGACAATTTGAAATTAATAGCGCTTCAAATTGAATAATTTTCAATTGTCAATATCTCCTCCAACATTCAACAACTTCACTTCAAATCGAAAGCCTTAATTGTTTAACAAATTTTGATTTTGATCGTTCCCAAAAAAATATTTCAATATATAAATATTAAAATTGAATAATATAGGTTTTAAAAGCGCTTGTTATAAAAAATTTGAATAAAAACATTCATTGAAACGTACAGAATCGTTCAATGTTGAATGCTTCAAAATTTTTAAGGTTCAATTTCGAAAGTTTATTTAAAATGATTTAATTTTAAGCGCGTGTTACGGGAAGTTGCTAAAGTTCGAAAAGTTTTTTACTTGAAATTCTGAAATTGTGAAGTCTATAAGAATTCTGCAATCATCTGCCATTTTCATTTGTAATCACACACAAAATGTAATTAAAAATTTCTCTCGAAACACGAGAAGGAAATGCGTATCTCCTCTACCGCAAAAAATGTCCTTGTATAAAACCTTAAAATAGATTTCATCCTGTTCACTCCAATAATAATAAATCAACTAAAAATTCTATCTTTGTTTTAGGTGAAAGTGATGTAAGTGAAGAAACGGGACACTGAAGTTCGCTTCGCCTTCAACTCGGCTAGTGATTAAAGAGAAGGTGAAAAAGTAGCTGATAATATTGAGTAAAAGGCAAAGATGACGTCCATGCAGAACATAGATTCAGACCGACAAGATCGGATCTCCGATGATGACGATGACGAACCAACCAGCGGCTCCGAGGGCTACGAAGAGGGCGACCTCTTATCCGCGGCCATGGATGATGACGTAACGGCCCAACTCGCCGCTGCAGGTTGGCAAATCAAACACGCTAATGGTGATTTCCATTTTTTTGCTTTTCATCTTTTGAGTTACTTGCGTTCTAATTATTCTCATTTTACAACCGAGAGAAAGTCCATTGAAGGATGTAAGATCCACACATCGAGTTATCGCTTCAAGCATCGGTGACACCTTTAACTATTTAAACAATCCTCCAGGGTGGCCATTGAATTTTAAGCATTTGCAATTTTTAATTATGTTTTTGAATCAAAAAAAGGCGTCTAACTGACCGGGAAAACCGGGAATTATATTCAGTGACCGGAATTTTTCTCACGAATGTACTATTATGCAAATTAAAAAGGGGTTTTATATATTTTATTACTCAAATTCTGAGTTGGAACAGGGAATAAATAAAACAAATATTTTAAAAATCACGTAAAGAATTACAATTATCCTAACTTGGAATAAAGAATTTTGGAAAAGAATTATAATTCTGAGTTACGACACAGAATTTCAGTAATGTAATATAATTTTGAGTTTAGGAAAAGGAATTTCGTAAAGAATTATAATTTTAACTTTGGGACAGGCAATTTCTACAAAGAATTAGAGTTTTGACTTTGAGGCAGGGAATTTTCTGAAAGAATAATAATTCTGATAGAACTGGAAATTTCCGTAAAGAATAATTATTTTTATTTTAGGTTGACTTTAGAATAGGAAATTTTGTTAAGAATTATCATTTTTGCTTTAGGACAGGGAGTTTCAGTAAATACTCGTAATTATAATTTGACTTGGAACAGGGAGTTTTTGACGTGGAACGGGAATTTTGTAAAAGAATTTTTAATTCTGATTGAGAAGAAGGGATTAAAAAAAATCCCTGTACCAAGTCAAAATTCGTCACAATTTGAAACTTTCCTTTTCTAAATTTTGGAAAAAGGGACTTACTATATTTTTGAATTATAATAGAAAATTTGGTAAATAAATATACTTCTGACTTGAAACTGAGAATTTTTTAAGTTAATTTAATTGTGACTTGGTATAGGGAATTTTCTAAAAGAAATATAATTTTGAGATTAGTTGGAGAATAAATCAATGAAGTATGAAGAAATTTCCTGTAAAGAATTATAATTTTGTCTTGGAACAGGTAATTTGTAAATGGAACGAAAAATTTTGGAAAATAGTTAGAATTCTGATTTATAAAACAGGAATTTACAAAAACAATCCCCGTTCCAAGTCAGAATTCATGAGATTTTGAAAGTTCCTAGTTCCGAATCAGAATTTGTTTGAATTTTAAAATTCTTTTTTTTTTGCGAATAAAAATTTACCAGAATTTGAAAGTACTCTCTTCTAAATTTTAGGAAAAGGAAGCTACAATATTTCTGAATTAGAATAGCAAATTTCCATAAAGAATTGTAATTTAGACTTTGGTACAAGGAATTTCCGTAAAGAATTATAATTTGGACTTTGAGGCAGAGAATTTCCGTAAAGTATTGTAATTTAGACTTTAGGACAGGGAATTTTCGTGAAGAATTATTATTTGACTTGGAACAAAGAATTATTGACCTAGAATGGAAGTTGTGGAAAATAATTTTAATTCTGATTTAGAAGAAGGGCATTTAAAAAAATCTTCGTTCAAATTCAGAATTATAATTTTTTTCCCAAATTCCCTGTTCCAAATCAGAAATCTTTGAAAATCGTTTTTAATCTTTCAGATCTTTTGAATTCTTTTAAATTGAGCAGGGAAAATAGACAATTGACCAAGAAATGACCGGGAATTAAAAATCATCCGTCGGGTAGACATCCTGTTCATACATTCATTTAAAAAGCATTTTCTGTGTTACTGAATAATAAGTTTCCAAAATTTCATTAGATTCTTTAAATAATTTATATGTTAAGCATAAGGTATTATCAGGGTAAATTCATACAAAGAGCTATCCGTACAAAGAACACACATAAGCCAATTGAAGACAGTCCTTCATAAACGAAATAGTAAAAAAAAAAAAAAAAATTTCACGGAACCTCTGTGTTGTTGTGTCCTAAGTTTTCTCAGTTTTTCAAAAGAAAAAAAATCTTAAGAAAATTTTAGCCGCTAAGGTAAACTGTGTGACATTTTCGATACCCTGGAATAGGGCTTACGTGCACTTTAAGGAATCTATATTCCCAATTTGAAAAAATTCCTAAGAAAATAACTTCATGCCAATAATACCTGAGCATGAATAAAGGTTGATGTTTTTCTATATTAAAGTCCATAAGCAGGGTGTCTACCTGACCGGGAAATCGGGAAAACCGGGAATTTTGTTCACCGGGAAATGACCGGGATTTTTCCGTCGAATGTACTAATGTGCAAATTAAAAGTGGTTTCATATATTTTATTACTCTAATTCTGAGTTGTAATACAGAATTTTTGTAAAGAATTATCATTGCGAATTCATTATTTATATTATATTAGTTATATTTATTAATTTATTTCATTCTACAATTTTACAATTGTAAGTTACGACATGGAATTTCAGTAAAGAAATATAATTTTGAGTTTAGGACAGGGAATTTGAGCAAATAATTATAATTTTGACTTTGGAACATGAAATTCCGTGAAGAATTATTATTTGACTTGGAACTGAGAATTTTTTTACGTGAAACGCGAGTTTTGGGAAATAATATTAATTCTGATTTAGAAGCAGGAAATTAAACAAAAAAGTCCCTGTTCAAATTCACCTTAAATTTTTTTTTTTTTTACAAAATCTGTTCCAAATCAGAATTGTAATTCGTGTGACCAAAAATTATCTGATGTTCCAACTCAGATTTATAATTCATTTTCTAGATTCGTTGTTCCAAATTAGAAATCTTCGAAATATTTTTGAATGTCTAGAAATTTCTTGAAATCTTTAGAAAACGTTTTAAGTAATCCATATTTTTTCAACTCTTTTAAATTGACCGGGCCAGCTCAGCGAGGACAGAAACCTCGCGTAGAGCAAAAGGGCAAAAGCTGGCTTGATCTCGATGTTCAGTATGCATAGAGACTGCGAAAGCACGACCAAGTCGATCCTTTGACTAGAAAGGATACCTCTAAATATTATTTATTTCATAATCATAATTATAAGAATTTCAAGATGTAATGTAGTGTTTTTTTTCTTTGGAAAAAGAGAAATGGTCTGAATAGCTGTGAAATCATTGGAAGTCTTTTGAAATTTTTGAAATTTTTATAAAATTTGAAATCTTTTGGCATTTTTAATATTTTAGAATATATTCAAAATGGTGAGTCTATGTATTCACGTTCGAAAAATTCTAAGTTTCTATTAAAAATGTATTTTCGTAACCTTCAATCATAATTTATTATAGACAAGTAAAAACTATTTATTTTCAGATATATAAATTATTAATTGAATAGAAATTTTGTCCAGTGGATTAACGAATGATTTATAATTCTTATACATTTAAACTACAAAGTAACATGATTATAATATTCTAGGTATTTTAGGAAACAACCCATAATTTTAAGAATTATAAGTTCTGATATATTTTTTATTTGTATATAAATGATCTGAATAACTGTGAAATCTTTTAAATCTCTAAAAATCTTTGAAAATATTTTCAATTTTTGGAATCTCGAAATCTGGTGTACACTCAAATATCGAGTGGTCAACCCTCTTTTTTTACAGGTTTCGAATTTTAATTTATTCAGTATTTTTAATTTGACCTGGAAAAGTTTTGAAAATCGGGAATTGATCGGGATTTTTTTCCTGAGATTCAAGTGGCCACCCTGATCCTCCCTTCATTTATAAAAATCACGTCTTTAATTTCATAATAATTATTCATTATTTCAATGATAATTATATAATTCTGTTCTTCCTCGTTCCTCTTTTTATTTTCAATAATAAAAAAGAAGGAATTTAAGTCACATTAATGATTTAAAATATTCAGTTTTAAACTCAAAGGTAAATTGTAAATGATCTATAATTATTAATTTTATTTTTTAAATGGATGAAGTTTCTAAAAAATTATTTTATTAGTTACTTATGCACTTTTGTTGTGATCATTTATGTTTATTGATAGACTTGCACATTTTACGAATTCCCTGTTCTTTAACGAAACTTTTTCTCTGTGTTTTACTCCTTCGATTGCTTCACTTTTAAAAGTAAAAAACGAAATTGTTTTTTTGTATGATACTTCAGTTCATTCAAGATTTTTTTTTAAGTTTTCCTACCTTCTTTCTCGATATTCAAAAATGGGATTCAGAGCTACCGGAATTTTTATATTTTATTCTTTCAAATCCAAATGCTTTGGAATTTCTGATGTTTTCCAATTTTAAGTCTTTTAAAAGTGGACGTTTAAAAATTTCGAGCGCTTTCTATTTTGGACTCGGAATTGAATTCGGAAAGCTTCCCAGTTTTAGAACATTTGCCAACTTCGAAGTCTTAACAGTTTGAAAACAATATGTTTTTGAAACCGAAAATTTAGTTTGATCCAACATTAACTAAATGCTCTGAAGCCTGAGTAATAAACTTCCAAAAAACCCTTGAAAGCATGCAAAACTAATTTCCAAAAATCTGACATTTTTTTTCACCGAGAAAATTAATTTGTAAAAATGATTTCTTTAGTAGAACGTGTGTAGCTCATATGATAATTAAATTATTTCATTTTAAGCTTCTTTTTCTTTATTTAATTAAATATCAGATGTGACTTTTTAATTAGAAATTAGGAGATTCTCAAAAAATATTATAAGAAATATAATTTCTAAACAAACCATCTTATGTAAAAATCTACATAAAATGGAGCAGTTCATTTTTTACATTAGATAATAACCAAGTTTAAACCCTTTATCTATATTTTTTTTTAAATTTTCTACCTAAAAAAAAAGAGGAAATCACCCTTTATATTTCTGTTTGTTTGGACTTAAATTTAATCCTATATTATAATTAGTTGTTTTATTTATTGTGTTTTGGATTCGTGATTTGTTTGTATATATTTATATTTTTTCAAAAAAAGTGTCTCGACGCTTGATATCTGCTTGAAAAGAGATTGAATCTAATAATAACTCGATTCTTTCATAGAAAATAATGTTGGTAGATGAATATTAGTTTACAGAAATTTTCAAATATATTAGATACTTGTAATATTTTATTTAGAATCTAAAAGTAACATTTTTTTTCTATCTATTTCACTAACTTTGAATTTATTCAAAGAATAAGAAAGTAAATGAGTGAACTACTTTTAGATTCTGCGCACGCTATTTGCATTTTTACTGTTGCTTGAGCATTTGAATCAAACATGAAAAGAAGAAAAACTAAAAGTCTTTTTTTCACTTTACCAATGCAGAGTTTATTTAATTGATTATGTCGAGATTCTGTTTATTCAAGCTTTCCTCTGGTTAAAGAAAATGTAACGTTTTGTTTTTTCAAAGGCTGTAGAAGTCTTTATTTCCTATTCTTTTTAAATCGTTTCAAATTTGTATTGGTAGAAAGTGACTTCTTTTTAATTGTTTCCACTCCCAATTTTGGGAATGAGGTTTTTTTAACAAAAACTGCACACAGGACCCGTTGGAGTTGCTGCTGCCGCGGCAATTTGTTCCGCAAAGAAAAGGAAGCGACCACACAGTTTCGAGACGAATCCCAGCATTCGGAAGAGACAACAAAACAGACTACTAAGGAAACTCAGAGTAAGTGATTTTATAATTAGATAACACTCCCGATATTGAAAGGCAAACTTGGAAGCTTTAAAGATTGAAAATACTTTAAATTCTTCAGCTAGAAAAATGCAGGGATCCCATTCCGTCACCCTTTTTAACATAATCCCTTTCTTTCCCCCTTAAATTTAAAATCTCTTTAAAATACTTAAAATGGAGAATTTCCACCCCATCTTCCTCTTCTTTTTTAAAAAAGTTTCGATTCATTTTTTAAGAATCATAAACAGAAATTCAAGACATTTGAAAAATAGACGCTTTGTAAGAGATTCTTTTTGATGATACTAATTTCAAATATTTCCTAAATGATTTATTTACTAATTTTGTTTAACAGAGCCTATAATACCACTTACAAGAAAAAAAAAAAGTAAAAAAAGTCGTTTCTTTCAACCGTATCAATAACAGGCTTCAAAGACCAAAATGCTCTAAACAATAAGGAGATATTTCACGAAAATAGGAGAATTAATTGTTTTTAATAAAATAAATGTGGGTACTGTATTAAATTGAATTTGACATGATTTAAGTTCCTAATATTTCAAGTGAAAATATTGCATTTTCAACAAAATGGATTAATTTTTAGCCATATAGTTGAATTTTTAACTAATAAAGATCAATTTTCAACCGACAATGGAATAAGCAAAATTTTCAGTTGAAAAATCAATTTTCAACAAAAAAGAACGAATTTTTGAACAAAAAAGTTGAATTTCCGGCCAAAAAGAGATAAGTCTTCAACCAAAAAAATCAATTTTTAGCAAAGTAGTTCAACATTCAACCAAGTAGTTAAATTTTCATGTCACGAAGATGAATATTCTGCAAAACAGTTCAATTTTTAACACGAAGATATGAATCTTGAGCAAAAAAGTTAATTTATAACCAAATAGTAGAATTATCTGCGAAAATAGTTGAATTTTCAACTCAAAAAGATAAATTTTCAACCAAAAAAAAGATGAATTCTCAACCAAAAATTTGCATTTTTAACCCATAACGATGAATTCTCATCAAAATAGTTGAATTTTCAACTAAAAACGATCAATTTTTTACCCATAATGGAATAGTTAAAATTTTCATTTGAAAAATTACGTTTCAACCAAAAAAAAAAGAATTTTTCAACAAAAAAATTCAATTTTAACCAGAGGTGAATCTTCAACCAAAAAAAAATATTTTACAAAGTAGTTCAACTTTCAACCGTGTAGTGGTATTTTCAAGAAAATAGTTGAATCCTTAACCAAAAGAGATTAATTTTTCACAAAGCAGTTGCATTTTCAAGCCACAAAGAAGAATTTTCTACCAAAGTTTTTGTATTTTCAACCAAATAATTAAATTTGTAATCAAGAAAGATGAATTCCCAAAAAAGCAGTTACGTTTTTGAACAATGAAAATGAATTTTCAACCAAGCAAGATTTTTTAGACAAGAAAGAAAAAGAAAATACAACCAAATTGTTAATTTTCAACCAAACAATTGCATTTTCAACCAAAAAGGATGAAATTTCCACCAAAAGAGATGAATTTTCAAACCAAAAAGACGAATTTTCTATAAAACAGTTGATCTTTCATCTTCAAAATATGAATTTTGAACAAAAAAGTTAACTTTGAACCAAATATTGGATTTTCTTATTGAGTTCTATTAATTCAATTCGCATTTAAGTGGAAAACTAAAAAAAAGGGGAGGGGAAGAGAAGAATAGGGAAATCGAAAATAATGTTTAAAAAAGTAGCGTATTAGGACCCCTTAATAAAGTATAATTTAGAGCTGACTTTTATATACCTTTGTTTTACATGTTAGCAAACTGTGTATTTGAAAAAATTCTTATCTTCATAATATAGTTACTTTTGTGAATAATAATTTTTTGTATTTTTTTTTCTTACACTGTAATCCTTTTTTTAGCTTAGATTTAAAAATGTTTTGATCATCTGAGAGCTTTCAACTGATAAAAATTTATTAGAAAAAAATTCAAAAGTCCAAGGAAACAAAAACAGAAAAAGTTGGTTTTTCATATAGTCATTTTTGTGTTTCTCAAATCATTTCTTTCTAGCTTACATATTGAAAGATTAATTTAAACAAACTCAAACGTGAGCATTTTTAATTCTGTTGTTCATCTATTTTTCAATCTTTGATGTTTTCGAACTTTTTTCTTATGTATTATTATTAGTAGAAAGTGCTAAGATGTTCAACAGATTTCCCAAAGCTAGCTAGAAAAAATTTTAAAATATAAAAGTGAGTAGAAAACTTTTGCTAAGTAAAAGCAATTCTTAGAAATGTCTTATTGATTCGGATTATCAACAATTTTTTATCTGTTTGAAAAAATTGTGAATAATCTGAATAGATTGGTTCCCAAAATGACTAAAAGGCGTTACTGTTGTTAGAGGGAATTTTTATGCAATATTCACGAGATACCCGTATAATATGAAAAGTTTTTAATAATAAATGAAATCCCCTTTTAATCCCATTCTTTCGGAAATAAGTCCCCATTGTTACCTAAAATTGAACCGCTGTGATCCCTGAAAGTGTAAAAGTTCTTGTACTTTTAAGTTATCAATTATTCTTTAAATTTACCTTGAAGACATAAATTCAGCTTGAATTCTTATGAATTTTATCAGATTCTTATTCAATGATTCTATTCACTCCCATTTGTCTGAATGCAATGGGATTTTTTTGGATTCCAAAAAAAAGTATTTTGAATTTTTTTCAATTCATTTACAATTTTTAATTCACCCTGAAGTCTTTCAAACTCGCCCTGAATTCTTAGGCATTTTATCAAATTCTTTTCAATTTCCTTGAACTCTTTTGAATTCACTTCAAATTTAGTGAATTCAATTACTTTTTTAAATAGTTTTGAATTGATTTCAGTTCATTTGAAATTTTAAAAAATTCACCTTCAATTTCTTATGAATTTCATCGAATTCTTCTCATTTTCCGGAAATGTCTCTAAATTCACTAATTCTATTCGCTCTCATTCATCTCAGTTCAATGGAATTTTTTTGAATTTAAACAAATCTCTTCCATTTTTATTCATTTATCCTTTTTTTTAAAATTCTTTTGAATTCCATTGCATGTTTGCAGATTCACTCCAAATTTAATTAATTCAATGCATTTTAAAAATATTTTTGAATTGTTTTAAGTTCACTGGAATTTTAATGAATTTCATCGAATTCTCGGGAAGTCCCTTAAATTCTTCTAAATTCGCTCTAATTTTACTGAAATCAATAGAATATTTTGTATTTTTTTCAATTCATTTATAATTCAGCTGGAACTCTTATTAATTTATCCTGAATTCTTTTTTATTCTTTTGAATTCCTTCAATTTTTTGCAAATTCACCTGGAATTTTTATCAATTTTATCGAATATTCTTCTCATTTTTTGCATCAGGTGTAAGGTTGTTTTTGTACGTTAAAGACAAATTTATAACGGTCAGATTAAATAAAATTGGTATTTCGTAACAACCCTGATTTAATTCATGGGTTATTTTTATTTTTTGAATTTTTGTTCAATTCACTTAAATTTGGTTGAATTTATTTGCCTTGAATTCGTTTGAATTCACCCTGAATTCTGTTCACTCCCATTTTTTCAATTCGATGGAATTTTTTTTTAATTTTTAAAATTTGTTTCAATTCAATCAAGTTTTATGAATTTTGTCAAAGTCTCTTTAATTCTTTTGAATTCACATCAATTTTACTAAAATCAATGGAATTTTTTGTTTCCGGATTTTTGCAATTCATTTAAATTTAACTTGAATTGCCCTGGTTATTAATTTTAAAAAAAAATTAATTTTTGCAGCAAACAATAGACGAGTTTGCGACACGAGTAGGTCAGCAAGCCGTGGTTTTGGTAGCAACGCCCGGCAAACCAAACAGTAGTTACAAAGTCTTTGGAGCAAAACCGTTGGAGGACGTGGTGAAGAATCTTCGAAATGCGATAATGGAGGAATTGGAGAATGCTTTGGCGCAACAAGCACCACCTCCAGTTCAGGATGACCCGTCGCTTTATGAACTGCCGCCTCTGATAATCGACGGGATTCCCACGCCTGTTGAAAAAATGACACAGGCTCAACTCAGGGCGTTTATTCCTCTAATGCTAAAGTATTCCACTGGCAGAGGCAAACCTGGCTGGGGCAGGGAAAGTACGCGACCGCCCTGGTGGCCAAAGGAATTGCCCTGGGCGAACGTACGGATGGACGCGCGTTCTGAGGACGAAAAACAGAAGGTTTGTTTTATTTTTATACTTCATTTTTGTTTTTAATTTAATTTCATTATTTAATTTTCATTTTAAAAATCAAAGTCTAATGTTCCTCAACAGGGTGACAAGCGACCGGGAAAAGTCAGCGAATATGAAAAAGTATACGACGATTGTCAAAACTGGGATGAAATTCGTGAAACAAAATTTTTTCGCTAATAACGAAGGTATGAACTCTCGATGCGAAACAAAATTAACTAGTTTCACGAATTTCATCCCAGTGAGAAGGTACTTAGTAGAGTTAGATGAGAAAGAAAGAAAAAAAGTAGTCAGGGAATTTTGAAATCCGTTTTCGCTCGCCACCTTGGACAAGTTCAAAAAAAGTTTTTGTACAACAAAAGTCTGAATCAGGGTCGCTACTTTAGGAAATTAATTTTTTTAATCTTTAGAAAAATCTATCCAATTTCTTTCAAGAAAATCACACACGCCTAGTCTAAATAAATTTTCACTCAAAAGGGTTTGCATATTCCGGTTTATTTCTGATTATTTTTTGAGGATGCCTCCCTAGTATTTTCAGTCTGAAATGAAAAAATTCGTTTGGGCCCTTTTTGAAATAGCTCAATTTTTTGCATATTTTCATAAAAGCCCATGATGAAAAGTGAAGCTTTATTTTCTGCAACTCTTTAATTTTTAATTTTTAGAATAAGATCTTAGTGTTCAACATCGTGCGATATCTGTGAACATTTGAAAATGCTGAAAATAGGTCCAAAACTTGAGTTTATTGGAAATTTTTGCATTTTAGAGCATTCAACGCCTCAAAAAATATTTCCATTTTGATATTTTGTGAAATGTCTTTTCTCATGCATTTTAGGTGAGCATTGTATGCAAGTGGATTAATATAGAAGAAATTCCCTACAAATCTAAAAAAAATACGATGTTCTAGCTCGAATAAGTTCAAAGTTATGGCGTCCCAAAGAAAAACACTTTTTATGGAAAATGTAGCACTCTTTGTAATATTTTATTTTTCTAGCTCTGTGCTGTATAAATAACAATTTTACTAGTATATTTTTGCGTATGTTGCAAGAAAAACAAGATATTAAAAAAAAAGCTGAATGGTCACATCTCGTGAACTATTAGAAATAACACGTTCTTTTTTTTAATTTGAAAATAATTTTACACACTTTAATTTCTGTTATTACTATGTGAGGCATTAATGATCTAAAATGCAGAAATATTACCAATAAACTCAATTTTTGCACCTATTTTCAGCACTTTCAAAGGTATCAGGATATCGTCCTATGTTGAACACTTGAATCTTATTTTTAAATAAAAAATTTAAGATTTTCAGCTAATAAAGCTTCACTTTCCCTTGGTTTTTATGAAAATATGCTAAAAAATTTGGAACAAAAAATTAAAGATTGAGCTTTTTCAAAAAGGGCCCAACCGAATTTTTTCATTTTAGACTTGAAATACTTGAGAGGCATTCCCAAAACATAATTAGAAAGAAACCGGGATATTCAAGCCTTTTTAAGTAAAAATTTGTTCAAGTTAGACGTGCAAAGTCATGAATTTGTGAGATTTTTAACGAATTCGATTTAGAACTTTTTTTAATTGTTACGATTCCAATTTTAAAGTGTTCAAGTTTGAAAGCTTGAGTTTCAAAACATTAATTGGGTTATCATTGTTCAGTTTTAAGTGGCTGATTTTTAAGGTGTACAATATAAAATTATTCTCTTTTCAAATGGTTAAATTTGAAAATTTCATTTTTTATGTCTTCATATTTTAAATTGCACAATTCCGAACGATGGAAATGTAAAAATGTACAATTCTGAATACTTCATTTAGGCCTGGTAGCAGATCACTTTTTCCATTTTTTTTTTTTAGATTTTTTTTTAGATTTTTTTTTACTTTTCTTCATATTTTTTGGCTTCATTTTTAATTTGTCCTTATTTTTCAGTAATAATTTTAATTAAAGCGTTCAAAAATTTAATATTTCAGTTCAAAAGCTTTAAAATTGTTGAATTTCGCAATATTAAATTTCCAATATGTCAGTATTATATTTCCTAATACTTAATTCTGCCTGGTTTATTTTTGAATGTCTGAAATTCGAATTGTTTAGTTTCGGTAGCTTGAATATTGAACTTTTAAATTTTAAAGGCATCTATGTAATTGGAAATGTTTAACTTTTAAACGTTTTTATTTTCAAAGTGTAGAGTTTTCGAGGCTTTATTTAGAGTTTGTGAAATTTTGATTTTACCGAAATTAAAAGTGTTTAATTTGAAGACTTGAATTTGAAAATAAAAAAAAATTGAAGCTTCTGAAAGCTTTGAATTCTAAATTTATTATAAAATATAGAAAGCTCTCAAATTCAAGTACTTCAAATTCAAATTTATTTAATTTTGAACGTTTAGAGCTTAAAAATGTTTACTTTGAATTCAAATTTTAAAAAATTTCTGTTTCTACGACTTAGTACCGAAATTTTTCAAGTTTAAAGGCTTCAAAATAAAAGCAGTTGTTCAGTTTTCATGTCTTCGACTTCGAAAGTGTATAATTTTGAATGCTCCTTATTCGAAATTGTCAAATTCTGAAGGCCTCGAATTAAACTTTATTCTGCTTCGAAGGCTACTACTTCGAAATTGTACAATTTTTCATCTTTTTTCTGTCAATACTGTCTAATTCTGAAGGCTTCGACATAACTTTGTTCAACTTAGCAGGCTTTCAATTTAAATTGTAGAATATTATTGAACTTTTAAATTTACCATTGTTCCACTTCGAATGCTTTAATTTGAAATTCGGTTTTGAGTTCTTCGAATTTTTAAGTTTTCATGGCGTTAATTTGGAAGAGATTTTTTCTAAGATTTAAGTAGCCAGCCTGTGAAAGCAATTAAATTTGACAGCCTCTGAAATCAAAGGAACGAAATTCAAAACCTTGCAAAATTTGAAGGGGGAAAAAATTGCAAACGTTCGGAAAGTAATCAAGTCCTCAATTGAAAGCATCAGATATTATTATTTGGAATCATTTCAATTTGAATAGCTTTTAAATCTAGAAATTAAATTCATTTTTAAAACATTTCAAGTTTTGAAATATCCAAAACAGAAAAATTCCAATTTGAAAGCGACTCTTAATTAAAATTACTGAAAATTAGAAAACTTTCATATTGCAGTTTCTACTTGTAAAAGTTTCCAAAGAGAAATTAGAAAAGCTTTCTTTGGGGACAACTTAAAGTTTAGAAGAATTTGTAAATCACATTTTTTTTCATAATTGGACCCTTTTAATTTTGAATTCATTTTAAAATGGAAATTCTTATAAAAACGAAGAACTTGCAAGTTTTAAAAGCTTTTAAATTTAGCACGTATCCAAATTTGAAAGGTGTAAAAGCTCTGATACTTTTAAAGGTTTATTTCGCTGAAGCCTTCCAGTTCCAAACTTTCAATTTTTATGCTTTCGAATTTCGAGGGGGCTTTCAAATTTAAGCCTTCAAATTTCGGGCGTTTTTAAATTTTGATAATTGAAAATTTCATTCTACATTCTAATACTGGGTATTCAGAAATTTGAATGCTTCCGAATTTCACATGATTTAAAATTTGACTGTACATAACTTTCTGCCAATATATACATTTGTATTGTACTTTAGTTAGATACATACAAAATAAAAGTTCTATGTTTTGCAATTTTTGTTCGCCCACTATCATTATTTTGCGGCCTTATTTGCTTCACTGAGTGTCTTCTCTATTTCTCGTAGCTTGCTGCACATACTTTTTCCTGCATTGCCATTCAGATTTTCAATCAGTTTGTT
>JAUMHM010000071.1:24006578-24024179 GCA_032362435.1 Melikaiella ostensackeni | reverse complement strand
GACTTTCCTAGGAAACTCAACAAACTCAGGACGCATTTACCCGACACGTCTATACAGTCCGCCATTCAATATGGCACAGAACTTTTATATATTTGGAACGCTTTTGAATTGGAGTTTCTTAAATTTTGACTCAAAGAATTTTAGACATTCAAATGAAAAATACAATAGTCCATAAGCTTAAGTAAAATACTGAATTCCTTGAAATTGAAGGCAATCAAATTTTAGAACGCCCGATTGAAAGAAACTCCAGGTCTGACCCTGGAATCTCTTTCATAAGCTCTCAGACTTAAATAAAATGAAACATTTTGTGAGATTAAACTCTGAACACCTTGAATATTAATTATAGATGAAATTGTTATAGTCTATTCACCGAGTAAGTAGAGAGTTATAGTAACCTTGCAAGGTGATTCTATTAAGAGAATTGCTACTGGTGGAGTCTTTTAGACTTGCATTTTCATTGTCATTGAACAATGAAATTTCGCCTCCTCGAAACTCTTGAACTCAAATTACTCTGCGAATGGACTATAATGAATTAATCTGATTGCAGATCTCATGGACGCACGCATTAAGACAAATAGTGATAAACTGCTACAAATTTCACGGAAGGGAAGACCTGCTGCCCGCCTTCAGCGAGGAAGACGACAAGTCAAATGTGCTCTTACAGCAGGGCGCACACACTTCTTCACATCAATCGCATTCATCCGGTCAACAGCAGCAGCAGCAACAGACGGTGGGAGTCGTTCGTCTCAGCACCACGGGTTCATCTAAGGGAAACTGCTCGCCACCGCAAATCAGTGCCGGGTCACCCACAGCTTTTGCCACTGCCACTCAGGTGGGAGTGGCATTCGTCCTTAGCGAATCCCAGCAACTTGACATTTCACGATTATCAAATTCATTTTCAGACATTTTTTTAATTTCTTTACTTTTCTACAACTTCAAAGTTTTCGGTCAAATTTCACTGCATAATAATCACATTAAAGTGTGGGATTCTGGGACTGAGATTCTTTTTAATCTGAATTATTCTCTCTTAATTCTCTTTCAAGTTTTGTCTGTTTTCAAATTTGGACAAAATTTATGGAAAAAGCCTTTCGATGAAATTGTCTCATAACAACTTTGGATAAGCATCATCTGAAGCATAAAAAAACCGAACTAAACTGAACTTTGACCGAAAGGCCTTTTCCTTACATTTTGTACGGGGCCCTGTATTATTCATTATGAATCAACCTCTTCGCTATGAGACAATTACTTGAGATAAAGAAAAACGTAGACAGGTTTCGAAACTGAGACATTTTTTAAAACTTTTTTGCGATAGGCTTTTTTAATCCTTTTTTTCAATTTTGTCAGTATGTTTTTCACCTTCTGTCCCTTTAAAAAAAAATCTTCCTCCTTTTCCGATTAAAGGAGGACTGAATTAATAGAATCGAATATTTTAAAGTATTGTTTTACAGTGACGAACAGTTTCAAATACGGAAATGTTCAAGGTTTGATAATTACAATTTAAAACGGTGATTTCCAGTTGATTGTTCAATTTCAAAATATAGGCTTCAAAATTAGGAGAGAGTCGGGTAGTACTAGCCACTTAAGCTTTTTTATTAATAAACTAGCCGGCATCAATGAAAGTAGTAATATAAAAAGTCAATTATAATGTTAGCGCTTCTAGTAACAACTTCAAAGCAGTTATTTGAAGAATAATTAATTATACTTGAGAGGAAAAAGTTATTTACGTGGCGACCAAAAAAGGTTATTCAAAAAGAGTGTCGGGTAACCCCGGCCACCGAGAAAATCGTAATATTTGGACATTTTATTGTAACTACACAACGGGAAATATATATTTTTTAAATGAAAGCTTCAAGATTTTATATATTAGGACAAAAATACTCACCGAAAATCAAAAACCCACAAAAAGCATTGGAGATTACATGGTTTACAATAAAAGATTATTTATTAGTTCTCATCAAATTAAATAGAACATGAAAAAAATCTGGCCAGGGGAATCTAACACGAAACCAATTTCATATTTTGTGTGCTTTTGCAAATATTTGGTAATAAATTTAGTTCATTCTTCACAAAATACACTTGGTTTCGCGAGACGAAATTTTATAGATCGGATTTTCTTTTATGTAAATGAGAGATATGAGTCCCTATTTTTAAAATTACGCTTTGGGGCGATTTTCAAAGATAATAATGTTGATTTATCATCGCAGAAAGTACAGTTTATTCAAAATTATGAGTGGCCGGGGCTAGCCGGCTCCCCTAAACAATTTCCAAAGGAGAACCATTTGAAATTATACATACACTTTCAAAATCAGTCTTCAAAATGAGCATTAAAAAAAGTCCATTTGATATTTAACCTGAAATTACATTAAATATCTAATTTGAAACTTTCTATATTGTATAATTTAAAATTCAAGGCTTTCAAAATCTTCAAACATATTATTTTCAAATTTAAATCTTTAAAATTGTATTATTTTAATTTCAGTGCAATAACAGTTTTACAGATTGAAAATGAGGGTATTGAAAATTGTAGACTTTTAAAATGTTTTTTAAATTAGATACCTTAAAAATTGAAAAGTTCAAAAATGAAAAAGTGTTAAATTCAGACATTCAAAATTTGTCACGTTTAATGTACTGAAACATTGGATATTTAACTAATTTTAACTAACTTCAATATTGCACAATTTCGAGTCACAAGCCTGCAAAATTCAGCAATTTGAAATTAAGGTCTTGTTCAGTCTGAAAACCATTCCACTTTCAAACTGAAAAGCTTTATTTTTTAACGCTTTATTGAAATTTATTAATAATAATTGTGAAATAAGTACAAATGAAAGGGCAAACATAATGAATTAGAAAGTATTAAAAACTCAAACATTAAACATTAAAAAATTGTACGATTTCAGATTATTAGCCTTCGAAATTAAATAATTTCAAAATCGAAGCCTTAAAAATTTATTAATTTCAGTACTGAGTATTCTAAATTGAACATTTTCAAATTTAAAATCACATTGGTCAACTTTATAATCCGAATTTTAGAGGTAACAAATTAGTGTCAAATGATTTTTCGAAGTTTTCAATATTTTCAAAAATATTTGTAGTTGAAAATTTGGGTCACTTTTGTTTCTAAGATTTGTTAACTCCATTTTTATTGACCCTTTTAAAAAAAACTGCCCTCTTACAAACTTATGCAAAAAATATTGAATTTTTTGAAAAATTAACTAATATGACAATTTAATTGTTAAAAAAAATAATATCTTTCCTCGCAGGAAGGTGATATTTTGTAAATTTTGAAAAATTCCTTAACTTATATTATTTTGTTACCTCAAAGATTATGCAATAACAAAAAAACCGTAAAAATCCATGACTTGACAGTTGCTTTTGAATTAGAACGCCCTATAATTTGCTTTCAAAATCTTTAAAATGTTAGCTTTCAACATTTAACAATTTCAATTTGAATGCAATCAAAATTCGACAGATTCGAAATGAAGGATTGCAACTTGAAAGTGGGAATTTTTAAATTAAATTAGATTCTCAATTAATCAATTCGAAACGCTTTCAATTAAAAATTATACAATTTTAAACATTCTCAATTCAAAGCTGTACTATTTTGAACGATTTAAGTTTGAAATCAGAATATATTTCAATATAAAAATATCAATCTTTAAAATAAATTCAATTTTAATTGCTTAAAACTTGAAAATGAACAATGTTAACGGCTTAAATAATAAAATTAACTTTCACCAATTTGGAGTGATCCTATTTTCATTTTATTTTTATGATCCTTTTCAATTAAAACTTTTATAACTTGGAGCTTTCTAATTTTGAATTTTTCAATTTCTAACGTGAATTTTGGCACTTTTTTTAGCGTCATAAGGCAGATCAAAACCAGCGCACACAAAAAGAGTAATTAATAACCTATGAATAGGAAAATGATAATCGAGAAATGTCTAGTCGCCTTTGCCGTTTCGCTTGAATCGCGTTTTAATTTTACTTTTTGCATTTGGTGTTTAGTTTCCTTTATTTGAATTCGTCTTACTTTATTTGCATATTTTTTACAGAGGCTTCATAGTTCCTTGTTCATATTTCACACTTTATTTAATTTCATTTTTATCGGTCAAGATTTTTTAGATCCTTTTAGTTTTACTCAAACTCATTTTTTTCTTAATTTGCAGATGCAGTACCCAACCGCTGTTCTGCAAACGATAACCAATCCTGACGGAACCGTTTCCCTCATTCAAGTGGATCCTAGCAATCCCATCATCACATTACCAGATGGAACCACCGCACAAGTTCAAGGAGTCGCCACGGTGAGTCCTAGTTTCGCATTTTTATTTATTTGCTTTTTTAAAACAAGAAAGTTCTAGATTTCTGACTAATTTTTGTTTAGATTTCGCGAAGATTAAAAAAAAAAGTCTTTAAAATAGATTCCAAGACAGGGTCGCTACAGGTCAGGGAATTTTATAAAGTCAGGGAAAGTCATGGAATGTCAGCGAAAACCTGAAAGAGTCAGGGAATTTTCGAAAGACTGAAGTTGAAGTTTATAACATTCTGTATGATTTTTGTCACTAAAAATGTTTGAGATAAATTAAAAATCAAACATTTTTTTACATTAACATTATTAATATCCTAGGTGTAAAGTTGTTTTTATGTCTGAAAGAAAAATGTATAATGGTCAGCGAAAATGAAAAATTGTCGGGGAAAAGTCAGGGAATTTCGAAATTAAGATTTTGTAGCTACCCTGCAAGAGACTTTGGTAATCAGTTTGTTATTCAAAATAACAAGAACCTGATTTAAATTTCAAATCTTGGAAATATTTCAAAAACTAGTAAATTTTGTTGTCTGCATGTTTTTGTTATTTCGTTATGTGTTGAAATGGCTTTTATGTAGAAAAAAATAGGATAAAAAGAAATTAGTACAATAAAGTAAAAATCCGGATCTTTAGGTTTTGATAAATTAAATGAGAAGAAAAATTCAAATTTACAAATGGCGGGGTAATAGTATGAAGTTTTTAAAAATGAAATGATTATTATTTTTTTAAAAATCTTTATGGATTTAAATATTTGAAACTCAACTTTAGGTCAGAATTATTTCCGTGGAATCATCCACTTTTTAATATTTTTTCAGGAACTAGAAAGATGTATGGCGACCAAATTCATCATTGGGTTATAACATCGAGAATTGTATTTTATTAATTAGATTTAGATTGACTTCTGTACAGTTGCAAAGAAATATAGACTTATTATTTTACAATTAGTAGAATATGTTTTTTATTTTCGTTTACACTCAGAATCACGGATGTCGAATAAATTTATTCTCCGTTTATTTATTCGTGAGTGTTGTAACATTAGTGATGAATTTGGAATGATTTTATCGCATTATCGGAGAGTAGAATCTGTTCGATGTTGGTGAAATCGCGATTTAAACGCGCGTTTTTATTCAGCGGCAATAAAATTATTCATTAGTTGGCAGGTTTATTTACTGGGAAGTAAATAAGTTTACAAATAAATTTGTTTCAATTTAGCGTGTGCCGTAGTTAATTGTCGGAAGTTAACCGTCTTTACAAAATGTTAATATAATATTTTTACCACAAACTAATTGCTTAGAACAAAAATTTAACATGCCAAGCTTGCTCTTTTTTTCAGAGGCATGAAGTATTTTAATTAGAAATTATTTTATAGATTACATTTGTAATTTGCATTTTAATTATTGTCAATTTTTTCACTGAAGAATGCATGACTTGTGTTTTTACTTTTCGATGTGGTTTTGAATGATTTCGTTTTTTAATTTAATTGTATCTACATATTCTAATTTTATAAATTTGAATAGAAGCTTTAAAATTTGAAGGTTTTCCCAATTCGGACAATTTAATTTATAAATTATTTCAAAATTGTACGCTTTTTAATTGAATGCTTATAAATTTTCAATATTCCAAGTTCCAAATCTGAAGGCTTAACAATTTCAATATCTAAAAAAATTCAGATACTTTTATACATGAAGCATTTTCAAGTAAATTCGAAAGCTCGAAAATTTGGATGCTTTCGAATTTCCCAAAAAAAAGTGAATTCCAACGCAGATAAATTATTAATCATTATATTTCGCTAAGGTAAACATTTAACCTTGTCACCATTCAAATTTCAAAATTCGTTTTAAAATGTATAAATAGACAAAAAATAGTTTGTTTTTTGTGATTTATTTGATTATGCATCCAGAATTTTAATATTTTTGTTCTATTGTAGTTCTAATTATTGTTACGAATGAAAAACGTTTTAAGTCGTACGATGTAAAAAAAAGGACAATATTTGTGATTTCTAAACAAAGACATCTAAAATTTTTAAACGCTGCAAAAATGTGCTTTGGTACAAAGTGCTTTACTCAGGTATTTAAAACCAATTTTATTACTTAATATGAATGTGAAAAAAGGACTTAAAATTATCAACTTCTTGTCAGTGTTTCTGAAAATAGTATTGTACAATTTTCATAGGTTTCGAATCAAACTGATTAAATTTTAAACGTCTTCAATTTGAAATTGTTTAATTTATAGAGTTTCAATATTAAATTACTCAATTTTGAATATTTCAATTATTTAAATATAACGTTTTTACATCTAAAAAGTGTAGAATTTGGAATGATTAAAATTTGAAAATATACAATTTTGAAAGTTTGTTATTTAATAATATTCAATTTCAAGCACGCTCAATTTAAAATTGCTCATCTTAAATTAAACTTATAATTGAAAAATTGAAATTATTTCCAGTTTCATCAAGAGTGAATAAATTAAAAAGTGTGAAAAAAAGAAGAAAAAATCTTTAAATACCCATTGCAAAAGTGGTACAACTTTTCAGTCCCTTAATTTTTATTTGTTCAATTCGGGACGTGAAATTTAAAAAATTGTAGTTTTGGTTATTCAATTTCCGAAATTGTACAATATTCAACGCGTTAATTTTTTATTTTAAATGCCTTAAATTTAGAATTCTTCCACTTTGAATCTCTAATTTACAGATTAGTTTTGATGGCTTAATTTTGAAAATTTGCGTTTCCGGGAAAAATTACTGAAACCCGGGAAGTTTTAATGATTTTTAATGTTTGGACAGTGGTATACTTTTAACTTCAAATAATAATTCCAAACAAACACAAAAACTATAAATTGAGAATGGGAAAAATTTTGAATTTGCAAAGATCAAATCCAATCGAGAATTTTCGATTTGTTATATTTAAGAAATTTATAATTATTTGGTTTTCAATGTCTGAACCTAAAATCTTTTACCTACTTTTAAAAAGATCAAATGTAAAAATTGTTAACTATAAAGGCTTTTAATTTTCAAGTAAAAATACAGGTTTGGACAATGTCAAATGAAAAGTGTAGAAAAATGAGAAATTTGGACTAAAAAATGTTCCAAATCAAATAATTTAGAAGTGAGAACCTTCGTATGTAAACAATTTTAAATTTAAACGTTATACTTAAATAAACTTCGATTGAAGATTTGAAATGTTTAGCCACATATTTACAATTTAAAAATATCTGACTACGAATGACTTCAGGAATGAAAAATTCTAAATCTGTTTAAAATTTAAAGTTTTTCAAATTTAATCGTTGAAAACTTAATAGAAATCGTTCAAAGCTATAGAATTTCATATCGAAACCCTAAATACTTCTAAGTTCTAAGTTTAAACATTTAAAAATTCAATAATGCCGGATTGAAGCTTGATAGAAATTATACAATTTCAAAGAATTCCAAATTAAAAGATTCATAATCAGGCAACGCTAAATTTAATCATCTAAAATTTAATGAATTCTCATTTATCGATTATTATTAACATAAATTTTTGAAAATTGGAATGATTAATTTTAAACGATTTAATTTCACGATTCTAATTTGAGAATTCATTCATTTAAAATTTTTACGATTTCAGTTTGAAAATTTGATGTTTGAAAAGTTTGAATTCGAAATGACCGATTTAGAAAATTTGAAATTATGCAGTTTTGCAGTAACTAAAATGGTTTTAATTTTCGAGGCCCGAAATTGAAAATTGTACAAGTTTTAAAGCTTGAATTTGAATTACTTTTAAGTCGCTTAATTTTGAAGTTCAAATATTCAATCCGATATATTACAAATTCAATACAACTGAATTCTTTTTCGGAATTGTTAAATTTTTATAAACTTCAGTTTAAAAGAAAAGAACCTTTTTCAAAGATCATTTTTATTTGAAGGTTGTCTAATTTTTAAGGATTCCAGTTTGAATATATTTAATTACAATTTTGAAAGCAACTTAATATTTGAAATATTTCAGAAAAGTTTTAATTTTTGCAAGAATTATTCAAGTTAAAAGTGTCTTGCCTCTCGGTGAATAAATATTTGTACTCTAAAACCCAAAAATGGCAGTCGGGTAGTATTAAAAGTTAAAATAGTATTTTTCAGAGTATGCCCCGGATTCTTTGCATTAAATCGCAGCAAAGTTTTTTTAATTAACCGAGTGCCTGCCCGGTATGTTTAGATACACACGAGTCAAGGGGAAGTGCAAACCCTCGCCGAGGTGACCAACGGAGATGGCAGCGTCTCCGTGGACTTGAACAGCGTGACGGAAGCGACATTGGGCCAGGATGGCCAAATTATCCTCACCGGAGAAGACGGACATGGTAAAACAGTTTTCTATAGGCTCTGCACCGTCGCCGGCCAGGAACTCCTGGAGCAGTGATTCGTTCCTTTTTGTTGGACGTGCCTCCGCTATTTTTTTGTTTTTGTTTTGCATGTTCTTTTGCAAAAACTCCATTGAGAGACAGAACGAAAGAAAGAGAACGACTTCTAGTTTTGAGAGGCCTTAAGAATCCACGATAATCAAATAGAAAAAAAAGACGCGAGTTCCATTTTCCCCGAAAATGGAAATGTGTAGATATTGTTCCCAATTTTAGTTCATCTGTGAGATGCACATTGTGTAGAATTGTAGTTTTATGTGTAAAGTAATTTAAAAATGCTTTTTCAAGTCCTTTCAATTTCGTTTGTACGGATTCTCCTGTAGGACATTTTTTGTTAGTATTTTAGCTTTAAGAAATGGACTGTCGATTCTTGGGATATTTAGAATTATTCTTTTAAAATATTTAAAGCCAGTATCGGGTATAAATCATTTTAAAATCTTTTCTAAATCCCCAAAAATTGAACTTCTTGAGGGAATCGACATGTCTCAATTTTTGTGAACTCATTCTGTCAGAAACTCAGAACTCACAAGTTGCAGTGCCAAAGACGAGTTCTCAAACAATATTGTATTATATTGTTTTTATTTAGTGAAGCAGAGAGCTGTAATTAATAATTTGTAACTTCACAATTGTAAATTCCCTTAATTCCTCTCAGTAGTTATCCTTTTATTTTACTTTTCTTTTTTCTTTTCTATTTTAATTTTTGCAACTGTGTGCACGTGTCTCTCATTTACCGAAACATTTTTTTACGAACACGCAATTTTATTGTTGATTTGAAAATGTCGTCGCTCACTTGGAAAATGTGTTTTGTGCAACTTTAGCACCTAAAGTTTGGTGGATTCTTAAAGCCGACCCTGGTGAAACGATTTCTCTGAAATATTCTCCGAGTTTCTCCGACTTTGGATACATGCAAAAGTGGAAACCAAAAGCGAGAGGAAAGTCCGGAGTTTTCAGAGAAATAATGAGGATCGGTAAATTTGTATACATTTCTGAAGAAAATATTGAAAACCGCAAGAGCTGTTTTAGCTGGATTTAGGATTTTTTAGGATTATGGATTTGCAAATGGAAAGTGTTTCGAGGGTGAGAGAATTTTGGAGAAATTTGAGAGAAATTTTTTTCACCAGGGATACGCGAGATATGTTAAGATCACGAAGAAAGAGTCGAATACATCTGTAGCTGTTTTATTATATTACTATTACTATGATTATAACATCACCAATACCGATAAGATTGTGATCGATCTTACATGAGCACAAAGAAATAAAAAAACCACTGTAAATAGAGTATTGTTTGTTGATGTTTTTTACTTTTTTCAATTTTCATTTTTTGAGGGGGGCAGGATTTGGTAGAATTTTATTGAAATTTCAGAAAATTTGAACAGATTTACTTTCTAGTTTTTTTACAACTTCTTTTCTATTTTCACTTTAGAGAGCGAATTTATCAGTATCAAAAGGAATGTAGATTTTCATTTATTCATCAAAATCATTTACGGGGGCTGAGTTTCTCTTCATATTCAAAAAATTTCAATCGCTCTTTCTCTTCTAACCTGGTGAAAAAATTTCTGTGCAAGTCTGAGACAAGGTGTTGTTTGGTGGACATCCTTTTCTCAAAAAATTTACTTCCCAAATGCGTTTTGAGAGAATCGTTTTTTTAATTTTGGTAGGACTGTGGAATCGGCGAGACCGACTTCAGAGAAATTTTTTCACTCGGATATATTTTTTTTAAGTATCTTTTGTCAGCACGTTTATAGTATTTTAGTTATTTTAATTATTTTAGTATTTTTTTAGAGATTCAAATAATTTAGAGAAATTTTTATGACTTTCATCCTTTCTTGTTACAAATTTTACGCAATTTTAATAATTAATACTTTTTCTTGATATTTAAACTTGAAATATTCAACTTTACTTTATTTATACAATTTTTTTTGTTGCTAGATGCCCAGAATTAAATATTATGAATCGATTATTCCGCCTGCGAAGAAAACTTAATTTCGAAACTTATGTAAAAATAAGTTATTTTAGATTTGAGTTTTTCGCTGGTTCGAATATGAGGAATATTTTATTAAGAATCGAATTATTTAGTAAGGAATTGCAATTTATAACGCTTAGGATATTATATAACATTTTAATTTCAGATGCTTTTAATTTTAGAAGATTGAAAACTTTTAAATATAAGGTTTCAATTTTTGATAAGTAATTGAAATTTTCTGGAGATTTAAATACTGTTAGTTTAGAAAAAGAAAATTTCCCATTTTCAAAAAAAATTTTGTCGCTTTCAAATTTCAAAATTTCTGTTCCAATCAAAGAATTGAAACTTTTAATGATTAAAAATTGGAAACGTTTAAATGTTAAATTTCAAATGCTTGCGATTTTGAAAGCTTTCAGTTTACTTTTTCTAATCGCTTACAAGAAAAATTTTAATATTTTTCCAATTTAAAAGCTTTAATAATTTAAAGGTCGTTCAGATTTAAATGTTAGTCAAATTTGGAGGCTTCCGAATCTTGATACATTGAAAACGTAAACGCTCCTGAATTTGAATGCATTCAAATTTTTGGACCCATTTAACGCTTCTGATTATTTTTCAAATTTGAACTCTTTTAAATTCTCTTGGACCTCAGAATTTAGATTTTTTTTTTAAATTTGTATGCCTCAAAATTAAATAATGCGTTCAAAGTTCATCAAAATTGAAACTTTTTAAATTTAGATAGATTCAATATTTCTAAAAGAATTATATTGTCGATATTGGATTTTTTAAAAGAGGACACTTCTTAATTTTTAAATTTTCCAAAACTTCTATGCTTGTAAATTAAAACACAATCTAAGTTTAAAACCTGTCGACTTTGGACACTTTCAAGTTAAAATTTTTTTTAAAATTCAAAATTTTCCAAATTTGGATGGTTTTCAATTTGTAGTCCTTTCAAATAATTTTTTTTCAAAATTATTCGGAGACTTCAAACAAGCTTCATAATTTGGACATTTTCCAAATTTGAAAACTGAAATTTAAACGCCATCCATTTTTAGGTTTGCTATTTATTAGAAGTTTTTAAAATTCAGCTTCGAATTGGGACGCTTATACATGTCTTGGATGTTTTCAAATTAAATCGACTGAAATTGAACAAATTTGAATTGAAAGCATTTAAGACTAAATAATTTCAAAATTTATACGTTTAGATTTAAGCAATTTTGAATTTAGAGTCTTCAAAATTGAATAATTCTAGTTTGAAGCGTTAAAAATTGATTGGTTTAAAAATTAAAAAGATTGAATCCCATCCAATGTTTCATTTTGAATCTGAAAAAATTGTATTGCTGTGAAATTAAAACTGTTCGATTTTGAAGACCTAATTAAAAAAAAATATTTCACAGATTTCAAAACTTTTGAATTTTAAATTGTACACTATAGAAGACTTCTAATTTGACATTGTGCAATTGTAAAAACTTCATATAAAATAATAACTTTGAACGCTTCGAGTCTTTTGTTCAATTTGGATTCCAATTTTTAAAACTTCAATTTTAGAGTTCTGTAGGGTTGCTACAAAATCCCAACTCGAAATTCCCTGACTCTCCCTGACCAATTTTTCATTTTTCCTCACCGTTATAATCTTTTCTTTTTCGCATAAAAACAACCTTACTCCTAGGAAATTAGTAACGTCAATGCACAAAAATGTTTGTTTTTAAATTTATCTTAAACATTTATAGTGACAATAGACATACAGTGTTTTATAAACTTCAACTTCAGTTTTTCGAAAATTCCTCAACTCTTTCAGGTTTTCCCTGACATTTCCTGACCAGTTTTAAATTCCCTGACTAGTTTTAAATTCCCTGACTTTCTGGAATTCCTTGACCTGTAGCAACCCTAGTTCTGAGTTCTGCAATTGTTTAAATTTAAACAAAAAAATTGTTCAATTTTACTATTGAAGGCACCATTTTGGAATTATTTAAAACCCCCAAAAATAAACCGAGATTTTTTTTTCTGAGATTCGACTATAGCCACTCTGATTTTAAAATAAATCTTTTAAAAAAAAATCGCAAAAAATGCTTCTAGATCCTGAAATTTCGCCTCGTCTCGATTCCACAAACGTCCGAGCTTTTTTTCCCCGCTAAAACTCAATTTTTTTCCTTCCGAACGAAAAAAATCCCCCCCCCCCCTCCCCCCCAAAAAATAGACAGAAGCGAGGACACTCCTTTCGGTGTTTCAGGCTATCCAGTCTCAGTCTCGGGTGTCATCACAGTACCAGTTTCGGCCAGCATGTACCAAACGATGGTGGCGAACATTCAGAGCGACGGTACCATGCAAGTAGTAACCCCAATGGTTCAGATTCCAAAAGTGGAACCGGGAAATGGGGAAACGAGCATCGAGGCTGTCACCATACAGGGTGGCCACCCAATGACCATGATAAACGCAAATGGAGAACACCAGGTTCTCCAGGTCATCTCCCTTAAGGACGCCAACGCGCTCACCAAAGTCATGCAGGGTGAAATCGTCAAAGACGAAGACAGTCAGCAACAGCAAACCGTCTCCAGTCCCGAGTAAATCAAGCATGCTTCGAATCATTACCCTTTTAACGCACTTGCAACGTTATTCTAGTTTCTCTTCGTGTAGAAGGGGGAAATAGTGAAGAAAAAAGTGTTTACCTCTGTAAGGTCGACTATAAATTACCATTTTTTCCAGTAATACAGATCTGGAAACTTGAGGGCGCCATTATCGAAAAAATAAAGATGGCCGTTAGAAAGCAGCTGATTTTCAAATAAGTCTAAAAACTAAATTTTCTCTATCTCTATGTCTGAAAGCTTACATTTTCATGTACAAAATACAAATGCTACATTGGTTATTAATGATATTCCCTACCAAACGTTTTATGAATTTTAAGTGATGCAGAGGTGTTTGTTTTTTGAGGTTGTAAATCACCCACTTGTGTCGGCCATCTTTATTTTTTCGACTGTCGCGCCCTCAAGATTTGAGAGTCTGATGACAACAATTTTCCAGTAAATGTGCCATAGTAGCCTAATAATTTAATTAAGTCTTTTGATTTAATTAAGTTTTCTATGATTGTTTTATATATATCTAAGTATTATTTAATTTTTTTTTTACTTCGTTTCTTGAGTGATTTTACGGATTTTTTTTTATCGGGATGGAGATCAATCACGATTCACATGGATTGTGGATTTTGTTTATTTTTTATTTTAATTAAATTTGGAAAGTGAATCTTATTTGTGTTTTATTTTTTTCGTTTTCTAGGTTATTTTTTGCGATCTTTCCTTTGTGATTTGCAATCAACATTTTGGGGGTTTTAGAGGTCTGGGGTTTAGTTTTTCAGTTTTTTGAATCTGAAAGCTTCCAACTGAATTTTATTTCCTGAAAATTTGGTTAGTGAAGTGAATCCAATAAGTTATTTTAAATTTGTTGACGATTTGAAACTTAAAATTTCAAGTTTGGATTTTTTCCAAATTTGATAAAGCTTTTAAGATATTTTTCCAATTTTCAAGGGTTTCTAAATCTGAAAATTAAGTCGCTTTCAAATTTGGAAGTATTAGAAAAACACCCGAATTAAAATGAAATTCCCGAAATAATTTTGATTGCAACTCGATTTCCTTTTTCTTCTCGACCTCCGAATCGTAAACTCAGAACTTAAAAATATAAGTTAAATCCTAAGAAAGGCGTTGCGATTGCGTTTTCCGGGTACGCACTGTGTGTCGATGTCTTTTAAATACCAAACAAAAAATTCGTAGTTCGTGGCAGTAACTTTTCACTGTTTTTCTATCTTTAAGGAATGCGTTTTAAAAAAAATAAGAACAAAGAAATTCTGAAAAATATCCGGATTTGGTCCGTCACTGGTCTTCGTTGAATTAGAACGTAAAAAGATATGAGTATGCTTCTGAACTAAGTGAGTGTGCGTAGTCAGAGAAAAACCGAAGACTTGGCTCTAGAATTATTATTATTAATTAAATAATTATATGAAAAATATGATTAAAATTGTAATTATGTCGTTTGTACGAAAACGCTCGACTTCCTCCTCTTTACTCGAGCGAGTATTCATCACTGGAAATTCTTGTAAGGTTGGAAATTCCTGGATCCGTTACTTAAACTCGGTACTTAACTTTAAATAATAATTTGTATTAATTTTTCATTTCCATTACCAAAGTGCAATATTAAGATCTGAGTTTCTTGTACCTATTCAAGTTTCGGATTCAAATCCAAAGAGTGCAAAATAATTTCGAGAACTCGGACAAAAGGGAAAATTAATTTTATTTTCAATCAGTAGACTTCTTTTGTTGAAAAATGGTTTTGGGATTTATATAATGGTAAGTTGTGAAGAAAATTAAATGGTCCTTTTTGTCAGACTTTTTAAGGAAAACCAGCGATTTTATTCTGTAGAGGGTGTATCAATTTAAATTAGTTGGGTCCACAAAAGTTTTACAGTTTGAATTCCGTGGTTTAGAATTAATATTTCAAAAGCCTACAAATTTCAAGGCTTGAAATTAATTTAGTTGATTGTAGAATTTCGAGCCAATTGATTTTAAAATCTAATTTTCTGATTTTTTGGACCTGCTAATCAGAAATGAAACACTTTTGCTAATTAACTAACAATTTATAGAGGCTAAGAATTTCTGACGGGTACAAATAGAAAATAAGATTTTCAAAGATTCGAAATTCTAATGCACACAGATCATTACGAAGCGATTCGTACCAAGTCACTACTTTTTTATCCATTATTCACTGTCTCGTTTAAAGTACATAAGATGTTTTTACTTTTCAAGCAACCTTTTCAAAAGTAACGTAAAAGAATCATTTAGAAAGTAAAATGATTGATTTTTAGTCGCATTTTCGCGATTCATTGTCTCGCTTTCCAGTGTTTTTGACCCACAGTTGTGCATTTAAATGCGGAGTCGTTTTTTACGTGGTATTATAGTATGTCATAATTTAGGCAAAGTGTAATAAAAGTTGCGATGTCGTTTTCGAGCGTCGTTCTCTTCTTGGAAAGAAAATAAAAGTTATAAAATGAGATAGTAGATGAATAAAAAGATAGATTTTTTATCTGAATTGGAAAAGTATTCATTCTAGGTTATTATTGTCTGAAATTTAATTTAATTTAAGTCTTTTTCAAACTTAGAGTGATAAACTTTTAAAAACGCAAGGAATTTCGAAGGGTTTTAATTTTAAATAAGTAACAATTAAATCTGAATTTTTATATTATGTAAATTTGGCAGATTTAAATTTTAACGCCAGTTAAATTTTGATGATTTTAAATTTGTATCAGCATGTGTAAGAATTTAGAATCTTTCAAATTTAAAAATTGTCATCTTTTGAAAATTTGGAATTTTTTGTACTTTTCATATTTTTCAGGTTTTGAATTGAAATTCTTAAGAAGTTGTCTAGTAAGAGGAATAAAGTATTGAAATGCTTTCAAAAGGAAGCTTCCGAATTTTTGTATTAAATCAATTGTGAGGTTTTCAAATTTAAATCCTGTTACCTTTCGCATTTTTATATTCCCGAACTTAAAAATTTCCAAATTTATCGAAATTGAAATCTGGAAGCTTATAAATTTTAGATGCTTCAAATCTTAATCAATCTGAAATTAGTATTCATTTAAAAGTTTGAATACTCTCATATATTGATGTTAAGTTTTTATTTTTTCAAATAATTTCGAATTTTTAATCTTAAATTTCCACTTCAGGACGCCTTCTTATTCATATGCTTTTAAAATTTAGACACTGTCGAGATTAAAAAGTGAGAATTTTAAACATTGTTAAATTATGCCTTTTGAATTTGGAAGCTATATTAAATTTTATTTTCCAAATATTGGGAGGTTTAAAATTTATAAATCTAAATTGTTTTCTAAATTTAATTTTCTTTTCAAATTATAAGTTAGATGATTAAATTTTTAATTCGATCAAAATTAGAATCACCCTACTTTTAATCCACTTGAAAACAACAATCAAATCCCAGAAATTCCATCTTTAAAGTTTGAATTTTTCAATAAAAATTTACAATTATTGTTTAAAATTAAAAATATATTTTTGACAACTATACAAAAAAAATTTAAACATATCAAATGGCTTTTCTACTGCTCTCGAAAATAAAAAAATCCCAAATCAAACTTTAAAAATATTAGTTAGTTTTTTATTTCAATTACAAGAAGAACAGCAGAGGCCCGGAAATGATGAGCTTCTTTTTAATAGCAGACGTGTTTTTGTGACGCAATGGTCGATGGAAAAGATCGATTTAATTGCGTCGCGGGTGTAATGTAGTTAAATTTATTGTATGAATATATTCGCTAGACGAGATATCAAACGCGTAGGGATCATGTTGTATTATTTTTTAATTATATTAATTATTACGACCAGTGAACTCACTCACATATATATATAAACACACAATCCCTATACTATTTATATAAAGTAGGATCTTATTCAAGGAGATCTGAAATTTCCTTGTCGATTGTCCTCCGTTTTTAGTCTCGGATCTGAAAGATTCTCCAAAGATTTACCAAAAGTACAGCGAGCGAAATAAATTCCTACCAAAAAAAAAACTAGGCATAGTAATTGTAATCAATTATGAATTTTTCGGTGCACCGGTTAAGAAGTTAAAATCACACTCGAAATCCATTTTTGTATTAATTTTTATTCATTTTAAAAAAATACTTTCAATGTTATTCTAATTTTTTTACATACTTCTGAGAGGTTTGAGAATATTTTTTAGCAATGTTTAAAATGAGTGAGTATTAATTTCGATCGCTGTAGATGTAAATGATTTGATCATCCGATGCCATGTAGTGTTAATTGTAAATAATACGTCGTCGGTGTGTCACATTTTTGAGCTTTGCATTATTTTCGGTGCAAAAAGAAAAAGCCGAGTTTATACCATAATGGATTTAGATTTAATTTAAGGAACCAGCGGAAAAAACTATTAAATATAGTACA
>JAUMHM010000071.1:23976629-23991270 GCA_032362435.1 Melikaiella ostensackeni | reverse complement strand
TATATGTTAATTAAAAACGTTTTAAATCGAACAATTTTTTTTCTAAAGTATTCATAAATGGACATTTCTAAAGGTAACAGATTAAAATTGAGCAAATTCTAAAGTGGAGTGGTTAAGCAATTTCACCTAAAAAAAGCCTTTAAAAACATAAAAACCTAGAGAAGGTGTAAGTAAATGTTGGAAATAAATATTCTGTTCTATTCATGAACACATTCTAATTGCTGATTATAACAGGGTGTCCAGCGATTCTTACGAAAAAAATTCAAGGACTTTTCCAGGCTTTCCAGGTCCATAAATTAAGTCGTTCCAGGTTGACTTTTTTGCATATCAAATAATTAAATAACTATTTTGCTACAATGAAAAAAATGAACGATTGACTTCTTTTGATAAACAAAAGATTTTTAAGGCAAAAATAAAGAGATTCTTAATTTTTTTGGCACATATAAGTGTTATTTATAAAATGTATTTCTGTGTTAAATGGAGAAGAAATTAAAAACTTATAAAATTTTATACAATATAAAAGTTTTGTTTATTGCAGTCTATAAAATAATTAGCACAATATTTTCTGTTAAATACTTTTTCAGTCTGAGACAATAAATACAGTCCTACAAGAAATCGTAATATCGTAGTCCATTGAGATCGTTTTAAGTATTTTATAATTATTTTAACAAGAGATTTACAATATTTTTTGTTAAATACTTTTTCAGTTTTAAACAATAAATATTTTTATGGCACAGTCGTACAAAAAGTCGAGGCATAGTAGTCCCTTGAGATCATTTTATACATTCTATAATCACTTCAACATGAAATTTGCAGTTTTCACTGTTGAATAATTCTTCAGTCTCAAAAATGAAGTATGCTTATAAGTTATTCAAAAAAAGATAAATTATATCTCAACTTTTAAGAATTTCTAAGAACTTTTCAACTGTGAGACTTCTTCATCTAAACAAAAAGTTTCTTTTAAAGCGTCATTCATTATTCACTCTTTATCCACCATCTAGGGTTTTTATGCTTTTTGAATCAGAATTGTCATGAGCCAACAAGATTACCGAGAAATGAACTCGACGTGAAAAATTAATTCATTGATTAATTCAAAACAGGGCTCCGTGAAAAGGCACCCTAAAAGATTGAAATTACTGTTCACATTTAAATAAAAGGAATGTTTCGTGTAGGAAGAATACATAGTTTTAAAATTCAAGGTTCTAATGAAAAATTCAAGGAGATTTCCAGGTTTTCAAGGTTGAAAAAAAAGTCAAGGAGAATTCAAGGTTTTCAAGGTTGCTGGACACCCTGTATAAGTATGAATTTTTATGATAGGTTTAAATACCTTTTTTACGGAGGATTTATTCAAACATAATTTTACGATATTAGCCAAACCGTTTCCTAACCCATTATACAAAATTCTAACCTAAATTCTGTTTTTGAAAATTTTAATATGTTTAAATAACAAAAAATAATAATAGGATTTGCTTACACGTACCGATTTCGAAGATTAAAGATTAAAAATTCTGCCTCTGGAACACTCTGGAACTTATTTACATCCAAGAGAATCGGAAAAAAACACTTAAGTTTATGTCAACACGAAAATGTCCGATTTTGAAACCGACACTTCCCGTAAAAAAGCATTTTCAATTTTTTCGAAGCCGACGCCAATGCAAAACAAACACGCAGTTTCCAAAAATCAACAATTATAATTGAAAATAATTCACGAAGACGCTTTGATTTTACGAATTATTGTAAAATTTTGATTCTTCTCTGTGACAAAATTGGAAAAATTTTCAATGAGACAAGACGAAAATCACATCTTTTTCGAATAATCAACTGGAGATCGACGCGACAATGTTACGAGGAAAAAGACGATCTGACAAGTTAAACAAGTTGTCCAATCACAGACAAAAAACCGCCCGCGCAAACGATTCTGAAAGGACGCCATTTTGGCCTAAAAATCGAAACAAATTGTCTCATTTTAAAACCGTTACGCCCCAAAAAAAAACGTATTTTCAATTTTTTGGGTGTCTAACATTGTCAACGAAAACTGGGAATCCTACAGATATCAACAATCCAAATAATTAGCAACGTACCGTTTCATAAATTTATACTTTTTGAAACATTCAGCTGAAAGTTTCAATGAAAAGTTTCGAAGTCGGTGAAACTTGAAACTTTAGCATTTTTAGCTATATTTATAATAGTTATAGATGGAAAATGCCTAATTTTCATTAAAAAAGGCTTTTTTATTTCAAAAACTACATCTTACTTTATAAAAAGTGTCAAAACTGTTTTAATATCGAATAAAGTGTGTCAGAACTAACATAACCTTGTTAGGTTATTACAGATGCCAATAAAAGCGCCAAAGTTTGAAAATTTTATCATGAATGATAGTCATTCAATTCAAACACTTATTATACATTTTGTGCATAATACTTATTTATATTTCATACATTATTTTATTGTTATTTTCTGACTATCGTTTCTTGTAAAAAAGATTAATTTTGTACCAAAAGAGAGGACTTTTCAACCAAATGGTTGAACTTTTAAACAAAAAACATTAAACTTCAACCGCAAATAGTGGCATCTTTAAACAAATAGTTGAATCATCAAGCCAAAAATACGAATTTTTTATAAGACAGTTGAATTTTCAACCAAGAACTTTTCTACCAAAAAAGATGAATTTTCTGCCCAAAAAGAGGAATTTTCAACAAAACCGTTGAATTTTCGAAAAAAAAGATTACTTTGTAAAAAAATCATTTAATTTTCAACTTATATGATTTTTCTACTAAGAACGATCAACGTTCAGCCAAAAATGGATTAGTTCTATTTTCAACTAAGAAAATTAATTTTCAACAAAAAGAAAACGAATTTTCAAAAAAATGATTAAATCTTCAAGCAAATAGTAGAATTTTCAACCAAAAGTGATTTTGTTAAAACATCTTTAGATCTTTTTTCGTCAAATGTACTTGGTTTAAAGTTGAACTACTTTGTTTTTCGTATTAACTTTTTGGTTGAAAATTCAACTGCTTTGTAGAAAATTCATCTTTTTGGCTTGAAAATTCAACAATTTGGTTGAAAATTAACTTTTTTGTTGAAAACTCATATTTTCGGTAGGAAATTGAATTTTTCTGGTAGAAAATACAGCTATTTGGTAAAAAATTAGTCTATTTTTTTAAATTTAACTGTTTGTAGAACATTAATTTTTTTGTTAAAAATCATGTTTTCGGGTTGAAAATTCAACTGTTTTGTAGAAAATTCGTCTTCCTGGCTTGAAAATTCAACACTTTAGGAGAGAATTAAACTATTTGGTTGAAAATTAACATTTAAGTTTCATTAAAAATTTCGTTGATCATAAATTTCGCATTTTGAAACTTTCAAAGTGAAAGTTTCCAATTTGTTATTACTAATGCATTTTTGTTTCATTTTAACTTTCGAAATGTAGATCGAGGTACTAGCACGAATTGTTTTTGTAAATTCTTCATTAATACTCGGTAGGAAAATATATGAGAATCTAAAAAAGAATGATCGATACGATTTTGTTGGTAGGCCTGCGTTTTTGAAGAACTCATTCTGCAAAGGCGAGAAAATTCAAAATACTATAATTTTTAGATTTGTGATTTAAATCATTAAAGTAAATAATTTTTAATTTTACTGAATTATTAAATAAATTTGAATTATTTGTTTGTTTCTATTTTGCAGATACATATATCTTTATGGACTGAATTTCAGCAAAGAAGATCATATTTTGTTAATTAAATTGCTGTATGAGCTGACGACTATTCCAGACTTGGAACCGTTCCTGATTTATACGTTCGCCAACACTTTACACCGATTACTAGTGTGAGTATAATAAAAATAAATACGTTTTCTTCAAGATTAAACATGATAAAAGATTAAATTAAATTGTAAAATTTTCTGAAATTGGAGAAGATTTAAATTTAAGAGCGTCTAATAGGTTTAAAAACTTTTGAAAATTTAAATCATTCAAATTGTAAAAATAAAAAATGGTAAATAACTACAATATTAGCAAGGCTCAAGAGTTAAAATTATTAAAAATTTTAACATTTTAATCTAAAAACATTTACAATTGGAAAAGTCTAAATTTAACTTTTAAAGAATTTACAACTTGTGCCTTATAATTTCAAAAATTGAATACTGCCATTGTAATTGAAAAATTAGAACGTATAAAGTAGGAGAATTAAAATCGTAGAGTTCAGAATTTTAATTTAGCAATCTCATATATATTTAAATTATTCCGAATGAAACAAATTCCAATTGAACAATTCGCAATTGGTAGGTACCGTAAACATTTTCAAAATTTTAAACATATGAAATTGAATTATTTTTAAGTTGGAAGCGTGTGACTTATGCAATTTCATATTTTTCAAGTAGTGTTTCGAATTGTAAAAGTTCTAGTAGAATGCATGTGTTAATGCAAGAATATCAAACTTTTAATTTTATGTATGTAGAAGCATTTAAAAAGAATTTTTTAAAATGTAATGTTTAAAAGTAAACAATTTCAGTTTGAAAGCTGATCCCATTGAACAGATTCAAATACGAGATTGAACATTTAACAATTTTTTAATTTAAAATGTTTAAAAAATTTATTGTACTAAATTGAAGTACTTTGTTCTCAATGCGTTTGACATTATAAACTTTTTAATTGAAATCGTTTAAAATTGAAAATTCACAAATTGTTCTATTTCAATTATTCAAAATTCAGTCGTTTCAATGAAAATTAGACTGTATGAAATGAAAGCATTAAAAATTCAACAGATTGGACAAATTACGGATAAAAAATTTTTTGATACAAGAAATTTGGGCAATGTTTAATTGAAACGCTAAAACTAGAACAGCTGCTAATTGTAAATGTTTCAAATTAACATTTTTACATTAGAAAGGCTGAAACTTTAAGAATTTTAATTTTTGACCGTTTAGAATTGAACAATTTCTAATTGAAAGCATAAAAATTAAATGATTAAATATTTAAAACTCTTAAAAATCAATCACGTACAAATTCGTTAAAAATTTAACTGTCGTTTTTCAAGCGCTTAAAATTTAATAATTTAAAACTTTTGTACAAAGTTGCATTAATTTTATATAGAAGCATTTACAATTGACAAAGTTCTTATTGATATCCTAGAAATTTTAACGATTTTAATATAAAACCATACAATTTTGTACGCTAAAATTTTTATTTGTTTAACTATTGTGGCCTTTATTTTGATGTTGTTTAATTTTGAATACTTCAATGTAAAATTATTCAGGTTTGGAGACTAAATTAAAAATTTTGCAATTTTGAATATTTGAATTTTAAATTATTTGATTATGAACCTTTTTTACTTAAAAGTTTGCAACTACTAAAGCTAAATAAGCCCCAAAATTTGAAATAAAATAATTTATAAAGTTTTTATCTGATATTATTCTGTTCTTAATTCTTTAATTTTAAAATGTTTTAATGATTCAGGCTATCAATTTAAAATTATCTCACAACTTTGAACACCAAGCTTAAAAAGGTGCAATTTAAAATTGTTGAATTCCAAAGGACTTTTATCAGACTTTTACTTCTCAATATATTTTATTTGAGGGCTTTGAAATAAAATTATTCTTCTTAGAATACTTCCAATTTGAAATTGGTTGTATTCATTATTACTCTACTTAAAATTGTTCAATGTAAAACTTTTTAAATCTAAATTTAGGATTTATCCATTTTTATTGCTTCTCTTTTTAATTCAGTTTTGAATACTTCCAATTGTTAAACATTACCAGGGATCGCAGTCAGCCCCCTATTCCCCTTTTTTCCTATTTTTCCCCTTTTCTCCTTATTTTTTCAAAATCCCATATAATCCCTATATTTGAGAATTTTTGCCAGTTTTTCCCTTTATTTTTTGAAGCTGTGATTAATTTTTCTACTAGAAACCTATAATATTCAAAAATGCACGCCACAATCTATACTTTACAGGTATGAGCATGCATGATTTTTAATTTAAAAAAAAACTTTAATACAAAATTGCAAATATTCACCATATTATATCCACCATTTTTAATTTAGAAAGTTATAAAAAGTATCAACTCATTTTATTGTTTGTGACCCTAAAATCATTTGGCATTTCACACTTTTTTATATTTATTTTTATACAATCGGCAAGGTCCGATGTACTGTGAAAAAAATTTTTAAATTATTTTTTGGTCTTTTTAAAGTTTTGTATTCCTGACCATTCTGAATAGAGTTATTAAGGGTTAGGCGTGATATCAGACCTTATGTTAATTTTTTAAACAAACAATAAAGTTCGATTGATTATAAAATTGTTTTAAAAAATCATTTCTTTAATGCTTTCAAAATTTTCAAAAATTAGTTGCTTCAAAGAATGCAGCAATAAATTGATTCAGCCTATCCGAGTTTTGGGTCTTTTGTAAAAAATTATGGAAGTGGAATGATTGCGGTAGAAGTTTAGATGGGGGCACAAAAACGTGTTATTCGTGGTTCTCAAAAAATATTGAAACATTTTTTTAAAGACTTTCTGAAATTTTGTATTTCTATCCATTCTAAATATAATTATTGAAGATATTCGTGATTATCTATATGTTTCTGTATTTATTAGAGTGGCGCTTAAAAATTAAAATTATTTTGGAATTTTACGATTGAGGGTCAATATAATCCCACCTCTACATATTAAAAATTAAAAGTTCAATTTTCCAAAATGGTACCCCTCCAATTTTTTCCTCTTACAATTAGTGACAGAAACTCACTGTAATTTTTTCAAATTTTTTAAAAAAGTTTTAGTGGTGCCGGGGAGTTTTTAAAACTCGAAATTCTTGAAATTTATTCTATATGTGCAAATATTGATTCGGCTAGATTAACATTGATTTTCAAAAACTTAAAATTTTTTTACCTGAAACCTATTTAGTTTAAATTAGAATAGCAAGCCATGATTTTATGAATCTAGTAGAATCCAAGAAAGTCACTTTTTCTTCATTAAAAAATAATTCCTGTATTCATCAGAATTTTTTTGTTCATTATCTTCAATTATATATTTATATTTGCTATATACCTAAAACAGTACACACACACACACACACAAATTCTATACATTTTGCACCGATAGAATGATTTTTGAAAGTTTAAAAAACTTCCCGGCCCCACTAAAACTTTTTTTAAAAATTTGAAAAAGTTTCTTGAGTTTCTCTCACTAAAAAAAAATTGAAGGGGAGTACCGTTTTGGAAAATTGAAGATTTAATTCTTAAGCTTCACCCTAGTATTTATTGTATAAATAATCCACAAAGTGCAATGCACTGTAATTTTTTTCAACTTTTCCTTAATACTTTTTAAATTTTCGAAAAATATTTGATATAAAGAATTTAGCTATACATTCGTTCTTCCAAACAAAAAATAAAAAAATGAAAATCTGACATGATTGAGTCATCAGCGAAAGAGAATAAAATATATCTTACACTCCATTGAGATACTTTTGTTCTTATAACATTTAATTTATTAATAAAATGTAATTTAATTTTCTAATAAAATTTGTGGTTTCTTAATTCTTAGAAAAGTGTTGCACTTATTAATTTTTGTTCATTACGCTGGAATTTTTAAAAGAAAAAAAATTTCCCCTTTTATCGAAGAAAAGTTCTCCTATTTTTCCTATAATTGAACTGCTGAACGACTGTGATCCCTGCATTGCTCAGTTAGGAGGGCTTGCATCTTAAAATTTGAATGGTCGAGAAATTACCGAGCAATAGGAAATTTTTAGTATAGAATTTTCATATAGAATTTCTCATCATTAATCTTATCTCGTCCTGCTCAAATTTAATTTTTAATGTAGGAAAAGCGACCTAATCCGGCCAGACGAATTGGATTTACCATGGCGTCCTCTCTACGCTCAAGTGAAGAAGGTCTTCGACAACAAGTTGATAAGTCTCGGAATTTATCGTTCTCTCCACGACATGGACACCGCCATGGACAATGTTGTGCACGCAGCGAAAGTTTACTTTCCCGTAAGCGAAAACGAGCTCGAATTATAAACATAAAAATCAACTTTTTCAAATATAGTCCTGCATTTTTAGTTGAGTGCAACCCAAGAAATCCTGGATGAATTGAGGCCAATGCTCTGTCCACACGATGTGAACACAATAGGATTGACTGTGAGACGTCTCGAGTGGTTTCTACCACTCACACTTCCACCTCAGCATCATTACCTAGGTCACGAATTGTGGTTTAAGGAATTCATGAGGCTCTGGGAAGTTTGCCACAATGCTCCTTTATGGGAACGAGAAATGATGGAATTAATGGCACGTTTATCTAATAAAAATATTGGTTACATCGATTGGGAACCTTATTTGCCTCTGATGTTCACCAGATTCGTCAGATGTTTGAATCTGCCTGTTTACTACAAAAATAGGACCAATACCAAACACCACAGAATTGATTCGATGTATATTGCTATCTGGACTGTTTCGGTTTTGGTTAGTATTGTGATATTTTATTTAATTTAGATTTCCTTGCATTAATTTTATTTATGTTAAGCCCATGTGATACTCACCCGATTCATACCTTACCGACATATTTTTTTCGCAAAAAAATGTGAATTTCAGTCATTACAGAGTGTCACCTATTCACCCTTTGTCACCTATTTTAAAACTTTTCATCTATTTGACCTATTTTCGAGCTTTGTCACCTTTTCATCTTTTTCAGTTGAAAAACTAAAATGTTATTCAAAATAGCAACTTACAATGCCTTGGAGTTAATTCGTGTGAGCTGAAATAAACTGCAATTTTGTTGAGAAAGGAAAAAAGCCGGAAAATGACAGTGAATTTATTTTCTGGTCGGAATTTGTGTAATTCTTATAGTTTTAGTAGAAGAACTTATTCAGTCAGGACTTGAAGTGGGAAGTCTTACAGCTTTAAATACTTCCAATTTTAAATTGGTGAATTTTAGCGACTAATTATTGTAAAATTATTTAATTTTGGAGGCTTGAATATGAATATTTTAATTTTCTTAATCTCGTATTTTTTAATTTTTTAATTTAGAACCTTAAAAATTTCAAAATGTACCATTCTAAACGTTTATTTTAAGCCGGATAGCGAGTCGCGTTTTGATTTTTGTTTGGGTTTTTTTTTTAATTGTTAGCCTCCTGTAAAGAATATGGTTAAAATTTAAAGGATTTCCAATTCAATATTTTTAATTTAAAATATATACAAAATTGTTTGATATAAAAGTAAATATTTTCAAAGGTATATATTTTAGAAATGAAAGCCTTAATAGTTGAAGAACTTTTTATTCATAACATTGAAAATTCAATCATTTTAGCTTGAAACATGATAAATTAGATTATTTCAAATCTATACTGTTTAAAATTCAACAATTGATGTTTGAACCCTTCTATAGATTCATCACATGTTTGGCAAATAATTTGGAATTTGAATAGCAAAAATTGGATAGTTTCCAATTGGAAAGCTTAATAATTGAGTAATTTTACGTTTAAAACCTTCAGTATTTAAGAAGAAATTGAATTTTCAAGATTTTGAAATTGAACCCTTTAAGATTTTGAAAATCTAATTCAAATTGAAAGCTTTAATAAGTGTTGAATAATTTTAGATTGCAACCTTCAAAATTGCTTGGATTTAAATTGAAATCGTTGAAAGTTGCAGAATTAGAAATGAAAGCCTTTTAATACTTTAATAACTATTATTTCGAAACGATGAAAATCGAAAAATTCCAGATTAAAATTTTTAATACTGAATAGTTTTAAATTATGAGCACTCTGAATTGAAGATATGTGAATTTAAACTTTATTGTACAATTTTCATTTGAAATTCTTCATAGTTGAATAATTATGAATTGAATCCTTCAAAATGATATAATAAAATTTTATTTCAGACTGAAAGGAACAATTTTAAATATCAAGCGTTCAATTGCAAACAATTATGAGATTAAAAAATTTAAATAGTTCAAATTGTTAAAAATTGATTAGTTTTAGATTAAAAATTTATAAATGAGTACAATTTCCAGATGATAGCCCTTAAACTTATTTATAAATGAGTCAATTTCAAATTCAAAGTCATAACACTTGAACAGTTTTCAGTGTGTCTTGAATGGTCACTCAGGTAGCCCTTATTTTTCAAAATCATATTTTTTGATTCTCACCCTCTAGTTTTGTTCGAATGCGAAAAAAAATGATCTCCAAATTTGAGAGATATCGGTTAAAGTCCATGAAGTTTCCCATTGATTTAACATGTGAATAAGGCAACTTCTTGCATGTTTATGTGATTTATACATTTTTTCCGGTCACCTATTCTTCACCTATTCGTCACCTATGTTCGAAAAAAATTTTCACCTATTTACCTCTTTTAACCTCAATAGGTACTGTGAGGGCTGGACTTTTAAAGGCTTTCTCTAATTCAATCCCTAGCACGCCTAGCCTAAACCAATTTTCACTTAAAAGGGCTTGCACATCCCGGGTTCTTTCTGATTGCGTTTTGGGGATGCCTCCCATGTATTTTAAGCCTAAAATAAGAAAACTGGTTTGTTCCTTTTTAAAACAGCTCTATTTTTAATATTTTTTATCTTCGAATTTTTTACTTTATTTTCATAAAAACGTGTGATAAATGAAGTTTCGTTTGCTGAAACTCTTTCATTTTCTATTTTAAAATAAGACCTAAGTGTTCAAGATCGTGCGATGTCTTGAGACCTTTGAGAATGCTGAAAATAATTGCAAAAATTTAATTTATTAAGAATTTTTCCATTTTAGAGCATTCAACGCCTGAAGTAGTCACAACAGAAATTAAAGTCTATAAAATTATCTGTAAATAAAAATAATAGAACGCTTTATCTCTAATAGTTCACGAGATATGACCTTCAGAAGTCAGTTTTTAGTTGAAAAAATGTTTTCATGTTGAATTTCTGTGAAATATCTCATTCACATACATTTTGAGTGAAAATTGTCTGTATATGGAATAAAGTAGGTTCAATTCTCTACGAATTAAAAAAATACGATGTTCTAGTTCTAATAATTTCAAAGTTATGACGTCCCAAAGAAAAGACGCTTTTTGTGGAATACTCAGCTTTTTTGAAATATCTTGTTTTCCTTGCTTTAGGATACATAAAAAACAATTGTACTAGTACATTTTCGCGTATGATGCATAAAAAACAAGATATTTCAAAAAGCTGAATGTTCCATAAAAAGTGTTTTTGTTTGGGACGCCATAACTTTAAACATATCAAAACTAGAACATCGTATCTAATTTGAATTTTTAGGGAATTCAGTCTACTTTAATCTATGTGAAGACAACTTTCACTTAAAATGCATAAAAAGGAGATTATTCACAATCAAAATGAAAATATTTTTTTAACTAAAAACTCACTTCTGGAGGTCGTATCTCGTGAACTATTAGAGATAAAACGTTCCTATTTTTATTTACAGATAATTTTATACTGTTTAATTTTTGTGTGACTACTTTAGGTGGTAAATACTCTAAAAAGGGGAAAATTCCCAATAAACTAAATTTTTTTCACTTATTTTCTGCATTTTCAAAGGTGTCAGGATATCACACGATCTTGAAAAATTAGATCTTATTTTGTAATGAAAAATGAAAGAGTTTCAGCAAGTAAAGCTCAACTTTTCAAGGGTTTTTAAGGAAATATACTGAAAAATTTTGTTAAAAAATTAAAAATTCGGTGTTTTCAAAAAGAACCCAACCGATCTTTTTTTATTTTCGGCTCAAATTACTTGGGAGGCATCCCAAAAATTATTATTATTATACAGAGCATTCGATTTCAACTTTAAATTATTCATAATTTGTTTATAGATCATTTAAGTTTTATAGATTGAAAATTTAAAGGCTTCGAATCTGGGGGAATTCAATATTGAAAGTGAGTAAGATTCAAATTTTAAATGCATTACAATTTTGAAGGTTAAGAATTATTAAGAGACATTTAAACATAACATTTGATATTTTTAATGTAAAAAAGCGCTACAAATTTGAAACCTCGAAATTTGTGAGCAACAGTTTGAAAATAGAAATTTTTTAAATGACAGAATTGAAATTTCTATGTAAAATAAAGGCCAATAGGTATTGGGTATAATAAAAAAATATTAATTTTTTCCAGGGAAACGGATCCAGTGCTCAGATGTATCTGGACAAGTTTCTGAAAACCGTCGAGACATATTTACATCCAGCAAACTATGGTCAATGGGCTACAAAATTGATGGAGTTGATTAAAAGATTATGTTACTACTTCGTCGTCCGCCTTCACAGGTAGATTAAATTAAATTAATTAAGATAATATTGTATTTTTTTATCTTCTTAAGTTGCACATATTTAAAGAACCCCACAGGCCATTTTCTTTGATTTACACAAAAATCAAAGGTTTTTTACGAGAAAAAATTGTCCAATTTGAACGACTTGAATTACATGTATTAAAAATTAATTCTTTAATTTAAATTGATTTAACTATGAAAGTTTTTAATTGGAAATTGTACAACAATTAACGATTTAAATTTTGTTAAGAGGACAGTTTTTAATGCTTCAATAAAAAATTATTCAATTAGAAAAAAACGTTTTTAATTCGAAGTTATTGAAATTTCGAATTAAATGCGCTTCAAGATGTACAATTTTTCAAGGAAGCTCTAAAACGGTCCGGTTTAAAATTTAAATTGTTCAAAACTGTCCAATTTACAATTGAAAGCATTGATAATTAAATGTTCAAATTATAACTGAACGGTTTCTATTTAAAATTGCTCCTTCCAATTTGAAATAAAATTGTATAATTATGAAGAATGCAATTAAATTATTATTCAATTCACGTATAAAATTGCTGCGTCTAATTTATAAAATATCAAATTTAAATGATTAAACTTTTAACGTATTAAATTTTTAATTGTTCACTCATATCTAAGGCTTCGAATTAAAAAATATACAGTTTTTAATAATTGAATTTAAATTGTTCCAGGCCCCGGAATCAATACACTATTGACACTTTTTTTTAACGATGCAGCTATTTTCTACTATTTTGAAGAAAATGCTACCGTTTTCTCAAATTTCTCGCTAATACAACTATTTTTTCCATTTTGCCTTTAAACATGTTTTCAAACATCTTCGCGGATTGGCTAAAATAATATATCCGCCATCTCATAAATCGAAATTTCAAAAGATTTCAAAGGATTTCAAAATTTTTATAAGGTTTTAAGAAATTTCAAGAGGTATTACAAATTTCAAGATAATTCACGGGATTTCAGAGTCTTTCAAGGGATCTGTAGGGATTTTACCAAACCTACGCAATTTGATAGGATTTCCAAGGATTTTAAAGATTTAAAAAATTTCAAGGGATTTGAAAAATTTTAGTATATTCTGGAAGATTCCAAGAAATTTCAAGGGATTTTAAAAAGATGTAAGACATATCGAAGGATTTCAAAGATTTTACAGGATTTTAGGGAATCTTAAAGATTCTCTAGAGAACTTTAGGGAGTAAATGAAAGTGGAATAAAATTTTAACTGACTTCTAAGGATTTCAAGGGATTTTAAGGGATTTCAAGGGATTCAACATTTTTAAAGGAATCTTAAAAGATATTAAAGATTTCAAGATAAAAAGGATTTTAAAGAACATAATGTATTTTAAAAGATTCCGAGGAATTTAATGAGATTTCAAAGAAATCGTAGGTGTAGTCGCAGAAGGGGATGGTCGAGCGGAAAGTAAAAGGTCGTTTTATATCATTTTTGACTTAAATCCACCGACTACGTAGGATTATACAAAATATCAAGAAATTGCAAAATTTCAAAAGATTTCGTGAGATTTCAGAAGATTTCAAGAGAAATTGAGATTCCATAAGATTACAAGGTATTTCTGTAGGTTTCAAAGGACTGAAAAAATTGTAGAATTTCAGCAGAATTCAAGAATTTTAATAAATTTCAGTGAATTTCAGCGGATTTCAAAGCCTTTAGGGTATTTTAAAAGATTTAAATGAATTTCAAAAAATATCAAAGATTTCAAGGGACTTTAAAGGGCCTTATCTGATTTTGTGGTGTTCACGAGATTTCAGAAGATTTCAAAGATTACATCATTTTTGAAGAAATTTTTTGAAATATTATAGATTTCAAGATTTTTTTACGGGATTTTATCAACTTCAAGGGATTTCAAAGTGTTTAGGGTATTTTTAAAAATTCCAAGGTATTTGATGATATTTTAACATTTTTAAGGGTTAAACAGATTTAAGGGATTCATAGGATTTCAAAAGAAATTAAAAGATTTCAAGAGATTTCAGCGGATTTTAAGGGATTTAAAAGATTTCAAGGGATTTAAAAAGATTGACGAGTTTTCCAGGAATCTCAGAGGATGTCAACAACAAATTTCAGGGGTTCTTAAAGGATTTCAAATTTTTAATAGATTTCGAAGTTCTTTAGGGCATTTGAAAAGATTCGAAAGGATTTCACGCCATCTTATGGGAGATGTATATTGTATATCAGTTTAGAAAAATAGTTAATCCCGCGATGTAATATTTAAAAAAATGTCATGACACTGTTTTTCTACTATTTAAAAAATTTTACGCTACTATTGACACTATTTTGAATTTCTCAAATTGATGGGTCCTAAAAGAAAATACGCAACTCACGGCGACGGATAGAAAGTACGTAACTCGCGGTGACGAATAGAAACTA
>JAUMHM010000071.1:23956900-23976529 GCA_032362435.1 Melikaiella ostensackeni | reverse complement strand
GCGTAGTTTCTATTTGTCCCCGCGAGTTACGTACTTTCTATTCGTCGCCGTGAGTTGCGTATTTTCTTTTAGGACCCATCGAAATGAGTCCGAGGCCCGTTATTCAGTTCATCAAATAAGTTGTTCATTTTGATGACCTGGGTGTCTTTCTGATATTTGAGTGGGCAACACAAATAAGGAAAAATTAAATAAACTGAAATGTGATTGGATTTCAGGGAACGCTTCAAGAAACCAACTTGGGCGACTCCAATTCCAGATTCATACAAGTTGACAGACTCGGATGTAGACGCTTTTGTCAACAGTGTTTTGCCTTTGGCGATGATCTCGATGTTCAGCAAGTCCTTTAATATTTCTTCTAATGCCTGCTATGCTCTCCAGTATCTGGCAAATGTGAGGCCTAATTTAGTAGTTCCTGTTCTTTTGGAAAGGGTCGACGCCACCCTTGAATCGCTCATTGAACCTGATAGATTTACGTCCTTGATGCGAGGATTATCTTCGGTCACTCGACAATTGTGTCAGGGTTCCAGGAATGTCAATAAAGGTAAAATAATAAAATAAAAATAACATAATAAAATGAAACTAACAAAAACAATTTAAAAACTAATAAACTAATAAAAACCGAGGGCTATTCACTGAGAAATCCAGAAATTAGAAGAGCATGAATGCTGCAGTCCATAAATGATTCCTTCGTGAATCCCAAGATTGCCCATTGATTGCTGCGAAGTATTCGCGTCGGACTTCGCTTGAATGCAGCAATGCCGTGAATCTGGCTCCGGAACGTATTGTCTATTACTATAGTTGCCACATGTAAATAATTCGTGCTAAATTTAATTCGATTAATTTGAAAATTATAAGAATATTAATTTATAAAAATATAATAATAAAAAGTAATATAAGTAATAATAAAAAGTATTTCCTTGAGATTTCTGGAACCGCATTCACGTGATTTCTCAGTGAATAACCCTTCGATAAAAACTAATATTCACTATAATAATCTACTAATTCTGTCTGTCCACATTGAAGCTCCTACGTTTCAGCTCCCTTTCAAGTGTTTTTGTATTAAAAATTTATTTTTTGTTATTCAGTTTGACAGTTTATTAGTATACATCCTTTTGTCATCTTATAAAATTGTCTTCCCACTTGAAGCAACATGAACCTGTTTTCCCTGCATGGAAATGCTTAATCGTCGATTTTCAAGTTATTAATTTCGCACTTTAGATTAAAATGATTCAATTTTAAAAATCGTCATCGAGAAAATAATGTGTCAAATCAAACCTCAAACTTGAGAATATTTTAGAACTAGGCACTGAAAATTGAATTACTTTTTATTTGAAAATGTTCCAAAATATTGAACATTTCAAACTCAAAAATAATTTTAAATTGAAAGGCTTAAAATTGTGCAATTTCAAAAAATTATATACCTCAGTAGTTGAATAATTTCTTTGAATTTGAATGGTTACAATTTTGGTGTTCTGAATTTTCATGTTGAATGCTGAATTTTCAATCTTTCCCTTTCATAAGGTTTAATTATACAATTTAAATTGAAATGTTCGAATTTTCAAAAGTAATTACAAATTTTTTCAGTTTTAAATGAAGTTCGGATTCATTTAATTTTCAACGTTCCGTAGCAAAAGTTTTTTCATTTTTAATATTTCCCATTTAAAATTACTCCATTTTGAACGCTTCTTCAGAATAATTCAATTTTATAGGTTTATAATTTTATTTTTTTTTAATTTTGAACGGCGAAAATGACAGTGAATTTAGTTTTCGATCTCAGAAGGATTGGGTTCCTAATCAATTTCAATGTTAAATTATAATTTTTTAATGTAATAATAATTTAAAATTCTAGAATTTCAGAAGCTTTGATTTCATAACATTCAATTTATTTTTCAATTTCAAGTTGTCAAATTTTAATTGCTTTGAAATGAAAATTATTCAAATTCAAAAGTTTCAGATTTTTAATTCTTCAATTTGGAACGCTTTTAATTAAAAGTAATACAATATCATTTTTTATGTTTTTAATGTTAGGAAATTAAAATCCAGGGACGTGAACGCGCTGTTTGCGCCCATGCATTTGCTACTAGCGACTAATAAAATAATTAAATTAATTAGTTTTATAATACGAAAAATTAATATAATAATAATTTTAATTATTTTACAAACGTTTTCATTTTTACAGACTACGCTTATGCACCTGGACCTGCACAAGTAGTTCCGCTTCTCTTTTCAACTCTCCCTGGAATTGATCACAATGATTTCATGAAAAGTCAAATGGTATTCAGTTTTATTACGATGATCGTCGCTTATGTTCCACTTGTTGATTCTTCAAGATGTCAAGCTGATCTTGACGAAGACGATCGACTCATCAGCGAATCAACTTCCAGATTTGAAGACTTCATTTTACAATTTTTGGATCGAATTTTTATTCTGATTGAATCCAGTTCAGTCGATGTTGTAAGGCAGGTGAGTAGAAATTAAAAAATTATTAGCTTATCAGAGTTTATAGTAAAGTAGAAAGCAAATTATTTTTCAATTCACGCAAAATTGCAAAGCGCTGGATATTTAGAAAGAAAGAGAAGCAACCAAATTTAAAAGAATGTCTTGTTAAAATTCCGTTTGTAAGAATAATAAGTTTAAGTTCTAAAAAATCAGGAAGTCCTTTGGAGAGGGAAAATCGAGAAAATCCGGAAATGAGAGTGTTTTTCGACATTTTTCCCTGTTATTCAGTTTCTTAGATTCAAATAATCGAAACTTAACAGTTTGAAATTTGAAGAATTCAAAACTGAAATAAAAAGCACAGCAGTTAAAATGAAAAAATTCTAAATTTGAAAGCGTTTAAAACTTTCTAATAAAACATTTGAAATTGGGCAATTTAAATACAAGACATTTCAAATTGGAAGAATTCTAATCATTTTAACGATTCATTTTAACTTGAAGATCTTCTAAATCAGATAGTATTTGAAAATTAGGTATCCAAAATTGTATAATTTACAATTGAATGTGCTTAAAATGGATTATTTTAAATTGAAACGTTAAAAATTGTACGTTTTCAGAAGGTTTTAAAATGGTATAATAATATTAAATTGAAAGTCTTCATAATTAAGCAATTTAAAATTTAAAACCTTAAAGGTTTAATAATTTCAGTTTGATAGTTTATAAATTGAGTAATTTTATAAATTGAATAATAAATTGAATTGCATCCTTCAAAATTATAAAACTTTATTCCAAATTGAAAAGAATCGTTTAGTTTTAATTCAATTATTTATGTATCAAGGCTTTTAATTGGAAATTATACAATTTCAAACAATTTAAATTTTAAACTGGACAATTTGTAATGCTTCAATTAAACATTGTAGAACTGGAGGTACTTTTAATTCGAAATTGTCTAATTTTAGCAATTTCATTTCCTTCGAATTAAAATCGATTTATTTTTAATTGAACAGCTTTTTATTAAAGAATTAAAAACTGTTCGGTTTAAAATTTTAATTATATTAGAAATTGTATAATTTCGAATTTTAAACTTTCATATATAAATCATTTTAAATTGAAGATGCTAAAAATGAATCTTTACTTCACGACATTCGAAATCGAATAAATTATAATTTAAATTTGGTAAGTTAGACAATTTCAAATTAAAAGTACTTTAAATTGTACAATTCTTAATTGAAGTATTAAAATCCCGTTTAAAATTGAAATTCTTAAAAATTGTATAATTTTCCATTGAAAGTCTTGATAGTTAATTTAAAAATTATGAATGAGGCAATTTCACATTTTAATTGTAGAACAATTTTTAACGCTTCTTTTTTGATCGGCTAAATTTTGATTGCTCTAAATGTAAAATTGTTCAATTTTCAAAGTTTTAATTTTAAAAAACTCGGTTTAAAAATCTTCAATTTGAAGTTTTTCTATTTGAAGGCCTTAAATTAAAAATTGTTAGATTCTGGTGGCTTCTTCTTTAGAATTGTACAATTTTATTGTGAATGTTTTTCATTTAAAGGTTGTCTAATTTTGAAAGCTTCGAATTTGACTTTATTTAAATTTTGAAGGCTACATCTTTCATATTGTACAATTTAGATTGAATTATCTTGAAATACTATCTAATTTTGAAAGTCCTGGCATTAAAATTATTAAACTTCAAAAACTTTAATGATTTATGACTGAAGTGGTACAATATTGAACTCTTAAGTTTAAAATTCTTCAATTTTGAATCTATCATTTTCAATTTGAAGCACTTCAAATTTAGAATTGCTCCTTATTAGATTCGATAATTTATAAATTCATTTTTGAATACTTCAACTTATAAATTGTTTAGTTTCGAAATAATTCAAAAATTTAAGTAAAAAAAAGGGTTTAAAACCAGGAAATTTCAAGAAATTTCTTCCTAGTCTTGAGTGACCACCCCAAAAAATAATCTATTTCTAAAATTTCTTTTTTGATGAATCAGATAAAATTTTTATTCCCAGGAGAGCGATTTGGGAAAAAGCGCCATGGACATGATAGCCGAGAATATTCTCTTCGAGCTTCTGTCCTCGATGTTTTGCCAGACGAGCGACGAGTTATTCGAAGTCGCAGTCCAAAAATTCCGCACCTTCGTTATCGAGAAAACTCAGGAAACGAAAGTGGCCGGTCAGATGGTAATGTCCTGTTGCAAAATGTTTGCCAAAGCAAATAGTCGTTTGGCTCTGCCAGTTCTTTTGCCAATGCTCGCACAATCAGTGCTCGATTTGGTTGAGGAAGCCGACGACGTCACCAAGGAAGAGAACCTGGACAATCGTCTTCTTTATACAATGCTCGTTCTATCTGGAACTTTGAGCGCTACTGGGAATTTTATTTTGCCTTACGTAGACATTGTGACAAACGTTCTTGATAAAGTCCTGCATTTAAAGTCACGAGAAGGCTCGGACATTGTCTATCAATTGTTGGAGGGACTTTTTATTTCACTTTGTGATGTTTCGCTGAATAAAGCTTACAGAAAGGACAGGGATTATAGCAATCCAGAGTATGCTCAGGTTTTGGATTGGGGACAACCTGTGGATACGAAATCTATTGAGACGGAATGGTATGTTCCTGGAGAAGAGGAAATTTCTGTCGCACAGAAGCTTTTTACGAAGTATTTGGAACCTGAGATTGAGAGAATTGAGAAATTTATTGCGGATCCAAACTCTGTGACGAGGTAATTATTTTGATTTGTAGTTAAATATTTAATATAAGGTTTAGAGTATGTAAATTCGGAACTAAAATCGAAATAATTGATATTTTCAGAGAGGATCTGCTGGATAGTTTAAGCATCATTTGTGAAATCCTCTCAGGATGCGAACATTTGTTACCAATATGGGAAGAACCTCCTTTAATTCTCGAACCCTCGGTCATCGAGCCAACGCCTTTTAAACTTGAGATCGGAATTAAAGGAGAAATTAAAATGCCCGATGGTAGCAATGTGAGACTTTCATTAACTCAACTTATCACTCGACTTCAGGATGTCATGTTAAAATTGGCAGAAGATGATATCAAGAGTATCGTAGTTTTGACTGAGGTACTAATATTTTTAATAAGGGGTTGATCACTTGATTTTTGAGTGTACAGTATTTCAAAGATTTCTCAAAGATTTCACAAATTTCAAACATTCCAAAAGGTTTCAAAAGATTTCTCAAAGATTTCAAAAAATTTCAAAGGTTTGATAAAGATTTTACAAAGATCAACCCCTTAATTTTAAATTTAAAAATGAAAAATGATTTTTAAAAGTGTAAGAAAAAATAATTTCAAGTGTAATGAAAATTTGATTTTGAATGTATTTTGCAGGTTTGGCAAACCATCCTTCTAGGAAAATTCAGGTTGAGGGGCTACTATATGAGAAAAAATAAAGTCCACCGAATGGCAAAGAAAATGTGGGAGGACAAATTGACGAATAAAGATGGAAACCTCGTCTTTTATTGGGATCGAATAATTAGTCAGCATGAAGCTAGAGTTCAGTATCAAACTTTTGTTTTTACTGAAACACACAAGCATATTATGGTGAAATTGATGGAATTATCAACTAGTCGGTATGCAAAAGTACGTGGCATGGCTCAGATGATTTTGTCTGATGTTATGTCGTATTATCCGCATTCCTACAAAATTTTGGTGCCTTATCTTCTGGAAATTCTGGGCCGAGACACGGCCGAACACCATGACGCTTACAAGGTTACTAGCAAAATTTCCTCATATTGGCAAAATTGCCTAATTAATGAATATCATTATTACATTATATAATATATGTATTATAATGTTCGATGGACTCATTCTTTCGAAATTGAAGCTCCTGGACTTCCACTCGTTTGAAATTCTTTTGTTTTGAATTTTTTTTATATGAGAGTGTTAGTTGTCATTTCAAAATTTATATTTTTATAATTGATTCTTGCTAATAATTTTACACAAACGTAGCTTTTAGAAAAAATTTAATTCTTGTAAATCCAGAGGATCGGCGTTATCCGTAAAGGTCGTCATGCACTTAAGGGTGTGGGAGGGGTCAATTTTAATGATTTTTTCTGTATGGACACAATGTTAACTGCAAGGAGGGTGGGGTTAATTTTAAGGATTTTTTTGTATGGACACACTGTTAAGTGCAAAGAGGCTGGGGTAAACATTAAAACTAATAGCGTGACGTCATTTATAGGCGACGCCATCACTAAAATCTCAGAATAAAATGTCTGTTGATTTCCCGTTTTTTTCCAGTTTTGAACCATTTTTCCGGTTATTCAAATTCCAAAAATCGAACAATTTGAAATTTTAAGTACTGAATCGAAAAGTAAAGGATTCAAAGTAGAATAATTCTAAATTTAAAAGCGTTTAAAATTGTTGATTAAATAATTTTTAATTGAACAATCATAAATACGCATGATAATTGTACAATTTTAAGTATAGCCAATTTTAGTTCAATTTTAAAAGATGTAAAATTCAAACTAAATTTTTGTTTAATATTTTAATCTAAAATTATTCGATTTGAAACACTCAAAACTTAAAACTGTCTAAAGTTTTAATGTTTAAATTGTACAATTTTGAATGATTTAAAAGTGAAGTTTTTCGGTAACGTTTAAGATTTGAATTTGAAACTGATTGGCAATTATTACAATTTAAAAGTATTCAACTCTATTTTTATCTATTCAACTATTATCAATTATATTTCAATTTTAAATAAACTAATTGCCAAATATGGGAGTACTCATATACCCATAATTTGAAATTGTTCAATCTTAAACGCCTGTAATTTAAAATTTCCAAATTTATTAAGTTTCTATCTGATATTAATATATTTTTAACATTTTCAATTTCAATTGTCTAATTTGTTTAATTATCAACAATAACGCTCCCGAAAGAAAGTTATCGTGCAATTCCAAGCCTTGAAATTAAAATTATTTAATTCATAAGGCTAAAAAAACATGACATTGGTTGCGTTTAAAATGGTCAATCTGAAAGGTTTCCATTAAAAAATTGTAATCCTTTTTAAATTTTTGAATTTTCCACCGAATGCTTCATTTTTCAGTTTAGTTCTGAAGATTTGAATCTTCAAATTGAAATGACCGAAAAAAATCTTAAGAACCAAGAAAAAACTACACTTGTAATTTTATTATTTAGAGCCAATCATCAAAATTTCATTTCAGAATCTCAACTGACATTTTATGATATATAAAAAAAATCTCAATCCAAAATACTTCCAAACAAGTAGAAACTCAGGAAAATCAATTGTAATGTTCTTCTCTACGCTTTAAAAAATTGTAATCATCCCACAAAATGTGTTCCCTCAAAATTGAATTTTTCTTATTTCTATTTAAAGGGAGCGCTCTACGTTCTAATGAGTCCAAAACACGATTTGCTCGCAACGAAACGAGATTGGTCACTTTTACGAACTTTATGGCCAGCAATCGTCCTAGCAAAACCTTCAGAAAAGCCCTCAGTGATTGCTCTACAAGACAATATCCAATACTACATTGTGAAAGGCTTCATGACTACTCAAATCACTCTCCAAGTTCCTGACAGTTGTGTATCTGCAGCTTCTGCTCTATGGGATTCTTCATCAAACGAAGTTCCTCGTCCTACCGATGAAGAAATCCAAAAGGGAAAAGAGATGCTTATCGAAAAAGGGAGACAGAATCTCGAAAACTACAAAGCTTTACTCGATGAATTGATGAACATCATCACCGAGAAGAATCTTCATTGGCGGCAGCGATTAACAGCTATGGCTCAAATCAAACAAATCTCACATCCCGATCAAATTTATCCTCAAAAAGTCGTCAAGTATTTCCTTCACGCACTCATTCATGAATCCATCTTTGAGAGGCAAACCGCTCTGAAAATTGTTCTATGTGTACTGAAACAACAGAAGAGAAAACATCCAAAGGTCAGGGTGAGATCAGGGTGGACGCTGGACCGGGAAATAACCGGGAATTTTTTGAGACCGTGAAAAATCGGGAAATGACAGTGAATTTATTTTTTTACTGGGAATTTCACAAATTTTTAAGAGAAAAATCTGTCCAATCATTTGAAATATCCCAAATTTCATATCACATGATATAATGTAATTTAAAATAAGTTCGATTTCAATTTTTATTAAATGTTACGTTCAAATGCTAACATTTACAATTATGAAATCATTCAGTTTAGAATGCGTAATTCTAAAATCTTTTACTCTAAAGATTTTCCATTTTAGTTCTTCATTTTTAAGCGTACATTTTCAATTTAAAAAATTTTTAAAAGCAGTTTAGAAGACTTGAGCAATTAAAAATTAAAGCGCTTAAAATAAAAAATTTTTGATGAAAGACTTTTTCAAGCTGATCATCTGTAAGTATAAATTAATTAATGATTTTACAAGACGATTCTGAATCTCTTCAAAATTAAACAATTTACAGGTTTTGACGATAAAAATTGAACTGTTTCAATTCGAAAGCTTTAGTAGTTAAACAAGTGTAAATGTCCGATTGAAACTTTAGAAACGATTTTCAGTTCTTAAATAATTTAAAATTAATAAGTTCATAATTAAGCGCTTTTCTTAAATTTCATATCCTATTGAAATATTTTTTTAGTCTAAAATGTTCCATTTTTAAATCATTCAATTAAAAAATTTTAGTTAAAAAAAGAATAATTTTTTACATATTTAGCAATATTTGACTGTACATTAAAAATGAGCAATTATAAATCAAATATTTAAAACTAAACAATTTTAATCTGATAAACATGAAATAGAAAGTCATGAATCGTTAAAATTTCAGATTGTTACATTTTAACCAGACGTCTTTCAACTGTTTAGTTTATAAAAGTTTAAAAGGTTGCAGCTTAACGGCATTTAATTTAAAATTGTTCAATTGAAAATTATTTTTAAATATTTTGGAATCTGAAATCTTTTGAAATTTTTGGAAATCTTTCTGAAATCTTTAAAATCTTTGCGAAATCTTTGAAAGCTGTAATATTTTGAAGTCTTTGAAATCTTCTGAAATCTTTGTGAAATTTTTATGAAATCATTGAAATCCTTATGAAATATTTAAAAACTTTGTTAACTCTTTTAAGATTGATTAAAATCTTTAAAATCTTTGCGAAATCTTTGGAATCTTCTGAAATATTTTGGAATCTTTGAAATCTTTTGGAATCATTGAAATCTTTGCGAAATATTTTAAAAATTTGTTCATTCTTTTCAAATCTATTGGAATCTTTCTGAAATTTTTTAAATCTTTAAAAACCTTCTGAAATATTTTGAAATCTTTATGGTCATTGAAATCTTGGTAAAATATTTATGAACCTTGTTAACTCTTTTGAAATCTTTGAAATTTCCTGAAATATTTTGAAACCTTTTGGAATTTTTGAAAGCTTTGTGAAATATTTGAAAACTCTGTTAATTCTTTTTAAATCTATAAAATATTTGCGAAACCTTCGAAATCTTCTGAAGTCATTTGAAATTTTCTTTAATCTTTTGAAATCTTTGTGAAAATTTTGAAAACTTTATAATATCATTGAAATCTTTTTTGAATATTTAAAAACTTTGTTAAATCTTTTGAAATTTATGAAAATCTTTCTGAAATCTTTGACTTCTACATATTTTGAAATCTTTGAAATGTTTGTGAAATTTTTGAAATCTTTATATAATCATAAAATCTTTGTGAAATATTTAAAACTTTGTTAAGTGTTTTGAAATCTTTGAATGTTTCTGAAATCTTTTGGAATCTATGAAATCTTTAAAATTTAAAATGGTTCAATTGAAAAGTGTTTAAAGCTTCCATTTTATACGTCAAAATTATCGAGCATTTGAATGAAAAATTTCTAAATTAAAGATTTGTTTAGTTTCAATTTTGAAACTTTGAAATTCAAAAGAGTTCCACTTTAAGAGCTTTAATTTGCAGTTCTGTTTTGAATACTTCGAATAAAAGTATTTTTAGCTTTAAGAATTCCATTTTTTTCATTTCAATGACCGTGAAAAATTTTTGTGAACCGGGAAAAAACTTACCAATGACCGGGAATTTTTTTCCTCGATTAAAATGGCCACTCTGTAAATGAATTTTACTATTTTCAATTCAATGATTTTTCTAATAAACCCAAACGTTTTACAATTGATTAAAACTGATCAAATCTGCTTCCAGGTGGAATTCGATCTCTCCAAAGTTCGACAGATCGACTCAGGCCAGGAGGAGTTGATACCAGGAGAAAGAGCAGACAATTCTTGGCTACAATACAACTCAAAAACTCGACCCCTGACACCCGAACAATGGAATGAGCCACGATTTGTTCACAAACTCTACGTCGGTTATTATACCTGGCCCAAAAAATTGCAAGTCTACGCTTCATCGTTTGACCAGTTTTTCAATCTCGAGACCAGACAGTTCTCAGATATTGAACAAGAGGTTTACAATTTCTTCAGCGACCCACAAAATGTAGAAAGATTAATTCACTATCTCAGTCTCGAGGAAAAGAAGGGAAAAGAGAGATTCAATTGTTCGAATTATCTCCTTTTTAAATTCCTCTTCCGCAATCATGGAGACGCATTTTTAAATCACTTTTGGTTACATTTGAAGCGACTCGTGGCTGACAAACAGGAAAGTTCGCAAAGATGTGCGTCTGAAATTGTTGCAGGATTAATTCAAGGCACTAAACATTGGAATTTCGAAATGGTTTCGAATATGTGGAGAGAATTAACTCCTATTGTTAATACAGCTTTGAGTAATTTATCGGTGGATTCTATAGGGAATTGGAGTCTGTGTTTCGCGATGGCTCAGAAATCTCTGGATCCTAATAGACTTCATTGGTTGCTTGAATCTCTTATGGATGAATCACCTTTGGGACAATCTGAAGCTTCGTTAATTGAATGTGGAAGACTTTATGTTCTGCAGGTGAGCGTTATTTGATTTGATGAGGTATTATTATTTATCTATTTCCTAGGAGTTGACCACTCGACTTTTGAGCTTACACCAGATTTGACCATATGAAAGATTTCACAAAGATCTCAAACGATTTTACATAGGTTTCTTTAAGAGTCCAATGATTTCAAAAGATTCCACAAATTTCAAACGATTTCAAAAGGTCTAAAGTTTTCAGGAAGGTGATGTAAGAAATTGATCCTGTTACCAAATTTTAGATTTTTAAAAATAAAAAATGAAAGAAATCCATCAAATCAGAACAATCGATGGATTTCTTAAAAATCTCAATATGAAAGACATAGTATACGTACGATACATTCATCACATATTCGAGCGCATAAAGTTAAGAAAAAACTGTTTTCCTTGAAGATATTATTGAATACCCAGTTCAATGTTTTCATACTGTCAGAGTTCCTATGTTTAACACAAATTTTTCGAATAAAAGTTTTAAGCGCAAATTTTAGATCTTTCCTTTTTGACGTGAAACTTGAACAGTTTTGTTGAAATTGTTTTTCTTTCTTGGCTGAAAAATCTTTCTTAGTTCAAAACTCAGCTCTTTTGTTAAAATTCGTCTTTTTGGTTTGAAAATTCATCTTTTGGTAGAAATTTCATCTTTTTTGGTTAAAAATTCAACTGTTTGGTTGAAAGTTGATCTGTTTTGGTTGAAGATTCAACTATTTTGTTGAAAATTCGTCTGTTTGGTAGAAAATTAATCTTCTTGATTGAATATTTATCATTTTGGTTGAAAATTTTATTATTTGGTTGAGATTTTTATTATTTTGTTAAAAAGTCATCCTTTTTGGGTTGAAAATTCGACTATTTAGTTGGAAATGAACTTTTTTGTTGAAAATTCATATTTTTGGGTTGAAAATTCAACTGTTTGGTTGAAAGATAATCCGTTTTGGTTGACGATTCAACTATTTTGTTGAAAATTCGTCTTTTTTGGTTGAATTAAACTATTTTTGATTTAAAATTAAAATCTTTTTTGTCAAAAATTTAAGTACTTGGTTGAAAATTTGTCTTTTTCAGTTGAAAATTGAACTATCTGGTTGCAAATTCATGTATTTTGTTTAAAATTCGTATTTTCTAGTTGAAAATTAATCTTCTTTTTTGAAAATTGAAATATTTTTTGGTCGAAAATTTAACTACTTTGTTGAAAATTTAACTTTTTTAGTTGAAAATTGAACTGTTTGGTTGCAAATTCATTAATTTTGTTGAAAATTCATTTTATTAGTTGAAGATCTATCTCTTTGGTTGAAAATTCGTCTTTTTGGTTTGAAAATTCATCTGTTTTGGTGAAAGGTAATCTGTTTTGATTGAAGATTCAACTATTTTGTTGAAAATTCGTCTTCTCTAGAAAAAATTAATCGACTTCGTTGAAAATTCATTTTTTAAGTCGTAAATTCAACTTTTTGGTTGAATTTTGAACTATTTTGTTAAATTTTCATTTTTTTTTGTCAAAAATTTAGCTTTTTTAATTGAAAATTGAACTATTTGGCTGCAAATTCATGTATTTTATTGAAAATTAGTCTTTTCTGATAGAAAATTACTCTTCTTGGTTGAAAATTCAACTACTTGGTTAAAAATTCATTTTTTGGTTGAAAATGAACTTTTTAGTCTGAAATTAAGCTTTTTGTTGAAAATTCTTTTTTTTGGGTTGAAACTTTAACTGTTTTGTAGAAAATCTTTCTTTTGAAAAATCTTACTTGGTTTGAAATTCAACTCTTTTATTAAATTTTGCCTTTTTGGTTTGAAACTTCATCTCTTTTGGTAGAAATTTCTTATCATCTTTTTTTGTTAAAAATTTGATTGCTTGGTGGAAAATTGATCTGTTTTGCTTGAGGATCGACTGTTTTGTTGTTGAAAATTCGTCTTTTTTGATTGAATTCAGCTATTTTTTATTTAAAACTAAAATCTTTTGGCAAATTAAGTCATCCAATGGACTGTCAGTAGAGAATTTATGAGATTTAAGAAAAAATCCCAACTCTGATCGTCTCCTTGTTAGTTGCAGTCTTCGGGGCAGTTATTTACATGCCGCAAATTATGAAAGAAATTTCTCTTTTGAATACATTCCGTTATTAGTTTTAAAGTTGATTTTTACACAATTTTTTTATTTAAAAAACTAATTCTTGTCTGATTTAAGAAGGCTACTTTTTTCTTCAGAAAGATACTTTTTTTTAGTTCCATAAAGCACTTCGAAGTCTGAAAGTAGTCAACCTCTCGTCTATTTCATTGCGATTTCAGTTTTTTTTTTTTTGCTTAATTCTTAATTTTATTTTTCAGTCAGCATTGTCGCAGATGACATGGCGTGTATCCGAATTATTTCATCGTCTCCTGACTCGTTTGGAAGATCGTCTGCAACATAATCCCTTCCAGATTCTGCGAAATCGTCTAGGATCTATTCTTGCGACGATTTTCGAAGCCGATATTCGGTTTGAAGAAAACTCTGCGTCGCAAACGAATCCCCGGGCACAGAATCTTATAGACAAAGTAGCACCAAAATTACAAGTGCTGGCGGAAAATCCTAATATATTATCGGGGGAGAATTCTTTATCAAGTGGAGTTGCTGACGTTCGTCTGAATGAAACGATGGAGGAGAGTGAATACCAAATTGTCAATGAGGAGGAGAAAACTAAAGCTATTAAACTTTTTAAAACAATTTGTAAATGGATGGTAAGAATTCGATTTTTATTCTCGGTTTTTAATTCGAAGTTTTAAGCCTTTTCCCTTTCAAAAGTTAAAATTTCGGGCGCTTCAAATTTATTATTTTTTTTTTGGATTTTGGAAGTTTAAAAATACAGACTTTAATATTTTTCTGATTCCCATTTTCAAAATCTCTTAAATTTAATCTAACTTTTAACATTCAGTTCCATCAAAGAGTGTGTGCCTATTTGTTATGATTACTTTAAATTAACATTCTTTTGAAATTCGAAATGCTTTGAAAGTTTGATTCTTTTAATTGTGAATTTATCAAGATTTTTTTTATTTCCATAAAAATAATTATGCTTTTAGTTTCAGTGTGTTTTTTAAATTGAGACGATTTAAAACTGCAATATTCTAACAATTCGGGCGGTTTTCATTTTGAAAACTTTCCAAAATAAAAGCGAACCTAATGACTAATTGTAAGCTTTAAACCCTAATCATTTTAATTTTTCCAGACTAATTTGTAGGCGAAATCGTCTTTTGAAAAATTTTCGTACCTTTTCCAATTTCCCAGACTCGATATCAATCCTTCTAATTTAGAAGCTTTGAAAATTCATTTACAAATTTAAATTCAAATACTTTCTAGGTTTGGGTGCCGTCCAATTTTACATACTTTCCATTTTTAAACCCTTTTAAATTTGCATGGACTCAAAATTCAATTTTTTTAAAATTTCGTTATAATTATTAATTATTTTCGCATTAAAAAATTCCTTTTCTAATTACTTCCAGATATTCAGTATAAATCGAGCGCAGTACAGCGTCCTTCCCGGTTACTACGAATTCTTCCTGATAATGTGTCAATTGGAAAACTGTGATAACGACGACGAATTAACGTCTTTATGTTCCGACGTCCTGGCAATTTTAGCAAGAGGATTAACAATGCCGAAATATATACCAGCAGCCTTTGAGGCAGTTTTGAAAGCCTCGAGGAACACATCCTGGTGGGTCAGAGCCACATCTGTCGATTTTCTGCAAGTCTTTGTTTTCCACAATATGAGTATTTTGCTGAGCAAGGACGAATGGGTCGAGACTGTTCAGGAAATTGTTCTTCGTCTTCTGGAAGATGAAAGACTCGAGGTCAGAGAAAAAGCGGGTCAAGTCCTTGGAGGATTACTTCATTGTGCTTTTATTCCTGATAAAGAAACTCTTTTGGTAAGATATTTGATTTCCGGTTGATTTTGAAATTTAGATTGACAATTGGGCTTAACAATTGTTTAAAAATTTTTTTTGTCATTTTAGGAAGATTTTAAAGTGAAATCGAAGACTAGGATACGAAAGAGGAAACACCAAATCGCTCCGGATGCCTTGGAGAGAGCGAATATTGCAGAAATAAATGCGATTCGAAGACGTCATGCCGGGATTCTAGGTCTTTGTGCTTTTATTCAAGCGCATCCTTATGACATTCCTAGTTATGTTCCATCGATTTTCGAACACATGGGGTCACATCTTAACGATCCTCAACCTATTCCTGTAAGTATTTTAATTTTTATTAAATTTTTCTCTTTAAATTTAAAATTGCTTCCGACACATTTATTGAAAATAAAATATTTTTCAGGCCACAATAAGAAAGACTTTAAGTAATTTTAAACGGACACATTACGATGGATGGAGTGTTCACGCTCAGCAATTCACCGAAGAACAATTGGAAGTTCTTCAGGATTTAACGGTGCCACCTTCGCATTATGCGTGATCCAGCCCTTCTTATTGTTTATAAAATGGAATGTGATCCGTAATTATTTTTAATATTATTAGGAGGTTTTTTTACAGCAGTTAAGTGAAAATAAATTATGACAATTCACGACGTTTGTTTTGTTACCTTACAAGGTCTATGTAAATATATTTTTTAAAAGTTTATTAAAGATGTATCTGGAATCAAACTAAGGATTTTTCTTCCTTTCAAAGCAATAAGAAAACTATACCCCAAGTACAGAAATGTAAATCCTAGAATATATATTGCAGATTAAATCTAGTATACAGATCTTTTTATTTTACTTCAGGGAATTCCTCGTTTCTCACTCGGCAAAAATGTCTGTTTCCTGAATCTTGAGACGTCACTAAATTTTCGAGTTTCCGAACTCGAAAAACTTTTCTCATCCATGTTCCTTGCCTTCATCCTCCTTGCCACGCATTTCTTCTATGAGGCTTTTACGATCTTCTGTCCGTCGTAAATTTACGAGTACTGAACCCTCGAAATTAACACAGGATCTTCTTCTTTTATTTTTGACTGTCCAAAGTCCTTCAAGAATCAGCGGGTTTTGAACGAACCCTCTTTCTATTTGCACATTAGTTTTCTGTAAAAAAAGGAAATTGAATTAATTGGAAGGTTGCAAAATTTGGAGCTTCTAAAATTCCGGACTTTAAAATATCAAATTGATTTTTATTTTTTAATTATAACAAATTTGCTTACCGCTGCCTCTTTACTTTGAAACTGAACCAATCCTCTTCCTTCCTTCCCCGCCAGAAGGATAAGCTGAACTACTTCACCATACTGAAATTAAATAAAATTGATCAATTATGAAAACATATTTTATTTTATTTGGATAAAAATGTACTTACCTTCGACAAAATTCTGTGCAGAGTCGTATAGTCGTATTCACATGAGTGAGGTCATTTTCTTCTACTTTCTATTTCAACTTAACTCTGGAGAATTTTTTATCGCATTATCCAATTTCGTCTTTTGCGAGTTCTTCTAAAATGTTTTGCCTCATGCTGAACATTGCTTCTCTTAGAAGTCTTGATTCTTCTTTTTGTAGGCGATCTATATCAGCCTAATTAAATAAAAAAATTAAATTTGAAGCGCCCGAGAATGAAAAATATCACAAACTTCAAAGCCAACTTGTATTATAATTTAATTTAATTAATATTAATACTTTTTTAAATATTTAAAGTTTGATAAATCCCGCAAATAAAAAGTTTTGAAGTTTAAAAGTATTGGACTTATATTTGAAAATATCTTAATTTATGAGCTTCAGAAATTCGAAATTAGAAGCACTCAAATTTAAATAAGTAATAGAATTTGAAAAAATCAAGATTGTAATCAAAAAAAATTATTTTCAGATGGATATTATTAAAAGCGTCCAAAACTGTAGATTAATTCATTCAAAATTTGTAATTTTTAAATCTAAACTTTGAAAATTTTATGTTTTCAATAAGAATTAAACTCGTACCTTTTTATTCATTTTACGATTCTTCATGATCTTTTCTTTTTTATTTTAATGTTTTTATGTATTAAATTTATCTCTCGCTTTTGCACTTCGTTAAAACTGGGGATATTCCTTCGAGCTGCTGCCTCGCGAGTTTCTAAATCATCGATTGATTTTTTACGCTTTGTGTCACGATATTTCCTTTTAAATTTGGCCTGAAACTTTGCGTTTACGACTCCTACGAATGTAGGACAACCGGAATTCAAAAAAGAGGACAAAGTTAAAATAGGGCTTAAAAGAAGAGGAAAAAAATAGGACTGAAATTTTAATCCTACTTTTCTTAAACACATTAAATTTCAACTTCATTTTTTGAAATACATACAATAAAAAGTTTCTGCACTTTGTTATTTTAAAACGTTATAAGAAAAAAATGAGGGCGAAAATAAACTGGATAGATTGGAAAATAAGATTAAAAAGAAAATTATAAACACCATCCTCACATATATTCTAAAGTTTAAAAATGAATATTTTATAGGGCCTAAAATGTTCGACATTTTGGACTACACACTTTTTGTATGACTATATTTAATGCAATTTTAAACCCTTATATTCCTAAAATTTCAAGTATAACTCTAGCATTTTCAACAAAATACTATATATGACTTTTTGACCAAATGGTTGCATTTTAAACCAAAAAGGTGAATTTTCAACAAAGAGGATTAACTTTCCACCATAAAAGACAAATTTTCAAAAAAATTGTTGAACCCTCTACCAAAACAGATCGATTCTCAACCAAACAGTTGCATTTTTAACCAAATAGATGAAATTTCTACCAAAAGAGAATAATTTTCAAACCAAAAAGACATATTTTCAACCAAGAACGAAATGATTTAATTTTCACTTAAAAAATAATTTTCAACAAAAAAAAAACGATTTTTCAAACAAAATATTTAAATTTTTGACCAAAGAGATCAATTTTCAACCCAACAGTTCAATTTTCAACTGCAAAAGATGAATTTTTAACTAAAAATGGAGTAATTAAATTTTCAGCTACGGAAAAATAATTTTCAAAAAAATTAATGAATTTTCAACGCAATAGTTGATGAATTTTGTAAGCAAAATCTTCAACCAAAAATATGAACTTTTAAACGAAAATAGTTGGATTTTTTTATTTTGATCTATATTCTTTCAGTTCTTACTCAAGTGGAAAAATGAGAAAAAGATGGGAATAGGGGAAAGACTTGAAGTCTGCGATAAATTAATAGGAATTTTGATAATTTATACATTGAAGAATTTCGAACTACACGTTTTTAAATCCGGACTACACAAAGTGTCGAGAACAATGCAACATTTTAGGCACGTATATTTTATTATTTTCTATCACTTTGAATTTTGAAATAATGATTTCAAGGAAGTACAATTTATCCATCTTTTTTTTATTACCCAATATTCGGTTTACCACTTACAGAAATAAAAAAAAATCATTATAAACATAAAATTATACAAATATGCATTTTTCATTTGGCAACAATTTGGAAGAAATCCACTAGACTTCACTTAGGCAATATTTTTTTCTTTTAAAAAATTTGAAAATCTTACACTTCCAAAAACCGAACAAAGTGAAAGCCCATGTAGGACAAAAGTCGTATGCCTCAAAAAGAGAACACGTCCGGGAAAATCCGGACTGATGGTCACCATAGATGTAAATCGATAAAAACTACGTGATTTGAAACTACTTCTGTAACTAATTCTTGAAATCTATTCATTTATATATATTTTTATTTTAGTATTTAGCTTGGTTTTGAGTTGTCAAAAATGTTATTATTTTAAATTACCAACTGAAGAAATATTTGTATCGGAAACATAAATCGCGGATAAATCGTTACCTCAAAAAACATAACCTTGGAACCAGGTTAAAGCGTGAAAAATAGTACATTTTTCAGAAAAAATATTAAAACACTCACCCTTCGTTGAGGATCAATCGAAATTTCTAAAATACTTTTAAGCTGTAAAAATAAGTCCTTAGCTTTCAGATTATCCGAATTTTTGTCTGGGTGACAGAAAAGCAACTTCTTACGATACGCTTTTTCGATCTGAAATTAAAAGAACAAATGGATAGTTAAATTCAACTCTCGAGCATTTTAGAATTCTTCTAAAAGTAAATATTAATTATAATAGCGAAAAGTAAGAGAAATAATCAATAAAAGAATAAATGTTGAGTAATAAATGGCAAAATGTTACCTGCTCAGTTGTGGCTGTTGGCAAACAGCCAATTATTTCGTATAAGTCTCTGGTGCCTCCTGTGAGGTGGTTTGGCAATTGAATTTATAATCTATGTTACAGCTCGTTTTAGGATTATCGATTTTTCAATCTCACTTCACACTTTCAATCTCACTTCACACTTCCAC
>JAUMHM010000071.1:23926865-23956800 GCA_032362435.1 Melikaiella ostensackeni | reverse complement strand
GAATAAAGCCAATTTTTCATTCAAAATATCGTTTTTTCATTGTCAGGCCGAAGACTTTTCAGCCCATGTAGTAAATGGACTTGACACATCATCACCATCTAGAAAGATTACACCGTGGCTTATGAAGTTCGTAAGATGTTAATCGATCTTGAAAGGTTCCATTGTGAAGCTCTCTGTCTCAGTAGGTATTACAGGTTAGGATCATATATCAAAATGAAAAATGGCAATCGAATTAAGTTTGATGTAGAATTATTTTATTAAACCCTAATAATATTTATAATACAATAAATAAGTTGCGTGTTTAATTTACCATATCATAAAGGAAAGTTTAAATAAAAAATAATGAAAAATCAATCCTAATCAAAAAGTAAATCTCAATTAAAAGTTATAAAAATGGTTCCATGAATGAAATGTCTCTCTGTTTTGGATTATATAACTACATTGAAATAAAGGAATGTCATGTCTAATTTAAAAGTTTAACCTAATAAAAAATATTAAAATTGCCCCAAAAAAAATTTGAATTTGAGATAAGTTACTCAGTAGTGAAACGGGTTGTTAAAAATGAATAAAAAATTTGTTTAAAAAATAAAATGAATAAAATAAACGAATAAGTGAAATAAAATTACACTTATATTCGTAGGCTTGTATTAACAGATATCATCAATATGACAGTCTAAAAAATAAACTCAGAAAGGGAAGGAGAAAGAACATCAAATTCTTGAATTAACGCTTTATTCTCATGTACAGTTTCAAAAAAATTAGTACATTAGTCCACTGCTTCAAAACCGAATAAAATAGTAAACGGCGTCAGATTTTAAACAAAAATACATGATAAATTATATGCTGCATTTTTATACTATATATAAATTATATATTTTTAATAATAAATTATAAAAATATATTATATTATAAATTATATAATATATAATTATTTTTACCGAAAACTTCTTCTTCTGGTACTTGTGTTTAAAATATCACGCCAAAAATATCAATTCAATAAAATTTGTCATTCATACAATATAACATAATATATAAATGTCATAAACGAATGTATTAATTTATTTTTGAAGATGATTAATTCTCAGAGGCAAGCGTTTTAAAATATATAAAATCGCACAAAGCTTGAAGAAGATATAATTGACGTTTAAAGAATATACAATTATTAAAAAAAAATTTTGCGATAATTTTTTTCCATTAGCTACAATTCTGCGATGTGAGATTTTTAAATTACCTAAATTTACGATTTTTATAAACGTAGCCTTCAAAGTATTTTCATATTCAAAAGTTTTACCCCTGAGATTATACCCCTTGAAAAAAAGTTACCCCGTATTTTTTTCTTTTTTCGGTAAAAATTTTTTTTAGCAGTCGTTTGAGGCTTAAGAAAGAATTGACTTTTAAAGCATGAACAATTGTTTTTTTTTAAACAAGAAAAATTAAAAAATACCTAAATTGACGATTTTCAGAAATGTTACGTGTACAATATTATTATATGCTAAAGTATCACTTCTATAAATTATTGTACCTTTTTGACAAGAAGTTTTCTCCCCTTTGTTCTATTTTATACAATTTTTTTGGTCTCCCCTCAATTCTTAGAAGAGGAAGAATTGTCTTTCAAAGCATGGAATATTATTTTTATTGAAGAAGAAGAATTATGGAGTAACTTTTTGATGATGCCGCTAAACGGGAAACTGCCATAATAACAAGTTAGCAACATTTAACACAAACCTTTCGCACATGAGGATTGAGAGCACTTTTCACTTAAAGTAGTAAAAGAAGAGCGAAACAAATGTCCCAATGAAAAAAAGTTGAAAATCATTCAGACAATCAAACAAAATTTGATAATATTTTTCAACTAAAATAATCTATTATGATTGTTCAATATATGAAACGTATTGTTGTCATAGTTAATGTAAATATGAGTCAATGTTAATATAAAGTGTTTAGTGGGTATATTTACAATTTCTGTTCTCAAGGTATCTTGAATCAATTATTTAAAATAGCTCACCCCATATAATTATAGCTCTTGGAAAAAAACCCCTTCATTTTTCTTCCTCAATGAAAATAATTTTTTATGCTTTAAAAAACAATTCTTTTTCCTCGAAGGCTTGAGGTGAGGTCAAGAATAATTTTATGGCAGAAAGAACAAATGGAGGATAACTTATTCTTAAAAAGGTATAATTTTAAGGGGGTGGTACTTTGGATTCAGAATATAATAATATTTTACGGGTTGCATTTTTTAAAAGTCTTAATTTAAGGTATTTCAACAATCTCACCTGGTCGAATTGTAGCTTATTAAAAGAAAAATTTGTCCCGTAATTTGGCTTCTTTCTTAAAAAAAATAAAAATATATTGTACATGCCTGAACGTCAATTGTTTTTCGCAAGCCTTGAGCGAGATACTAAAAAAAATTTTATCGAAAAAAGAAAAAATACGTAGTCATTTTTTTCGAAGGTTCTTAATCTCAGGCATTTGAAAGGGTGGCCATGGTTAAAACAAAATGTTTAGATTTTTCATCGTCACCCTGGCCACTATGATGAAAGCTTTTTTTTGGTCCGATAATAACCTTTGAGAACAGCTCAATTTCAAGCTTTTTGCTCAAAGAATAAAACTTGCTATGTATAGTATTGTTTTTTGTTATCAGTTGTTAAACACTAAGAAATATGAAGACATTTGGTTTTTCAGACTTGTATATGCTGGAAAATTTTCTTTTACTCTCAGAATTATTTAAATGCTAGTATAGCCAAATTTGAAAATGACAAATATATAATGCTGTCTATTTTTGAAGTAAAATTTCGAGAAATATTTCATTATGCAATACCGAAATTTGAAGACATACGCCTCTCGTTGAATTAATACGGACTTTGCTTCTTAAACATAATAAATATTTATTATTTAATTATGTAGCTTGGGAGCGTGAGCAGCACTAAAAATCACTGATGAGAAACATGATAACTCGGTCGAAAATAAAGCTAGACATTTATTTAAAAAAAAAAAAATGAGAAAGCCTTTGAAATTCAACGTCGAAAGACCCCTTCTAGAGATATTTGTGATTTCGTGAAAATGATATATCACGTGAGTAGTTTTTTTTTTAAATCCAAGAATTTTGAGGATTTTGTACCTCGAATTCAACACTTGCCATGACAATCCAACCCGAAATTAATCCGCAAGTTAAAGTTGCAACTTCGTAGAATTAAATTGCAAATGAAAGTCATCCAGTTAAATTCCAAATTTCACCGGACAAAAACATCTTCTCCCAAAAGAGTCCGAATCAATCCGAAATTAATTTTCACTTTGAAGCTGTTCATTAAAGTGCAAGCCGAAAACAGTCCGGTCAAATCCGAAAAACAGTCTGGTCAAAAACACCGATTCCGAAAGGAAACCGAATCAATCCGAAATTAATCCGCAAGTCAAAGTTGCAGCTTCGTGAAATTAAATTGCAAGTGGAACGTCATCCGGTTAAATTCGATATCTGTCCGGACAAAAACGACGTCTCCGGAAAGAGTCCTAGCTCACTGGAAATTAATCCGAAAAGAAATGGAATTCATTTAGTCCACTGGAAACTAATCCACAAGTTAAAGTTTCAACTTCATGAAATTGAGTTGCAAATGGAAAGTCATCCACCTTAATTCGGAATTTGTCCGGACAATAACATCTTCTTCAAAAAGAGTCTGAATCAATCCGAAATTAATCCGCAATTTGAAGTTGTAACTCCGTAAAATTGAAGTGCAAACAGAAAACAGTCTGGTTAAATCCGAAATAAGTGTAGAGAAAAACACCGAACCCGAAAAGGGTCCAAATCAATCCGAAATTAATCCGCAAGTTGAAGTTACAACTTCGTGAAATTAAATTGTAAATCGAAACAAATTCGGTTAAATTCGAAATCTGGTCGGACAAAAACATCTTCTCCTAAAGAATCCGAATCAATCTGAAATCATTTTTCACTTTGAAGCTGCTCATCGAAGTGCAAACGGAAAACAGTGTGGTTAAATCCGAAAAAAGGCTGGACAAAAACACCGATTCCGGATGGAGACCGAATCAATCCGAAACTAATCCTTCAGTTAAAGTTGCAACCTCGTGAAATGAGATTGCAAATGGAAAGTCATCCGGTTAAATTCGAAATCTGTCCGGACAAAAACGACGTCTCCGGAAAGAGTCCAAATCAATCCAAAATAATCAGCACGTTGAAGTTGCTAACTAGAGTGCAAACGAAAAACAGTTTGTTTGAATACAAAATTTTCCGGACTAAAACACCGTAACTGAAAGGAGTCCCAATCAATCCAAAATTAATCCGCACGTTAAAGTTTCAACTCCGTAAAATTAGAATGCAGATGGAAAGTCGTCCGGATAATAAGGGTGTAAGGTATAATAAGGATTATTTGTTGGTCGTTACGAGTTCAATTAACATTTTCTTTGTCTCCATTTTCCACTGCAAACGGATAAGTAACAATATTAAATCAATTCAATGTAGAATGGTGTCAGTTGAATTGAATTAATACATGCGTAGATGTATCGTCTAGTTTGATACGTGTTGTATATTCAACTAATCCTTTTTTTATATATGCGGTTGAATTCCTTCGATCATGAGAACATTGCGCCTCACTTTAATTCTGTTTAATTGGAAGCTTCCGACGAGATTATCATTACTTTTTCGTTCATACTGGTCAGAAAAATTGTTTGCTTACAACCTACATTCATTTTTTAATTTTTTTTAGAATTTGGTAAGGAGAACTAAGTTGGGTGAAAACTAAAATCGATGGAAAGCTTTTTATAGAAAATAAGTTTCCCTTGCAACGTTTTTTTCTATTTTGAATTTTTTATTTTGCGACAACATTTGAGACTTGTTCAGAAGTTACATCCATTTGACAGCATGAATTACGTAAGTAATTATACTGTGAAAATTAATAATTATAAACTATGAAACTTGACATTGGATTTTGTGTATAGAGAAATAGTTCACTCACATGTTATGAGGAAACCTTTTGTTTTATAGAAGACAGATTAAAAATTCCAAATAAAATTTTTTTAAGCCCTCACATTCATAAAATGTGCAAAACAATACAAAAATACCAAGAAATAGTTTCCCAAATTATGCAGGAAATCATGAAAAAAGATTCGTCGGTCACCATATTTCGGTTTCAAATTTCGACTGGAGGACTCGCTTTGAAAGTAGCTGACATTGCGCGGTGTCAGAGGAGAGATCGCTTTTGAAAAGTACATTTGAAAATTCTGTCTGTTATTACCACGTGCGCATTTCTGAATATTTTTCAGTGTTCTCGATAATTTTTGATGTGCAGTGGGCTTTTCTTCTAGTGAAAATGCAATTTGTGATAAGTTTTTCACTTGTAATATTTTATCTTATGCAAAATATAAGGCTTTGAAATGCCTTAGACTTGAAAGAGAACAGTTTCCCAAATTATGCAGGAAATTATGAAAGTTTCGTCGGTCACTATATTTAGGTTTCAATTTTCGACTGGAGGGCTCGCTTTGAATGTAGTACACAACGCGCCGTGTCAGAGGAGAGATCGCTTTTGAAAAGTACATTTGAAAATTCTGTCAGTTACTTCCACGCTCACATTTCTCGAAATTTTTCAGTGTTCTCGATAATTTTTGATGTGCAGTGGGCATTTCTTCTAGTGAAAATGCAATTTGCGATGAGTATTTTACTTGTAATATTTTATCTTATGCAAAACAAGGTTTTCAATATGAAAATATACGAACTTTCGAGAATTTTTAAATGTGCGGAATCTTGTGCAAATATATGGAAAGTTAGAAAAACTTTTGGAAATTTATGCAGAGTTTTGAGAAAATTTATGGAAAGTTTTCAAAATTGTGGAAGGCTTTGGAGATTTATAAGAGTTCTAAAAATTGACTTTTTAAAAAGAGAATTTAGTGGCGTTTATGAGCTTGCTAAGTATTTATTCACATTTAAGTATTCTTGTCACATTTTGGAGCATTGAATGGTCTTTTACCAACTTAGAGAACAAACTGCAGAAGACTGGTGCCCTCCTCAGTCTACAACACAAACCGATCCTACCTCCTTTTGTTCTGGTTTGGTTTTCATACTTTCCTTTGCATGACTGAAGTTTGATGGGACTGACGTTATGAATGGACACTCCACCTTATAACGATTTAGCTGCTTAATTTAGACACGATTTTATACTTATGGAATAAATTTCTCGCTTTCAGTTGTAGTTGGGTGTATTTTTTCAACAATGAATAATACAAATAATAATGTAGCCTCGGATGCATGGATAATAGCACGGGACAGCATCTTCAAGAATGCATCTGAAGTGTGCAGTACTGCGGCTGTAGAAAAAAAGTCTCGAGATGCTTGGTGGAATGATGAAATCCGCGTGGCTGTAATCGACAAAAAGCAAGCGTACTTCTGAATGTTAAATAGTAAAGGTCCCCTAAGAAGATAAGAAAATGCAAAACGACTTTGAAGGAAATAAGAAATTATTTTGGAAATGTTAAGGAGATTAGGATAGGAAGTTCTAGCACTGAAGCAGTCGGAATCAAGAATGCTGATGATGAAATGGTATGGGATTCGGACAAAGTGGAAGACTGTATGAGAGATTTTTTACAGAGATTGTATGGAGGTCAAGCTGTGGAACATAACAACCTTCCCATTCAAGAGAATATAGTACGTTAAACAACCCCGTTGTAGGTAGCGGAAAAAGACTCAATATCGACAACTTCATATCCGTGATTAAGAAACTAAAGAATGGTAAGGCTGCTGATATGGATGGCATCACCGCTGAAATGCTTAACAGCGGTGGCTGATATCTAGCTTGAGACAGATTATAGAAAAGAGTTTGAGAGTGAGCAAAAGAGTTTTCTGTCCACTTGTTGATCTGGAATAAGCTTTCGATAAGGTGAATAGATCGAAACTTTGGGAAGTCCTGAAAGAGTATGGAGTGAATGGTTGGCTTCTAAGAGCATTTAAAGGAATATACAATGGTAGTCGAGCGAGTGTAAGAGTGAATTGACAATTGAGCGATTGGTTCGATATAAAGCAGGGCGTTAGGCAAGGCTGCGTTATGTCCTCCTGAGTGTTCAATATATACATGGAAAAATGTCTAAGAGTGGCCCTCGTAGTTGAAGAAGGTGTTGATCTCGGGACAGTGAAAGTACGAAGCCTGGCGTTTGCAGATGATAAGATTGTTACAGCGGAATCAGCCGACGATTTGCAGAGAATGATGAGCAGGCTGAACACCAGCATGAAGAATATGGATCTTAAGACTAACGCAAATAAAATAAAAATTATCGTTGTTGAAAGAAGGGGTGAGAAAACAGTATGCAACATTGCTTTAAACGAAGAGAGGATGTAACAAGTTAATGAGTTTGCGTATCTTGCAAGTTTATTTACTGCTGACGGAAAGATTGATGCAGAGATATCCAGACGTATGAACAAGGGTAGAAAGATTATCAGCAGTGTACAAGCTATCACTAGAAAAAATAGATGTAAAGAATAAAGCTAAAATTGCTATATATAAATCTGTGCTTGCACCCACAGTGTTGTATGGTAGCAAGACCTGGACGTATCAAGAAAATGATAAAAGCAAAGCGAACGCGGTTGGCATGCAGTTCCTGCGGAATATGTGTGGTCAAACGCTAACGCACAAAGTCAGTAATGAGTGGGTTCTCAGAGAATGTGGTGTAGAAGGAACATTCTTTGACAAGAGTGAAAGAAATTTGCTGAGATGGTTTGGTCATGTTAAGAGAATGAGTGAAGAACGTTTAACGAATAAAGTAAATATATTTAGGTAAAGTGAGTGGTAGCGTACCCAGAGGTAGACGGAAGAAAGAATGATTGGAATGTATGAATGAGACCCTGAAGAGAAGGGATATTCGAAGTCGTAGAAATACAAGAACGTGCATGGAAGATGCATGGATGTAGCGGAAGCAAAAGAGGTATGTGAGGATAGAGATTTATGAAGAGCAATTGCTTATAAGAAGAAGAGTGATGCCTGAAACGAAAGATTTTGGATACTAATGGGCCAGCGTGGAAAAATTTTCTTAGTGGATTGTTATAATTCTTCCCATATAAAATGGCTTTTCAAAGCTCTTCACCTGGGTTGATTGGTAGAGAGATTGTTCAAGCGACTAGTGTCGGAGCGACGTTGTGAGATTGATCTAAAACCTATTTCTTCTCCTCCTAAGCATCTCGTACTCAAATTTACCATACAAATTCCTCAATCCCCAGTAGTGAAACGAGACCAGAACCGAACGAGTTACGCTTACCCCTAAAGGGATTTGGCTTGATGGTATAATAATAATAAAACATATATTTTTAGGCGAAAACACTTGGCCGTGATTTTATTACAAAGATGTAGGCGCTTCAATAGCTGAGTTGGTTAGGATGCGTGCGATAGTTTAGATCGTATAGGTAGATGGTTCGAACCTCCAACGAGTACGATTTTTAAAAGTGCCTAAGTTTGCGATTATATACGTAAGTGACCGTGTGTATAATTGTTGTGTAGATAAACATAAATTGAGTGTAATAATAATATATAAAGGATTTTTGTTGTAAATCTGGATTATGGGGCACGTCGGACCGTATGAATTTTGGATTCTACCGGATGATATTCGGATTGATTTTCGATTTATTTATATTTATTTTTTATTAATTTCAGGTGGACAAATTTTGGAAAATACCGGATAGAATCCGCATGACGTTCCGGACAAATTTCGGAGTATGGAATTTGTTTGGAATTTCTAGCAGGATTTAATTATGGCTGAGGATATTCGTACAGTCGCTCGGACAAATAGCAAGAGCACTGAACGCGTCCGCCCGAATGATACCAGCGACGCGACTGGCCGGATGGCAGAGATACTTTTGCTATTCCTCCGACCAGTGCGGCCTATAAAACATAATCTCTGTGCATGATTATAAAATAATGATCAGTGTTCTGAATAATTAATAAATCGTATTACTAAACCATTAAGGGTACAGTTCAATAAGTTACTTTTGGGTTAAAAAATGAGTTGAAATTGCTCAAGTTCTTGAACAAACGTTTAGTTTCGCGAAAATATTATAAGATGAAATTAATTACATAACTTGACAATTTCTTAAATAATCATATTTCTATTCTGCGTTTAAAATATATATCTTCGCTTGTAATTTCAGTATAAAATAAAATGTAGATCCTCACTTATAGTTTCAGTATAGAATGTCTTACATTGACTGTAAACGAAAGGACGATTAAAATCAGAAAGTGGTAGGTACAAAACAGTTTGTATTCCATGATATCAATCTTTATTCATTAACGAAAGTTAGCGATTCGAACAATTGTCAATAATTAATACTATAAATCGAGAACAAATGGAAATACAATAGCAGTTGTATAAAACTATAAAGAAACATATGAAACACCTGATGAACAACTCTTTCTTATTTAGGGCTTTTCAAGTAAAATTATTTTTAAAAAAAACAGCTAGTGACGGGCGCGTTTATCATCGAAATCAATTTGAAATCTCTCAAAAACCATTCGGAACCTAACCTCACTTTTTTCGATTATATTTTTCTCATTTCCTCAACACTTTCGGCTCAGCAAACCATAAGACTGCATGCAGTGGGTCTTTGAAACGATTTCTGTGTTTAATTTTACCTTTTTTTCTCATGGATTTCGGTCTACATTTGCCGAAATAAGACGCGGCTGTCACTCACTGCATGAATAGTACGACGTGCAGAATAGATCAATTTGTACTTACAATTTGAAAGCGCTGAATTCCGCAGAACATTGCACAAGTTTCGAGAAAAATGTTGCAAAATTTAAGAATAAACCATGAAAAGTATCAGATCTGTTCACAGGAAAAAAAGGATCACTTTTCTTGCAGAGCATTTTACTCCAGCGATCATTTGACTCTCAAGATCATAATGATCTGTTCAATCAGATTATTTTTATCGGCTTCCAGGATCATCTGTCACCATAAGTAGAATGACCGCCAATTTTTGGTGCGGATGTAATAACCTAAATTTTTTGTCTAAACGCGTGCAAGTGACAACTAAACTTAACAGAAGATATATTGTTTTATCAAATTTCGTTATTAATAAGTTTTCAAGTACATTGCATTATCAGAAATCATAAAAAGCTCGTATATGAGGTAAAGTACTCCAAGAACGTCAGCCATCTTGGCTTGACTTGATTATACATGAACCTGAATCAAATCATCATGGCCTCAAAAATCGTTCATTAATTCCGGCCGATCAAAATGCTCATGATTTCGGTATCATTTTTGTTGCATATCAAAATGATATTGATTTCCATATAATTTTGAACATTTTTTTTTACTGTGTTCGGTGTTTTGGTTGAATATGTTTACGAAGTAGATCAAGGCAGATAATCAGTACACTGGATCGATAGCATCGATATATATCGAATTGCGACAATATCGAACCCAGTGTATCTCTCCCGGAGAAAATTATTGATTTTTGCCCATTGTTATTGTAAAAAAGACAATGAGTTTGTGATTCGGACCAAGTCATAAACCTTCCGAGTGACATAGTGAATCATTGTACGGAACAAAATTCGAACTGCCACAAAGCGCCGTTCCGCGGCGGCTTTGCCCGCGGAGACAGCTATAGTTATACCTAAATTCTAGCTGAATGTGAAGAACCATAAGGAAATTTCAGCTGAAATACCAAAACTATCCTCTTTTATTTATTATTATTGCTGTGCCCGATTGCTGATCACGATCGAGTTGTGATGCAAGAAACTGACATGAAATAATCTTCGTGCTACTCTCTGGTCTAACGAAAACCCTGCGGTTTTAAAGAGGTCTTACGATCGAACGTTCAATTTTCCCGAGCATTTACGACGCAAAATCAATCGATCATCTATCACAACCAAATGGGATCGTGGCGCGTGATCGAACGGACAGAGGTGTTGTTGCCATGGTGTGTCTGAACCAGCCTTGAATGAAAGGTCATAGCACCCTAAATTTTTTTCTCCATTTCGATTTATGGTCTCAAAAATAGTGTGCAAAATAAATTTCAGCAAAATCCCTCAAGCCCTGTTTGAAAAAAGTGTTTTTTGTGGGTTAAAAATCGATTTTTCTGAATAAATGAGATGAATTTGCATTTTCTCCATTTTATTGATGATAATGTAGTACCTAAAGATAATATTAGCCCTTACTAACAAGTAAACAAGAAATTAAATTAGTTTCACAGGTTTTGAACATTGTATTCTTGTACTGCTTTCATTAATTTACTCGAATAATGAGGATGTGTGCTTTAAACTTTATACTTGAGCCAAGTTGTTTTAAAATCCGAATTTACAGATTCCATCGTCTGTTCACTGAAAAATCCAAGGCCTTTTCCTATTTTTCGACAAAAATCAGAAACATGAAAAAAAACAACGTGAACTTTCGGTGTAATTAAAACGTTCAAATCGCAGTAACTTCGCTGAAATTCAGGAATATACTCGTAGTCTAAGTATTCTGGTTCTAAAGTTATAAAAATAAAAGTATCAGCTACGGCTTGGAAGTCGTTAAAGCCACTAACATATTTTAAAGAACCAATGCTACACATTCCACGCGATTCTCGATTTATTCCGCCTTCATTTACCACCTTCTTAGAATTAGCCTAGAAAGAAAAAAATCGTACAACGCGTTTTTGAGAAAAACGTTCTTTTCATTTTTAAGAATCAAGAATCTTATTTTTCTCGAAAATGACGCTAAATATGAATAGCAATTCATATGTGTAGTTCAGAATCGTTCCCCTCTTTGAAATCTATAAAATTATATCCTTACTAGACCTTTATTTTGAGTGTTATAACAAATTATCCCAAAAAAGTAGAAGAAGATTTAATATATGTTATCGATCTGGCCCTTTTTCAAAAAAATCGATTTTTTCTGTTTAATTAAGTTTCCAGGAAAAAAATTGCCGAAAATATCATTTTAATTTCTAATCATATTTTTAAATTCCTTTCTTAGTATAATTTAAATATTAACATTTCGAGAGTTCGAATATTATTATTGTTTTCCGAATAGTTGCCTACAAAGTCGAGCTTGTCGATATTGGACCTTACCATTCATTTCCTTCATTTAGGTTTGGCATTAAGTTAAATAAATTTTATAAATAGTTTTTAGTGAGAAATTATAAATTTAAGTGTTTGATATATCATGTTATTTTAAACGTATAATAAGGATGTGAGTTATAAGGCCTCATACTGACAAGTTTGATCTTATAAATAAATAATTGGCGAATAATAGTCTCACTTTGAACTTTCGAGTTTCAAAAATTTGATTTATGTTGAAAATGGAATTTAAAAATACTGTTATAATGGCTAGGATTGGTCACTTTCATTGCAGAAAAAAAATTCGGTCATTTCCCGATTCTTTCCACGTTAACAAAAATTTTTCCCGGTCATTGAAATTCGAGTTGAAATTCAAAAGTTCGAACTGTTAAAGCTGAAGATTTTCTCATTTGAAGTAATAAAAACTAAACCACAATCTAAAGCAGCTAAAACTAAACTTTTCTGAATTTTCAACTTTCCAAATCTTCCCAATTGAAGCTTAAAAATTTTCATTCAAAAACTTTTTATTCAATCGTTCAATAATAAGCCAGTCGAAACAAAATATTCAAAAATATATTGACAATATATATATACATATATATTAATATATTTCAAAATATTTTGTTTTGACTGGTCAATAAATAATGAAAGTTGGAGGCCTTTACTAGCCTTTGCCATTTAATTCGTACAATTAAAGTTTGTGAAATTGATACTTTAATGTATTGAATATTTCATTTTAAGATAATGTTTGTTTTGAAGCCTTTGAAATAAAATCTATTGAAATTAGAAGGTTTTCATTCAAAAACTTGTTTATTATGTATTAAACGATTGAATAAAAAGTTTTTGAAAGACAAATTTTTTAAGCTTCAATTTGGAAGATTTGTAAAGTTGAACATTCAGAAGAGTTCAATTTTGGCTGCTTTAGTTTATGGTTTACTTTTGATAACTTCAAATGGAAAAATCTTCAGCTTTTAAATTTCAGCTCGAATTTCAATGACCAGGAAAAATGGTTGTGGACCGAGAATTATTAAATTCCTTTTTTAAAATTAATGAAATTTTTAAAACTTGTAAGTTTAAATTGAGATTATTATTTACTAATTAGTCCTTTATAAGGTCGAACTTGTCAATATTGGGCTTTACAATTCATATTCTCATTAGAGGTTTAAAATGTTATGATATATTAAATACTGTTAAATTTATAATTTCTTACTAAAAACAATTTAAAAGATTTATTCAACTCATTCACAAACCTAAACTGAAGATATGAGTAGCAAGGCCCAATATGAATAAGTTCGACTTTGTAAGTGACTAATTGGAAAACAGTAATAATATTCGGACTCTCGATTTTTTATTACTATTTGAATTATACTAAGAAAGGAATTTGAAAATATGATTATAAATTATAAGCAAATTTTCGGAAAATGTCGCCTGGGGCTAGACTGGGTTCTGACTAGATTGCCCAATTAACAGTTGGGCCCCAACTGGGAACCACAATCACTGCCAGACTGCGCTACACTCTGAGCTATAGCGCTCAGATTAAACAATGCCCAAATGTGGCATAAGTTGGTCAATTCCTTTTCTGACTTTTCTGACCATATGTAAAAAATCATTTCTGAAATGATATACGTATTATCAAATAGTAAACTGTATCTTCTCACTTTTAATTTCTCAGAATATCCGGTTGACACAAAATTATCTAAGCCAAGCATAAAGTGACGCGTGCGAATGCTGACAGCTGACTGACTATAGAACTGTAGGGAGAAGTTGAGTGTGCGCAGTGCGTTTGGACTGGAGTGGCCAACAGAAGTTCGGCGGGAACCTTAAAAACACTAAAGTATTCAATCTTTTTTGTCGGTGTTGACTAAAATTAGATATGGGACCTGACCAGCATAACCGAGTAAATGACCGTCATGACGGACATTGTCCGTCATTGACCGACAATCTGGTAAATCCGGTCAAACTGATATTTTGAAGAAAAAACGATATTTTGAAAGATATTTCAGACATAAAACTATGTTTTATAAGAATAGAATGTTATTTCTGAAATGTATAAGTTATAAGAGTAGTGATATGTAGGTTTAGCACGAAAACTATGTACAATATAACCACAATCCTCATAAATAGAGCGCGAAATTTTGAAATTACTATCTCGCCCGTGAAAGAAAAATGTTGTTTGTCACATAAATTTTAGAAATAATGCTTGTTTATATGTATGCTGGTGTCCTGAAATTTGTATAATATTGAATTGAACTTTTTTTCATAATAACACAAAAACTTATGAAACTTTGTATCTATGGAGCCGAACTTGAAGTCCAGTATGTTAATTTTATCAAATGATATCCAAAAAAAGTTAAATCCGAGGTTAAATCAAGATGTATTCAAAAAGTGTTAATAACTAGGATATTAATACGTATTTCAAATAAATATTATTAATGTATATTTCTGTAATCTCATCTATAGATGCAGCCAAAGGTTAAATTTGGTATATAAAAAAAGGAAAAAGTCAAAACCTAAAAATTAATAAAAGTCTTCTATTCTTGCATCAACTTTGAATTACGTTAATGAAAACATTTTCACCGTAAAAAAAATTTGTTTAATATTATCAATTACCATAACTTCCTCAATCTTCAATAAAGTGTATTCAGATTATAGGTCAATCGAGTCATCTGGATTCTGAGAGTCTTTTTTATGCTTGCATCAACTTTGAATTGTGTTAAAGAAAAAGTTTTACTATAGAAACCCCATTTTTTAAATATTATAAAGTGCATAAAACATGTGAAATTCAATATTTTGAAAAATCCTCGTATCAGTTTTAGATATTATTGGTGAAAATAAGCCCTCCAAATTTCATCACTTTATCTGCAACCTTCTTGAAGTTATCGTTTCAACAAAAAAGGGTGACACACACACACACACACACACATACATCCGGAAAATTGCTTACATTAGAACGTTGTATTAGACATTTATCAACTGGGAAAAGTTTAATCAAATCATTTTAAAAATATTTGAAATTGTTACGACTACAAAGCTTCCTCAATGAGGAAGAAAAATCGACTAAAACAGCATTTATTTTAATGAACTACATCATTTTATTTCCAAACTCATTTTTTTTAGTTCAATAATAATACCGAGAGAATGTCTGATGAGATTCTTTATAGCTTTATAGCGGAGAAGAATTGGTTTTTATTTCTAAAATTGAAGAAAAATAATTTTTTTGGTTGATATCGTATCCAAAAGAGGCTGGTACGTTGAATTTTTCTTCTTGCGTTTCTTTTTATTATCATGAATTCCTATTTTCAATTCTGAAAAAATAAAATTAAGAAGCATTGTAAACAGGAAAATCAGTATTTTGTTTCATTCTTTCAAATATTAACTTATAAAGATAGTAAAATCCTAAATATATTAACAAACAGGAAAACTGCTGTATAATGGCAAAGAGTAAACAGCGTTCATGTTAATAATAAGTATTTAAGATATGACATTGTAATCACGTTCCAGTTTGATGAATAATTGTTAAAAAAATACACTTAGTTAATCCTTTAAAGGATTAAACAAAATACTTATTTTCTTGTTTAGAATACTTCCTAATTTTAGTTTCTTTAGAACTATAAATAGAAATTGACGATAATAGAAATCATTTATAAAATCATAATTTTATAAGTTATAATTTATAAGTTACAAAATTCTCAATATAATTTTAAAATATTTCAGGGCGCCCTCCAAAAATAAAAACAACTTTCTGGTCAAAAACAACTTTATCTTTCTATTTCAAATATTCTTTTTCAGCGACCCAAAATTAGTCCAGAAAACTTTACAAGAAAATCAAAGTTACAAAATTCTCAATATAATTTTAAAATATTCCAGGGCGCCCTCCAAAAATAAAAACAACTTTCTGGCCTTTTTTCAGTTATCATAAATTTTTTCAGGTCATTAATGATGCTTATGTTCGATAGAAAGGGCATGAAGAACCCAATCATAAGAAAAATTTTACTTCATGCATTTCTTGTTCATACATTTCTTGTGGCATGCGCATATTTTCTTCTTCTTTATAAAATATTGAAATTAGATTATTATGCGGTATGAATTGATGATCGTTTTGGAATATTACAAAATACTTCTTTCAGTTGAAAAATCTGATGTTATGTGATAATTATTACTGATCGACATTTTGAGGTGGTGTTGCAAATCAAACTAGATATTTCAATTATTATGACGATTTATGACGATTAGTTTGTCGAGTGTGACCAAAATTTACCACGGTGACCGACACGTGTCCGTCATTTAAAAAAAAAAAATGGTAATAATCCAAACTCACAGAAACATTTGTAAAAATTGCTCACTTACTCAATTTTGTGGACAATGCTTAAATGAAATAGATATCTTTTCGTGAATTGCACAGAAGCACAAAATGAAACTCTGATCAGCTTTATCAACAAAAGTTTTGATAATTAAAAATTCAGAATACTTGAAAAAATTTTAGTCTTTGGGTGGGATTACATTCAGTCTCTCATATAATTAAAATAATTTGATCATTAATTTCACTTTTTCTTAACTTGGGTCCCAATTGGCGCTTAATTATAAATTGGGTTAAGTTGGGTTGGTTTACATATGGGTAATGGAGTTTGAAAATGACAGTCAAATGGGCCAAAATGTGTAATGTTACCCGCGAGTTTGTGCACGGAAGTCTTACGTTCGCGGGTAATTCTTGTGAAATGCTGTTGAACAAAAATTATATGCTGAGTGAAATTTGTAGCATTGGTTACTTAGAATATTTTAGATGCTCGAACGACTTGATTCTTGTTTTTTTTTGACAAATCTAGAATCAAAATACTTAAATTATACTTCTGAGTTTCAGCAAAGTTACTGAGATTTGAAAAAATGTTAAAATACACCCAAAGTTCAATTTGTTTTTTTTTCATGTTTTTGATTTTTGTTTAAAAATAGGAAAGGGATTTGAATTTTTCAGCGAACAGGCCATGGAATCTGTACATTCGGATTTTAAAACAACTTGGCTTCAAACAAAGTTTCAAGCTCACATCCTCATTATTCATGTAAATTACACCAGCTTATACGAAACATGTAGAAGGAGAAAAAAGGGGTTTTCATGCTAATTGTGGGTCGCTAAAAAAGAAAATGACATTTATTTATTTTTTCAAAGAAGCGTTTTCAAGATATTTGCAAAAAACCTGTTTCTGGCTCTTTTTTCAGTTACCGGCACAAGCATTGATAACGGTTGATCCAATGAACATAAACTGTGTTCCGTTCGAAAAGTATGATCTTCCACTTTCCAACTATATCCTGTCTGTGTCAACCGCATCAAAATTCTTTCGGTCACAGGCAATGAAAGTAAAAAAAAGTGGACTTTTCCAGACCTTATTTGAAAATCACTCACTTTCAGTTGTTCCATTTTTTCGAATTTCATCGCCTATAACCCAATAAATTTCAATCTGATTGACACAAATAGTATATCGTCGGAAAGAACAAGAACATACCTTTCGAATGTTTCACAGGTCATGTTAGTTGGACCAACCATTCTCGAGATTTCTGCCAGTAACTGAAAAAAGAGGCACAAAACACGTTTTTTGCAAATATCTCGAAAACGATTTTTTGGAAAAATAAATGAGTGTCATTTTCTTTTTCAGCGACCCAAAATTAGTCCAGAAAACACTTTTTCTTTTAGGTACACGCGATGAACCAGCAATTTGTAAACTAGTGTTATTATAAGCATTACAAGAATACAATGCTCGATATCTGTAAAACGAATTTAATTTCCTGTTAACTCGTTTATAACGACTAATACATGGATTGAAAGTAACTAGTTCCTTTTAACTAGTTACTGTAGCTAGTTACTTTTCTTGTAAGGATAGTGATAACGAGATTACTTTTGTAAATAAGTAACGAATTGGTAACTAGTTACATTTTCTTTCTGTAACAGTAACTATAAAAACTGTTACTTTTTTAGTTAGTTTCGAAATGTAGTTCACAAGTCTTTTTTACAACAATCAATGAATAATTTGAAAGTAAATGCCTTACCGTAGGTGGTTTGGCAATTGAATTTATAATCTATGTTACAGCTCGTTTTAGGATTATCGATTTTTAAATCTCACTTCACACCTTCAATCTCACTTCACACTTCCACATATACACCTTTATTGAAAGAATGATTCAAGGGAATGTTTGAATAAAAAGACCCATTTGAGGGAAAAAAAGCCTTTCGGCAAAAAACCCTTTTATTTGAAGACTTGAGAAACACAACGAATACACGGGGAACAAGATTTATCGACTACACGAAACGAAATTCAACCCGGAGTTGGCGTCGCTCCTAACACGCATTTTAGATTTGGTTCGATTTTTGGTTTTGTTCGATTGGATTCTCTTTGAATCGTTTTGGTATGATTTAGCCTTGGTTGGCACACGAGATTCGAATTCAACCCTTTCGGGCGACGGTGAATTCTTTGAGAATTCGAGGATTTCAACCCTTTCGGGCGACGGTGAATTCTTTGAGAATTCGAGGATCACGCATTCACATTGTTGCTTTTATTTTGTTAAGGAATTATTAATTGCGAATTTTACATTATTTTTATCTGTTTATATATATATTGCTCAAATATCAATCTCACAGTTTTTGTCAAATTACTCAAAATACTTTTTTAAATTAAATTATAATTCAATCATTTCCACACTAAATTAGAAATTTCGTATAAAATACTATTCATTGAAATACAAAGGGCGATTTTTGTCTGTAGTTTTCATTATGGCTAACACCGCGTTGAGCGAGTGCTGTTCACGTCATTCGCATTAAGATTTAAGAACTTGTGAACATAACCTAAAAATGAGAACTCCCGATTTATTTACTTTCTGGTTGACTTCTGTGTAAATAATTAACAAAATAGATAAATCTGTTGGGGCTTTAATAAAAATGTCCATCGCGTTACATAGTTTGAGAGTATTGTGCAGGTGTTCATATGTGAATTTTTTTCAAAAGTCGCTCTGTCATACACTAAAAAAAGGTATTTTTATTTATATGATTACTCTGTTTATTCAACGGTCATGTCATTTATTCCTATATTTATAGATATATAATTAATTAAAATAATTACTCTGTGAATTTTGCTAAAAACATATTTCATGAGTCATATTTCGTGCTCAAAAGGTTTTGATTTTAACTTTATTCTAACCTAATAGTTTCGTCTTCGCAAAATTCAACGTTTGCCGGTAACAGATTATGTGAAAATGAGGATTTATTGATCAATTTTTGAAATAAATACTTCATCTATTTTAATTTCATAGATTGTTGTTATTTCATAGATTGATATGATTTTATTATTTCTACTCTCTTAATTTAAAAAAATTTAGATTTATTAGAATTATAAAAAATTTTACAATAATCTAAATTTGGAAGTTTTTAAATAGGATTTACATTTCGATTCTTCCAAATTTAAAACATTCGTAAATACACTACCGACAGAAAGTGCAGAAAGTTTAGGTACATTTCCTTTGACTCAGAAGCGAACTGGGATTTACCAACCGGCCGGTAAAAGTCTTGCAAACTGGCCCTGAAAGCGATTTACGCAGTTTTTTAAAAAGTTCAAAAGATTTCAAAATATTAAAAAAATTGCCAGGATTTTCAAAGCATTTCAACGGATTTCAAAAGATTTCAACAGATTTCAAGGGACCTAAAAGTTTTGCGATTTGATATTATTTCTAAGATTTCATGGGATTTTAAGAGATTTAATTTCTTTGTATGGAACTGCAAAGAATTTCCTAAACCTTCTAAGGATTTTGAAAGGATTTCATAAGATTTGAAAGGTTTTAGGGTATTTTTAATGATTACAAGGGACTTCAGAGAATGTCTAATATTTTAAAGGATTTATATGGGATTTTAAGGGATTTTCAAGGAATTTCAATTGATATAAAAAGTGTATAAACATTTTATACTGTTTCTATACATTTCAAAGAATTTCACAAAAATTAATTCAAAATTGAATTCTCAACACTTAAATCATTATTTAGAAAACGATCATAGGATAATCAGCATTGAAAAAAATAATAGAAAAATATTGAAGGAATTAATGTAAAAAGTAGAGAAACTACAAAGGAACGATTTGTTTTAGATCATTCATGATTTCACATGGAAGTACACAAAAATAGCGATTCTGCACAAATAAACTTTACACAAAAAAAATCTGTAAATTCCCTTGATATCTTTAAAATCGCCTGAAATCTCATTTAAATCCATGAAAATTCTTTGGAATCTCTTAAAAACCCTTGATATCTTTGGCAATATTTTTAAAACCATTAAAATCTTTGAAATCTGTTAAAAACCGTAGAAATCCCTTGAAACCTTTGAAGTCTTTGAAATAGTTAGAAATTGGTAGAATTCATTTAAAATGAAAGAAATTAAATTTATTCCCTAAAGTTCTCCAGAAATCCCTTGAAATGTTTAAAATCCCTTGAAATGTTTAATATTTCTCAAAATCCTTTGAATATTTAGAGGTCCTATAAAATCTCTTAAATATTGTGCAATTTTTAGAAATTCCTTGAAATCGTTGGAAGACCTATGGGTTAATCCAATTAAAGTTTGAAAATTTAGATCATTTTCATAAATTGTTGTCAAAAAACTGAAAATATTTAAATCTTACCAGATTTTTAAAAATTATACATATTATGTAGATTACGAAGAAAGATAAATTTTTACGATTTTTGCAAAGGTTTTAAAAATTATTTTGGTTGAAAATTTATCTTTTTGGGTTGCAGATTCAACTATTTTGGTAGAAAATTAACTTTTTTATTGAAAATGCGTATTTTGTCTTGTAAGTTCAACAATTCGGTTGAAATTTGTTTTCTGTTTTGACTGAAAAATCTTTCTTGATTGAAAATTGAACTCTTTTGTTGAAAATTCGTCTTTTTTGGCTGAATTCAACTTGATTTGATTAAAAATAAAAATCTGATTTGGTTTCAATATCAACTATTACATTTTATGTTGTAAAATCGTCTTTTTTGGTTGAATTCAAATTGTTTTGATTTAAAATTAAAATCTGATTTGGTTGAAATGTCAACTATTACATCTTATGTTGAAACTTTATCTTTTTTGGTTGAAAATTCAATTACTTGGTAGAAAGTTAAACTTCTTTGTTACAAATTCTTTTTTTTTTGTTGAAGATTGATCTCTTCGGTTGAAAATTTAAGTATTTTGTGGAAACTTAGTTTTCTTTCGGTTGAAAATTAATTATTTTAACTAAAAATGTATCTTTTGAGTTGAATATTCAATTGCTTGGTTCAAAATTTATGTATTTTGTTGAAAATTCGTCTTTTCGGTAGAGAATTAATTTTCTTGGTTGAAAATTTAGTTGAATTTTTTTTCTTACCTGACTCCAAAAACTTTCTTTGTTAAAAATTCATCTCTTTGGTTGAAATTTTTTTTCTTTTATTGAAAATTCATCTCTTCTGGTGGAAATTCCTTTTTCTTCTGGTAAAAAATACAACTGTTTGGTTGAAAATTAATCTGTTTTAGTTGAGGATTCAACTATTTCGTTGAAAATTTGTCTTTTTGGTTGAACTTAACTGTTTTTTATTCAAAATTAAAATCCTTTTGGTTGAGAATTCTACTACTTGATGAAAAATCGAACTCATTTGTCAAACATTCATTTGACCGATCTCTCTACCTCTGAATATATTCTAAAAGTCTGTACTTAAAGTTTCATTAATAAAGCTTACTATTATCTACTCTCTGCCTCTACGTTATTCTCATTAATAAGGATTCAAATATTTTTTTGAAAATTCGTCCTTTTGGGTTGAAAATTCAAATATTTGGTTTGTAAATTTGTGACTTTTGGATTAGTTTAAATTAGCTGAAATTGTTTTAAAAGTGCTAAAATTAAAATTCAAAGTTTTTTTTTGTTTCGAATAATAAAAGGAAAACTCCATTTTTTATTAATTAAAGCTAAATGAAAAGGCCTCTGCCTTTCATTTATTTTTCTCTATTGCTCTATCTATGACTTGAAATTAATTTTGTTTTAAATAAAATTTTTAATTTCATCACTCAGTAATAAACAAATAGTAAAACAAAAGAATTGAGAAACTCAGCAACTTCATGTTGGACGGGCGGAAGGACAACATTAGGAAGCCACGTACTTCATTATTATAGATTGCTGAGTATTTATAAAAAATATTTACTCGTGCAATAGAAATTTCGTGAAGCCAAAAGTCCGAGATTAGTCGTAAACCTTCGTTTGTTATAAGGTGCAACGTTAGATTCCATTAGATATACAATGGGATATAATGAAATCTGACGTTGCACCTTATACAAAAAAAGAAATATACCCAAACTTTCTGTCGGTAGTGTACAATAATTTTCAACACAAAAAAAAATCCAAAATTATTTTAGAAACTTTGCCACCATCAATTTACAAGGAACTCGGTGACGAACCCTCAGAAATCTTCACATACTTAGAAAAGAACCAGGATTTCTTAAGTGGCCAACATTGTGTGGAAGCTCTTCAAAAACTGAGGAAATCATCCGTCCGAGTTGATGATAAAAATCAAAAGGGCATCGCACAACTTTGCAATGAACTCAAAAAACGAATCCGAACTTTGGACGTTTCTGAACTAGTTGTTGCTTTAGGAGCTTTGACGAAACTAAACGTTTCAACGCAGACAGTCATTTATGAATCTTTATTACAAATAATTTGCAGCAATATTAATTCACTGACAATCGACGATGTAATCAGTCTTCAGATCGGTTTGAAAAATGCCGAGAAGACACCTTTGGTCAAAGCAATCCAAATCGCTCTGCCTACAATTTTTGAAATTCAGCTCCGACGGATAGACAGAAGCAATGTTAATTTACTGGCTATGTGTCTCCTATTCGCGACGAAGTTGGAAATCAAAAATGAGGAGTCAATCCGTTTCATTCTGGATACGATTTTGAAATATGAGGATGAAATTCCAGTTACAAACTCGAAGTTTATATTTAATTCATTGAGATTTATTCCGGAGATTGCTATTGATTATAAGAAGTTGATTTATCGGGTGCAAAATGTTCTTCTTAATCAGGTTTCTTCACTTAATTATACGGATGCAATGACGATTTTGAGATCAATTGCTGCTACAGGGTAAGGAATATTTTATATTTATATTATCAAAAATGCTGAATTTCAGTCTGCAAAATTAATAAATAAAACATATCTTCCGTTAGAACAAAACCATTTTATAACGAGCACCTGGTCGATGCTCTTGTGAACTCAGTAATAATAGAAGACGATCTGAGTTTCGAAAAAGGAGCCGAAGCCCTAAGAATGTTAGTAAGAATGGGTCACGATCAAGTTTCACTTCTAGATTATCTCGCAACGAAATGTTTTGAGCAACAAGATTTAATAAGAAATTTAGATCCGTTTTATTTATCCTTCTTCGTCTCAGCCATGGCGATGAGTGACTACAAGCCCGTATTTTGGGACACAATTCGAGAACTAATCATGGCCAACAAGTTTGTTCCAACTTACGAAAAACTCACAGAGTTGGTTCACAACCTGACAATTCTCGATTGTTATTCTTCGAAATTAATAGGCAGGGTTTTTGCACAAAATACTGAGACTAAGTTTATGCCTTCTAATACGAAAAGTCGTATTGTGAAGCTTTATCAAATTGTCAAGACTATTCACTTAGGATATGAAGGCCCTTGTCCCTTGGAAAAAAATCCAGACGATTTCTTTGATTGGAGTCAATATAATTTAAGGACTTTTCCGCTTTTGCCTGCACTCAATATTGCAGTGGGCGGTTCCCAATTTGTAAAGACGAAAGTAGGAACGAAATTGGGACATTTTATTGGTAAGGAAATATTTTATTCAATTGTGTTAAAAATTCGAAGGCATTAAGTCATCAGTTCTCGATTTTGAACGCCTTCGAAATATTAAGGCACTCAAATTGAGAAATATAGAAATACTATTATTGAAGAAAATGTAGTTTTAATTCAGATCAATATAATATTTTTAAAATAGAAGGAAATTGTTTCCTTTCAGATCACATTGTAGTTTATAAATTAAAAGATGGTTCGCCTGTTGCTATAAATCAAGTGAGTAGTAAAAGCGTTAATTTCTTGGATAATTCTCAAAAAGAGGATCAACTTCTGAAAAATACTCAGGATAAAGAATGGATGGAGAATGCTGAAAAGTGTAATGTACCCTTAAACAAGACTGAGGATTATTCAAGCAAAGCAGTTACTTTTCTAGAAGATATTTCCATATCTGAAGAATGTCAAGCGTAAGTATTTTCGCTCTGTTGGACCCCACCAGTGATGGGAAGTAACTGGTTCCTTTTCACTAGTTATTGTAATTAGTTACTTTTTTTGGTAACGATAGTAGTAACGAAGTTGTTTTTTAAATAAGTAACGAATTGGTAACTAGTACATTTCTTCAGTAACAGTAACTATAAAAATCGTTACTTTTTTAGTTACGTTCGAAATGCAGTTCACAAGTCTTTTTATGATAATCAGTAAATTTTATTGTCTATAAAAAAAAGTCTATAAAAACACTTCTATAAAGAAAAAAAAAGTTAATTTCAGAGTTGAATACTTTTTTCTCGTTTGAAAATTATTATTACTTTTTTTTTACTGAAAGTTTTACTATTCTCGTTGAAGATTCATCAGTATAGTTAAAAATTCATCTCTTTCGTTGAAAATCCAACTATCATTGATGAAAATTCATCTTTTTTGAATAAAAAATTTCTTATTTGTTTGAAAATTTATTTATTTTGTTCAAAATCGAACAATTTTTATAGAAAATCATTCTAATAGATTTATTGCTTTCACGATGATTCATTCTAATAGAAGGAGATGTTTTACACACGATTGACACCCGAAACATCTCCTTCTATTAGAAAATCATTCTATTTGGTTCAAAATTCAACTGTTTTGTTGGAAATTCGTCCTTTTGGCTTAAAAATTTAATTATTTTGTTAGAAACTTCAATTATTTGGTAGAAAATTAACTTTTTTGTTGAAAATTCATATTTGTGTGTTGAAAATTTAACTTTTTTTTTTTAATTCGTCTTTTTGGTTTAAAATTTCAACAAGCTGGTTGATTTTTTTTCTCTGTTGACTTGACAATTTAACTATTTTGTTGAAAATTCAACTACTTGATTGAAAGTTAAACTACTTTGTCAAACATCAATTTTTTTGATTGTAGATTTATCATTTTAGTTAAAAATTTATCTCTTTGGTTGAAAATCCAACTAATATTGGTTGAGAATTCATCTTTTTTGGTTAAAAGTTTTATTATTTGTTTGAAAATTATTTTGATAAAAATTCAACAATTTTGATAGAATCTATCCGTTTGAAAATTCGTATTTTTTTTTGTAGAAAATTAATCTTCTTGATTGGAAATTGATCTCTTTGGTTGAATATTCAACTGTTTTGTTGAAAATTCATATGTGCGGGTTAAAAACTCAACTATTTTTTAGAAAATTTGCCTTTTTGGCTTGAAATTTCATCAATCTGGTTGATTTTTTTCTCTCTTAACTGAAAATTCGTCTTTTTTGTTGAAAATTCGTTCTTTGGTTGAATTCAACTGTTTCTGGTTGGAAACTAAAAACTTTTTTGGTTGAAATATAAACTATTACATTTTTCGTTGAAAATTAATTTTTTAAATTGGAAATTTAAGTGATCCATATTTGGTTGATTTTTTTTTTTTTAGTTCAAAATTCATGTATGTGGGTTAAAAATTCAACTATTTTATAGAAAATTTGCCTAACGATAGTTGCTAACTAGTTCCCTTTAAAAAGTAACGTACCCATCACTGGACACTACCCGAAATTGAAATTAAAATTTGAATGACCGCGATATATAAAAGTAAATATTTTTCAGGATTTTATTTTTGGATATACCGCGAGAAGGTTACACAGTCAATACAATGCAGTTAAAAGGAGATTGGAACTCTTACATTCGAACTTTAGAAGCCATGAAATATGTGGTGATTCCGTTATGTTCAGCAAAGTGGCTACAACTACCTGAAAAGCAAAAACTCCCCTACATAATGCACGCGATAAGACTAAAACGTGCCGTCACCAACTATCAACAGTGAAATAATCTAAAATCCAGAATCCTTTTGTAAAAATCAGGTACTTCCTCTTTTTAATACTGTACATTTTACGCAACTCGTCTAACAAACGGTACATGAATCCGTGATTGCTTCGTACTTATAATTTAATTTTTGATACAATTGTACATACCTACGAATTGTCAAGAAATTAAGTATTTAGTTAAGTGAAACTCCAGTGAAATGAATACTTAATAAGGTGCATAGTTTATTAACAATTATTGTTGGGATTTTAGAAATCGAAAATACATCTATTTTTCTCATTGTATAAAATTATTCATTGGTTTTAAAAAATAAATAAGAGTAACCAATGGTTAATTTAATTTATTATAACAGATTTTAGTACTGCGTTAAATGGAATTGTTAAAAAATCGCGCACAATTATTATTGGAATTTTATAAATTAGAAAGTTTTAATTTCTCGTATACAATTTATTGATACAAAAATAAGTAACAATAACATACATTTTATTACTTTAATATAATATTTATCACGTAAGCTCGAAACTTGCTGAAAAGTTCAAAAAAATTTCGCATTTTTTTTAAAAAACCAGTGAACCTATTTTATTTTCTAAAATTTAATTTAACCAGATTTATTCATCAAAATGAATAAAAATTTCAAAAGTTGGAATAAAAACACACTGGACTGAAAATTAAGTTTAACTTCAGATGTTTTAGTAAAATTTAGTATTAATCTAATAACCAAATTTGATTAAAACTCACTGGCATTTTCTAATTTCAGCCTCATCATCGAAAGCAAAATACAAATTCGAAATAGAAAAGACGAAATAGTATAACTTCGATTTTTGTAACGCAATTAACATCTCAGCAAAACTCTTCGTATATAATCTACGTAAAATTTCAACATATATGTTTCATAACATATTTCTCGATTTAATTTCCGCGAAGTCATTTTTCGATAAAAAAAATCGAGATACGACTACTCTAATTTTAATTTACAATTTTCACATTATGCAGCATTTTTTCATATAGGATTTTTTAAATACTACTATATAGTAGTAATAATAATAATAATAATAATAATAATAATAATCGATATTGGCAAAGTCGAATACGACCTAAAGATAGGAACGAAAGAGAAAGATTTCAAAAGAATTTCCCTCTTCAATGCTTCATTTCGGAAGAGTCGAAAAGTCTGGAATTTTCCAGCGATTGACTTCGATTCGTTCGACAAAAGTTCGTACAAAATATTTAATATTGTGATGCGTTTTCGCTATATCACGAGCCTCGCAATTCAAATCCTAAGCACCGATCTGTTAGAGCAAAAAGCGAATATTCTAAAATTTATTAGAAATCAGAATTTGAAAGCACCTTAAACTTAGTCATTGAAAATGTTAAACGTCTCACATTTTAGATTTAGAACGCCTCAAAAAATACTTTTTGATTACATCTGAAACCCAATATTCGCAAAATATTTGTAAAGCTCCCAAAATTTGATGGTGTCAAAAATATAAAAGCGCCTCAAGTTTGAAACTGCTCTAAAAAAGAAGAATTTTCATCGTTCTGATTTAACCTTGCGAAAAATTTAGTCATTTTATTAAAAGAAACTTTTAGTTTCCAAATTTTAAATCTGAATTCCAATTTTAATTATAACCTAAAAAAAGATTTACGTTTTCCTAAAGATTATCTTCTTTCCATTGATTACTGACTTGAATCAAGTATAGAACAAATATTAATAGTTCACAGCTGCCCTATTTCTCACAAAAGCTTCATAATTCATTATTCAATATTCATTCCGAATTGATGACTTCCCTATTAAGAACCTTTATCAACTCACTCTCGATACGAACAAAGCCGCAAGCACCAAAATTAACTCTTCAATATTTCCAATCATTGATTCAATCCAAAGAGTTTCAAAGCATTGAATGCAGTCGCCAGAGCAACTTCTTCGGGAGTTATTCGCATAAAAGCAGCGACCATTTCGACGACTGCAGGAAGTGCGCAAGGCTCATTTCGCTGAAAAGTGCAATACCTTTGTAAAAAGGTCATGGAACGTTCAGTGAGGGCATCTTTAATGTGAGGGGGTAATTTGCTGGCTCTGGTGTTCGGATACATGAAAGGGGCGTCGGTTTCCACCAGGAGTCGATCTAAGGGAGCTTGACCTCCTTCGAGTAATTGTCTGACTCCGCTGTCGGATTTGTCCTTGCACAGATAGCCGGTGATCCCCAGGTAGAAGCCCTGATTGAGGTAGAGTTGTGCTTCTTCAGCAGTTCCGATAAAAGAATGAATCAGGACTGGTGGAAGGCGATCTGTGTAGTGACTCAGAACTTCCAGGACGTCTGATTGTGCTCCTCGTTCGTGGATTACTAGTGGCTTGTTTAAACGACAGGCGAGCTCAACCTATAAAACAAATATTTAGAAATTCTTTTTAAAATTAAGGCCTCAAAATAATAAAATTAGGAACCTGTTTGTGAAAAACGGAACGTTGTGTTTTTGGCTCGGAAAAATCCCGATTGTAATCCAAGCCACATTCCCCGATGGCAACGCATTCAGCATTCCCGGCGATGGTTTCGAGTTCCTCAAGTGTGTCCGGATCCTCCCAAGATTTTGCATCATGTGGATGAACTCCAGCAGTCGAATATAAAGTTCCAGGGTAAATCCTCGTTAAACGCAAGGCTTCTTTGCTGGATCGTATACCTGCTCCTGTGACCATTATTTTTTGAACACCTGCATCCTTTGCTCTCTGTATTACACTGTCAAGATCTCTGCTGTATTTTTTATTTGTGAGATTTGCCCCCACGTCGACAAGGACGTAGTTTTCGTAGCATTGCGACATTTTTGACGCGTTTTCTTCGGTATTAGATGCGCTTGCATTTTCATCCATTATTTTTCTGGTGCAATCTGAAAATAAATTGATTTTTTTAAATCCATGATTCAGTCCTTTTCGGATTGATTTACTGTTTTATTGTATTGACCTTAGATGAATAAATTTGACAATTGGGATTAATAAAATTCACAATTTCTTGGTTTAAAATAGTTTACTTGTGTTTTAACTTATAACAAATTAAATAAAAAATAAGGCACCCGTATAATCACGGCAATACATTTTTTAAATTTTTATATAAAATTGAATAACAATGATTTTTTATTTGTAAAAGTAACTTTTATAGTAATGGATTTATAATGATTTAAATAAAACTTCTTTTGATCATTTTCACTATTCTCAGGAAAATATCTTTTATTCAAAGTATTAACACATTAAATATGCACTGAATTTTGAGTATGAAGATAAATAAAAAATTGTTGCAACTATTATTCAAATTCATGTACTTTAGAAACAAATTTAAGAAATTATTAATTATATTTGTCAAAACTTCTAAATTAAACATAAGATTAATTTTCTACAGAACAAGACGAATTTTCGACAAGATAGTTAAGTTTTTAATCAAGGAGATGAATTTTCAACTAAAATGATGAATCTTCAACCAGAAAAAATGAATTTTTAACAAAGTAGTTGAATCCTCAAACAAGTAGTTGAACTTTAAATCAAAAAAGAGGAATTCTCAAACGAAAAATGGTAATAGTTGATATTTCAACCAGAAAAGATTGAAAGTTTTAATGAAAAACAGTCGAATTCAACCAAAAAAGACGAATTTGCAAAAAATAGTTAAATCCTGACCTAAAACCGATTAATTATAGTTGCCTTTTCAACCAAAAAAAAAAAAATTTACCAAAAAAGACGACTTTTCAACAAAATACAAGAATTTTTAACCAAACAGATGAATTCGCAACAATAAAAATTCAATTTTTAATAAAAAATATAAAATTTCAATCAAAAATAGAATAGTTAAATTTTCAGTTAA
>JAUMHM010000071.1:23910521-23925045 GCA_032362435.1 Melikaiella ostensackeni | reverse complement strand
AATTATTTTCAACCATATACAATAAATATGCAACTACATAGTTAAATTTTCTACCAAAAATATGAATTAGTGCACTTAAACGATGAATCTTCAACCAAAAAACTGAATTTTCAACAAAGTAGTTCCACTTTCAACCAAGTACCTAGTTGAATTTTCTACCAAGCTGGTAAATTTTTAATCCGAAAATATGAAATTTCTACAAGAAAGTAAATTTTCAATCAAATGGTTGAATTTTCAACCAAATAGTTAAATCGTTAACCAAAACTGATTAATTTTCTACCAAAAAGATGCATTTGTAACCAAAAAAGTAAAAATGTCTACCAAAAGTGATAAACTTTTAAACCAAAAAAGAGAATTTTCAACCAAGACCAAACAGATTAATTTTCTACCAAAAAGATGAATTCTCAACGAAAAAAGTAATAGTTTATATTTCAACCGAAAAAGATTTAATTTTTAAATCAAAAACAGCTGAATTTAACCAAAAAAGACGAATTTGCAATAAAATATTTTAATCCTCAACTAAAGAGATTAATTATCAACCAAATAGTTGCATTTTTAACCAAAAAAGATTAATTTTCTACCAAAATAATCGAATTTTCAACCCAAACAGACAATTTTTCAACAAAAAAAGGATGACTTTTGAACAAAATTGTTGAACTTTCAAGAAAAAAAAAATAAATAAATTTATAACGAAATAGTTGAATTTTCAACAAAAAAGATGAATTTTTCACTTAAACGATGAATTTTAAACAAAAAAAAAAAGAAATTTTAACAAAGTATTTCCACTTTTAAACAAATACCTAGTTGAATTTTCTACTAAGTTGTTCAATTTTTAATCCGAAAATATGAATTTTCTACAAGAGAGTTGATTTTCAATCAAATAGTTGAATCCTCAACCAACACAGATTAATTTTCAATTAAAAAATTGCATTTTTAACCAAAGAAGAAGAAATTTTTATCAAAAGAGATGAATTTTAAAACCGAAAAGACAAACTTTCAACACAAGAGTAGAATTTTCAACCAAGAAAGATTTTTCGGTAAATAAAGAAGAAAAATCAACCAAATTATTGAATTTTCAAGCCAAAAAGACAAATTTTCTCCACAACAGTTGAATTTTCAACCCAAAAACATGAATTTCAATAAAGAAGTTCATTTTTAACCAAATAGTTGAATTTGCTACCAAAAGAGGTGAATCTTTGAACAAAAAAGACGAATTTTCAACAAGAGCTGAATTTCCAATCAAAAAAGAAATAAATGAATTTACAACAAAAAAGTTCATTTTCATCCAATTCGTTGAGTTTTTAACTAAATGGTAGAATTTTTGATCAAACTGTTGATTTTTTAAGCGTAAAATACGAATTTTGTACGAAACAGTTGAATTTTTAACACAAAACTATGAATTGTCAAAAAAAAAAGTTAATTATTTTGCTCATTTAGACATTTACAACGACTGGACAATCATTATTTACAATAAAGTTGCGAAATTATATATATATATATTCCAATGTTTGTATGTTAATTACTTAAAATTTAACCATTCACAAGTGGATAATAAATTTGGGTTATTCAAGTATCATGTGATGCTTTGAATTTGAAAATGCATAGTGTCAATTGCTTTAAAAAATGCAGTACTTAATACTTGAAAGCCTCCTTGTTGAGAAAAATTTATAAATCCCAGGAAAAAACCTGTAATTGTCCGGGAATTTTTCTCCAGGATTTGTGTAGACATCCTGCAATAGCATGGAATTAATTTTTTTTAAATTTCATAATTCTCTTTAATGCAAAAATCTTTGGAGATTCGTACGAAATGATTAACTTTTGTTTATAAATTATTTGATTTTACGAATCATTAATTTAATATTTAAATTAACATATGTAAAAAATATACAAGTTTAATCATCCAAGTAAAGTTAAGAAATTTATAAAATTTATTATCTTTATGTTATTTTCCAAAACTGTCAAAACACAAGGAAACATTTCATCCTTTGCAATTTTTTTTCAATAATATTATAATGAATAAAATAAATTAAGATTAACAAACCTAGAACCCCTTCATAACAACTTAATAAACTAATGATTTACGATTTTTACAAGATGAAATTCGGAGATGAAAATTTTCCATCCCTCAAAATTGGATTTCAACGTAAATAAAAACCAAAATATTCGAATATTCGTTAATAATCTTATAAAGAATTGAAAAAAAATAAAAGAGGGCTGGCAATAATGTGAGTTTAATTGGCACTTTGAACAAACAGATTAATAATGGATCAAAATAACCGTGAGATAACTCACCTAACCTCAAAATGCTCCAAAATAAATTTTCTGGATAATTGACGAAAAAAAAGGATAGAATTGAATTCTGCACTTAGTAGATGCTTACTAAGGCATTTCACTTAATATATCACAAAATAAGATTCACTTATTATCGGAAATAAAGTTATAAAGCAAAAGCAAAGGTCGGAGGTTGAATCTCAAGTGAACCTAACCTGAAGATGCCCGAAGATTAACTGATTAATTTCTGCGAGGCAAAGGCGTGAGTCGTGAGTCACGTCACGAAATAAAATATCAGGGATATCGAAAGCTGATCAGAGGCGAAGATGCTTTTGAAAATATTGTCCTTTTTTGGAGGACGAGATGAGGTTTTTCCAGTTTTAACCGTTTTCACGTAAGGACTATTCCAATTTGATCTTTGAGAGATAAAAAAGAAAGCATAACAATAACAACAGATCATTTGATCATTTCATCTGTCATCTGTCAATCAATATCCAAATTATAGTTTTTTAAAGGTTTCCAATGCAATTAATTATTTTTTAATGCTTTTGACATGTGAAAATTCCTATTTATTTATTTATTTATATTATGAAAAGTAATTGAAACCTTTTGTATTGTTAAGGAATTTTAAGGTTATGGTGCGCATATTACAGTTTTGTAACTTTTATGTAACAAAATTGAATATATATTAATGAGAGAAACGTGATTAGATAAAAGTAAAATATAATTTTAAAATGTTGTTTTCCATTAACTGAACTGTGAAATATTCCATATTTCTCTATGAGTAAAAATCATTTTCGAAAAATGGATTGTTTATTCTTTAAACTCTCAGGAAAAAAACAATTTTTACTGAAAAGGTATACTTTAATTTTTTTAATTACTGTAAAAACTCGAAATTCTTTGCAATATCGAAAGGAAATTAACTAATCGATGAGTGAAAATAATTTAGAAATGTAATTCCTATTCCTTAATACTAAAGTCTTATTTAAATTTCTCGACATTTTTAATACAAACTGCCTATAATTAATTCATTAATTGCCTAATTATCAAATTGAAATATATACTTAAATTTAAAGTACTATAAAATATGATTAATAATGATCATAAATTAAAATAAATATTAAAATAGTTACATGTTTTTGAAATAGGCTTATTTTGAAGATTATTTGCAATTGCAGATTCTTCAATGTTGAATGTGTAATTATTCTAATTTAAATTTATGCACAGAATTCATAATTGTAAAACTTAAAACATACATAATTTTTAATTGTAAATTTTAAAATCAAAAACTCTTCAATTTTAAAGATTAACAATTGAAAGTCCTACAATTTTGAAGAGTAACAGTTTAAACATCTTGAATTTTGAAAGTATAGAATTACAAATTATTCAGTTTTCAAGATTAATGTCTTAAAGGGTATGTAATTTTTAACTTTTTTTAATACTTCAGTTTTGAATATTTGCAATTGAAAATTCTTTAATTTTAACAATTTGCAGTTTATAATTCTTCAATTTTGAAGATTTACAATTGAAGATTCATAAATTTGAAATGTTTATAGTTTAAAATTATGTAATTTCAAATGCTTTTTTTTTGAATAGTTCAATTTTAAAAATTTCAAATTGAAAATTATTCAATTTTATAGATTTGTGATTTAAAATATTATCAATTTTTATGATTTTCAATTCAATTTGAAATGTTTACAGTTTAATATGATGTAATTTAGAATGCTTTTTTTGGAATAGTTTCATTTTTAAGATTATAAATTTAAAACCATTCAATTTTGAAGATTTGCAACTGAAAATTATTCAATTTAGAAGATGTAAAATTGAAATTTTTTCAACTTCATAGATTTGCAATTTGAAACTCATCAATTCTTATAGATTTTCAATTGAAGATTCATTAATTTGAAATGTTTATAGTTCAAAATACAAAATAAACAAATAATTACATATGTAATTTTAAATGCTTTTTTTGAATAGTTCAATTTTGAAGATTTAAAATTGAAAATTATTCAATTTTATACATTTGCAATTTAAAATTAATCAATTTTTATGTTTTTCAATTAAGATTCATTAATTTAAAGTGTTGACAGTTTAAAATTATATAATTTAGAATGCTTTTTTTGGAATAGTTTCATTTAAAAAATTTAAAATTATTCAATTTAGAAGATGTAAAATTGAAATTTATTCAACTTTATAGATTTGCAATTAAAAACTAATCAATTCTTATAGATTTGAAATTGAAGACTCATTAATTTGGAATGTTTATAGTTTAAAATTATGTAATTTCAAATGCTTTTTTCGGACTAGTTCAATTATATAGATTTGCAATTTAAAGTTCTCCAATTTTTATGATTTTCAATTCAAGATTCATTAATTTGGAATGTTTACACTTTAAAATAATGTAATTTAGAATGCTTTTTTTTTTAATAGTTCCACTTTGAAGATTTAAAATTAAAAATTATTCAATATTGAAAATTATTTAATTTTGAAGATGTGAAATTGAAATTTATTCAGTTATATGTCGTTCGATATTTAAGATTTACAATGGAAAATTCATCAATTTTGATACTTGCAACTGGAGACTCTTCAACATTTAATGTGTATAATAGAAAATGGTGCAAAATGATTCAATTGTGAACAGTGAAATATACAAAATGTCTATTCAATCGAAATAACTTCAATTGGAAACAGAATTTTATAAGATGTCAAACTGACTAAGAAACTGTCACACTGACATGATAAAAAAAGTCGCGAAACAAAAAACACGCGAAAAGCGAAAGTGAATACATGAATTTGAATTTATTATTATTATTAATAATATTAACAAATGAAGTACAAATAAAATTATGATTAAAAATTCTAAATAACTCTCGACTGAAATAAGAATAAATGGGACAGGCAAACTTCTAGAAAATTGGTCATGAAAAGAGAAATGAATTAATTTTCTCGGGTAATAAAGTCATGATCGTTAAATATAATAGCTTCATAAATTCGTGATCCTAAATAAGAATATAAAAGAAGGTCACTAGGTCATATAATAAACTCTTTATCCACGTTTCATGTCGCATGCAATTCAACATAATATTTCTTTTTAGGATCCTGAAGCGATAAAACGCTTAAATTTTGCAAAATAAGAGAAAATTGAATGTTTCGCTCTACTTTCCAGTATTACATAAGCTTTTCGGGTATTGAACTATTCCGTTGTCAAGTAAACAGCCGATACATTTCTCCACGCGAATTTCGAACTCGCGGAAGGCACATTCCTATAGTATCAGTTTTCTCTTCAGTCTCCATGATGCAAAACAAAATTTTTTAGGAAAAAAATTCAAATTTTTAACTAAAATGTACTCATTTTTTTCTCAAAAATCAAAATTCTTCGTTGATGGACACTTCAAGGTAAATTTGAAATACTTTTATTTATTTTTTACAATTAAAAATTAAGTAAAGGAATACAATTTTGAATCTTTAACCAAAATAAAATCGTTGCGTGGAATATTTCTAAATTACATAGTTCTGCTACAACTTCTACTTGATTTATTTGATTTCTAAATTATTTATATTTGATATTTTATTTTTAGATTCACGACAATTGGTATTGGTTGACCAATTTGCCATGAAGCCCCGCCAGAAATGTTGTTCACACTGTCCGGGAAAATCATTTGATTTGGAAGAACACATTTGCCCTCTTCCAAAATACATAAGTGGAAACTTAAAACTGTCTTCTCTAAAAAAATTTGTTCCCGGAGAGGAGGAAAGATCAGAAAGATTGTCGAGAAAAACCCCAGAACCAATTCCAGAACGAAATAATTCCTGTAATGATAGATTTGCAATCGCTAAAAAATTTCACGCCGACAATCTTCAGCATCAACCACTGCCTGATAAAGTAGACGATGCTATTTTTACGAATACAAAATTCTTCAAGCCGATAGAAAATTTATGCTCAAGATGCAAGTCTATCGAAAGGTGAATTAATAATTCATAATTTTGGATGTTTTCAGATTCTTGTCTTTCAATTTGCAATCTAGAATTATTCTTGAGGTAGAGAAAATATTTAATATAATACATATTCGAAATATGTTTCAGGTGTAGGAAAATAATTCCTAGACTGTATAGGGACCATCAATCACAAAGTAGAAAATTCGGCCCAGCATTGGGATGTAAAAAACCCGAAACTTATATGGATCTCGCAATTTGTTGGGAAACTCCCATTGATCCTGAATATGAACCAAGAAGGGCTCTTCATATTGATGGATCCGATGGTGGACCAGCTCCTGCAGTTTTTTCTCTAGTTCAACATTCCCTCACTTCCTCAGATAAAATTGGCCAACAGTGTCAAAGCTGTAATCGACAATTAGAGGTATTAAAAAAATTAAAGAAAAAGGCAGATTTAAACCAAATTTTCTCTGGCAAATATAATATCTAAACTGATTTACTTATTAAAATAAAAATGCCGAAAAATAAAATTCACGACACTGGAGAATTATAGAAAAAGTAAATATTCGAAATAGAGATCCCGACATAGAAAATTACCAACAATCTATAATAACACAGTACGTGGCTTCCTAATTGGTTGTGGTTGTCCTTCTGTTCATTCAACATGAAGTTGCTGGGTTTCTAAATTCTCTTGTTTTAATATTTGTTTATCACTAAGTGATGAAATAAAACAATTTAAAAAATAATAATTTCCTTTCATTATTCCTAACAAAAGAAAAACATCAATTTAATCACTTCTTACACTATTTAAACTAACTTTAAAAGTCAGAAAATTTCAAACCAAAAAAAAGAATTTTTAACCAAAAAAGATTTTTCAGTCAAGAAAAAAAAATCAACTAGATTGTTCAATTTCCTAGAAAACAGTTGAATTTCCAACCCAAAAATATGAATTTTTAACAAAAATGTTAGTTTTCAAACAAATACATAGTTGAATTTTTAACCCAAGAAGATGAATTTCAAACAAAAGTGTTGCATTTTTAACTAAGAAAGAATTTTGAGTGAAGAAAGAAACAAAATTTTAATCAAATTGTTCAATTTTCTACAAAACAGTTGAATGTTCAACCCAAAAATATGAATTTTCAACAAAAAAGTTAGTTTTATACCAAAAAGGACGAATTTTCAACCAAATAGTTTAATCCTTTACCGATACAGATAAATTTTTAACCAAAGAGTTGCATTTTTGATCAAAAAAAGATTAATTTTCTATCAAAATAGTTGTTTTCAACCCAAAAAGACAAATTTTCAACAACACGGTTGAATTTTCAACAAAAAGGGATGACTTTTTAACAAAATATTGAATTTTCAACAAAATAATTTAATTTATAACCAAATACTTAAATTTTTAACCAAAAAGGTGAATTTTCAACCAAGAAAATTAATTGTCTAAAAAAAAGACAAATTTTCAATAAATACATGAATTTTGAACCAAATAGTTGAATTTCCAACTAGAAAAAAAATTTTAGTCAAAAGAATCAATTTTCAACAAAATAATTAAATTTTCAACCAGAGATTAATCCCCAACCAAAAAAGATGAATTCTCAACGTAAAATGTAATAGTTGATTTTTTAACCAAAACAGATTTTAATTTTAAATCAAAAACAGTTGAATTCAACCGAAAAAGATGAATTCTCAAGAAAATAGTTGAATCCTTAACCGAAACAGATTAATTGTCAACCAGCAGTTGCATTTTTAATAACAAATATTAGGTTTCTACCAAAAAGGATGAATTTTCTAAAAACACAAAAATAATCAACCAAAGAGTTGAATTTTTCAGCCAAGAGGATTAATTTTCTACCAAAAAATACGAACTCTCAACCAAATACATGAATTTTCAACTGAATAGTAGAATATTTAAATAAAAAAGATAAATTTTCAACCAAAAATGGAATAGTTACATTTTTAGTTGAAAAAATTTATTTCGAACAAAATATGTAAATTTTCAACCAAAGATATGAATTTTCAACTAAAATGATGAATGTTAAATAAAACTGTTGAATCCTCAACTAAAATAGATTAATTTTGAAGCAAAATGATTTTTCAGTCAAGAAAGGAAACAAATTTGAATCGAATTATTGAATTTGCAATTTTGACCGAAAGAGCTAAATTTGTAAACCAAAAAGACGAATTTTCAACACAAGAGTTGCATTTTCAACCAAGAAAAATTTTTCGGTCAAGAAAGAAAGAATCCAATCAAATTGTTGAATTATCAAGCCAAAATGACGATTTTTCTCCAAAAAAGTTGATTTTTTAACAGAATAGTTGAATTCTTAACCAAAAGAGGTTAATTTTCTATGAAAAGGTTGCATTTTCGACCAAAAAAGATTAAATTCTACCAAACGATATGAATTTTTGAACCGAAAAGACGAATTTTCAATAAGAGTTGACTTTTGAACCAAGAAACATCTTTCAGTCAAGAAAGAAAAAATATTTTAATTAAATAGTTGAATTTTGAAGCTAATAAGACAAATTTTCTATCTTAATCTGTACATTAATTTCTTCAATATTTTTCTATTATTTATTTCAATTAGGAGATTCAAGAAAATAGCGAATTTTGTATTAAAAATGTTATATTCACATAATTTTACTTGTGATTTAATAAATAAACATTTCAATCTTGAAAAAAAATTGAAAAAAAGTCTAGGTAGAATTCACATTTAATGCAAACAATTACACGCGCGCTATAGCGCGCGCATATCATGCTGGTTTAAAATCACCGAATTTGGAAAATTCCTGATAATAAAAAATTCCCGAAATGAAATTGCTGACGTAGGGAAATTCCCGAATTATAAAGTTCCGGAATTCTAAATAATTAAAAAATTGTTACGTAAAAAATAATAAATAGAATACTTTTATCTGATGGACATATTTTATATATATATATAATTTTTCATTTTCTTATTCAGTTATTATTCAAACAATTTGTTAATTGTTTAGATTCGGAAATTTTCCTGTGTCGGTAATTTGGTAGTGTTGGATATTTCATAATGTCGGCAATTTTATTTCGGGATTTATCTATTTTCAGTCGTCTCATTTTCATTGCAAATATAACTGTTCCAAATTTGAATTGTTTTCAAAGATAAAATCATTTATTAATCCAATTATATTTTCTTTTAGAAAAATGATGATCAAGAAAACGGAAATCAGGAAAAGGAAGATAAAGGAAAAAATTGCGAGCTCTGCGAGAATTTCGACTCGATTCGAATATCGGGTGAGGATACCAAGAAAAATAATTACAAAAAATCGAATCCTGGTTTTAGACAAAGACCTAAACTTGCAAATCAATTGAGACATTGCACTGCCTGCGAAGCGATGGGAAAGGGATCCGGGAATATCTGGAATAAAGTACAAGATTCAAGACAAATTCCATCAGCTTCGTGTTTTGCAAAACATAGAAATTGTCGTAAAAATGGTTTGCCTACGAAGTTTCAGGTTCCGAGACCTAAAACTCCATTTGCTAGGAGATCTTTTTGCATCGACACACTTGCTCCTCCATTTAGTATTATTCAGGGATGCAGGGATGCTGATTATCCAGAGCACTGGAGACTCACTTCGGTTTATCAGCAATCTTATAGAAATCCGAGAAAGCAGAGGGGAACCATTTTAAATTATTAAGGTTGATTTTTTAGATTTCCATTTCAAAGAACAAATCTGGTAAAGAATAAAAAACTGGGTTGGAAAAGTTATTTAAAAATGTTGGGTCATATCCATTTTATTTCGCCAAAATCGGTTGCGACCTAATTTAAAATTTTTTTGATATTTACCTATAATAAACTTCAATGTTTTTTGAACTCTCTTATACAATATATGTATCTTATTACTTTATTTTTATTTAGAAATAAGATTTTCAAAATTCAAAGGTACAGAACAATGCACATTTATGTGCATTTTAGAACAGACAAAAACTCAAATTCTACGATATGAAATTAAATTGAACGAAATAAGACGTATTCCACGATCTTCAAACTTTTCTATAACATGAGCAAAAGTAACTTTAAAATGAAATAATGGATGAAAATGTTATTTTAAAAATAACTAACACATAACCGTTTTTCGATGCTTTTGAAGCGTTATTAGAGTCACAGTGTTTAATTTTTTAAAATTAAAACTTACCTTATAGGGTTCATTTTTCAGCAAACTTTTCAGAATTTCAGCCCATTTTTGTATTACTGAAGCTGAAATACATAAAATTGCACTTCAGAGGTTTTATCGATTTTCGCGGATGGAGAAAAATGAAAAAATCCCGGATTTACAGTATATGTAAATCAGGTCTTCATTTTATCTCCCTTAAAATTTCGCATTGGTTCCCAGCCTTTTTCTACCGAAATATAAATGTTCAAAATAACCAAAATAGCTCAAATTTGGAAAAGTTTGTTAAAAAATGAACCTTATGAGGTAAGTTTTAATTACAAAAATTAAACACTGTGATTTTAATAACACTTCGAAAGTGTAGAAAAATGGTTATGTTTTAGTTATTTTATAAAATACATTTTCCGCCCATTATTTCGTATTAAAGCTACTTTTGCTCATGGTATATGAAAGCTTAAAGACTCTTGAATACGTCTGATTTCGTTTAATTCAATTTTACATTGTAGAATTTGAGTTTTTCTCTGTTGTATAATCCACATATGTGTGACATTTTTCTGCACCTATTGCATTTTAAAATCAAATTCCTGAATAGAAGTAAAAATAAAGTAATTTGATGAACGTATATAATAAATGAATTTGAAAACATTGAAGTTTATTACAGTTTAGTATAAATTTTTTTAAAAATTAGGTTGCAACCGACTTTGGCGAAATAAATCGGAATGACCTTGTTACTTGTTACAGTTGCCATTACTTCATGAAGAAAGTTAAAACGAAATTGGAAAACGTAGTTGTCGAAATTTGAATAATAAATTTAGTGCAATGTTAATTAGCAAAAAATTCTGAAAATTCAAATTAGAAAAGATTCAAGTTTTGATAGAGCTTTCCACATTGGGAAGTGAATAAAAATTTATTAGCGGTTCGATAATTGTAAATTTCAAGCTTTCACATTTGAAAAAACTTGAAATTGGTTTAAAAAATTTGTTGTTTCAATTTGATGGGGCCCGAATTTGAAAAAGTATAACATTTTTTAATTTCAATATTTTTTAGATTTCAATAAAAATTTCAATTTAGCAGAGTCTGTAGATTAAAATTTAATTTAATTTAAAATTATTTTTTCCAATAAATATGAGATGTTTACCAAATTTTGATATTTTAAACTTTCATACTTGGAAAAACTTGAATTTGGTTTTAAATTTAAAAATATTTTTTGTATAAATCTGATGGAAAAAAGATTCAAATTGAATTACATTTCACTTTCCTTTAGATTCTAATTTTAAAAATTATAATCTTTCAAGGTCTCCAAATTTCGAAATTTTAAATTCAAATTGAAATATTTTCATGGTATTAAAAAAACCCGTAACAAACCTTTAATTCTGAGAAAACTTGAAATTGGTTTGAAATTGCAAAATATTTTGTTTAATATGATGGGGTATAGGTTTTAAAATTTAAATTTGAAAACATCCCTACTGAATAGTTTGTACAACTATAAAAATTGAGAGTTTTTCCATCTAAATCCCTATAAATTGAAAAATTTTAATTGAAAAAAATTTGATTTAATTGCGGTTAAGATTGAGTTTGACTGAAAAATATTTGTTTAAAATATTTGCGTCTAGTAAATATTCAAATTTGACGATTCACCAATCAAATTTTCCAACTTTAGAAGTTTCAATTTCAAGGGGTTTCAAATTATTATGCTTCATATTGACTGATTCGTATTTAAAATCCTCTAAAACTTGACGTTTTTAAATTCATTATTCGAATTTCTCAACTCCAAATAAGTTCTCACGAAAGTTCCTCACTTTAGTGTTATTGTAACGAGTTACTCTCCAGAGTTGCTGAAGGATAACTGCAAAATATTTGACATCACACATAAAATAAACAAAGCTTGAATCAAAAGTAGAAAAAAAAATCATCTCTAGTTTCCACGAACATGACATAGAAGATTTAAAATTACTTTAAGAAGCAAGAAAATTGGAAATAATATTTGAGAACATTTCCAAAAAGCTTAGGAAAAATTAAAAAATGTTTCTGATTTAAAATTAAAATATCAAAGAATTTTCTACTAAATACATTTTTAAATTGTATGTGGGAACGTCCCTTACCTACGTAAGGGTGATTTTTGAAACTTTAGACCCCCCCCCCCCTATTGTAAGGATTCTTGTAAGATTTTTGTGACCACCCCTTCTTGCATAAGATTTTATATTTTTTATTCAATAATCAACGATATATGAATTATTTCAAAGTGTCTCGTCGTCCCGAAATTCGGGATGAGTATTCAAATATTTTCATAAGCTTGGCTAGTCGTCCCGAATTTTCGGGATGACTAGTCCATCCCCTTTTCCAACTCCCCAAATTTTTCAGGACGACTAGACACAGCCGAATTATTTTCACTGTAAACGAGATTTCCAATGATTTGAAAGGATTTCAGCTAATTTTAAAGCATTTTAAGGTATTTCAATGAATTACAAATTTTTTACGAAATTTAATAAGATTTCCAAAGCTTTTTAGGGATTTCATAAGATTTCAAAAGATTCTACGAGATTTCAAAAGATTTTCAAAGATTTTAAAGGAGTTTAAGGGATTTTGATGGATTTTAAGAGATTTAAAGGGGGGTTCAGGGATTTCACGGGATTCAAAGGATTTTAAGAGATTATAAGGGATTTTTATGGAATTTTGAAGATGCCAAGCACTATCAAGGATTGTAAAATATTTCACGGAATTTCAAAGAATTTAAATAAATTTCCACAGTTTTTAAAAAAGTTCAAGGGATTTCCATTGAGCTCAATCATTTCAAAGGGATTTCAAGATTTTCTATACGATATTCATGAAATTCAAAAGATTTCGAGGAATTTTCACATGATTTACAAAATTTTCAAAAGAATTTACATGGTATTTCAGAATATTTGCAAAGATTTCAAAGAATTTTAAGGGATTTTAAAAGATTTCAAGGGTTTTCGAGGATTTCACAGGATTTCAAAGGATTTTAAGACATTTTATAGGATTTTTATGGAATTTTGAATATTTCAAGCGCTATGAAGGATTCGAAAAGATATTACGGAGTCTCAAAGAATTTAAAGGGATTTCCACAGTTTTTAAAGGATTTCAAGGGATTTCCACGGAGCTCAATCGTTTAAAAGGGATGTTTCAAGAGGATCTGCATGATATCTATGAAATTCAAAGTATCAAGAAATTTTCACATGATTTACAAAATTTTCAAAAGAATTGATGGGATTTCAAAAGATTTGCAAAGATTTCAAAGGATTTTAATGGATTTTAAGAGATTTAAAGGGGGTTCGATGATTTCACGGTGTTTCAATGAATTTTAAGAGATTATAAGGAATTTTGATAGAATTTTGAAGATATCAAGCAATTTCAAGGATTTAAAAAGATTTCACGGAATTTCAAAGAATTTTAGGCGATTTCCACAGTTTTTAAAGGATTTGAAGAGATTCGGTACCATATCCATGAAATTCGAAGGTTTTTAAGAAATTTGTACGTGATTTACCAAATTTTTTGAAAAATATATGATATTTCAAAAGATTTGCAAAGATTTTAAAAGATTTTCGTAGATTTTGAGAGATTTAAAGAGTTTTCGGGGATTTCAAAGGATTTTAAGAGATTATAAGGGATATTTACGGGATTTTGAATATTTGAAGTGCTTTCAAGGATTTCAAATGATTTCACGAAATCTCAAAGAATTTTAAGGGATTTCCACAGAATGTAAAGGAGTTCAAGGTATTCTCAAGAAGTTCACTCGTTTTAAAGGGATATTTCGAGAGATTCTGCACGGCATCCATGAAATTTATATAGTTGCTTCATGTTTTTTTCATTTTTGTTATTAAATACAAAAAAATTGTTTCCAAAAATCGCCCTTGACAACTCAGTGCGGAATTTTATTACGTTTCATTAAAAAAAAAAAAACGTTCAAATTGGATAACACTAGTTTACACATTTTTGGTTCATCGCATGAGCCTAAACGAAAAATTGTTTTCTAGACTAATTTTTGGCCACTGAAAAATAAAATACACTTATTTATTTTTCCAAAGAAGCTTTTTCGAGATGTTTGCGAAAAGCGTGTTTTGTGGCTCTTTTTTCAATTACTGGCAGAAATCTCGAGAACGGTTGATCCAACTAACATGAACTGTATATCATTCGAAAGGTATGTTCTTCTTCT
>JAUMHM010000071.1:23893984-23910421 GCA_032362435.1 Melikaiella ostensackeni | reverse complement strand
AAAAAATTAAATAATTCTCACTCTTTCATTTAAATCTGAAAATATTAATTTTTCTCTATTCTTCTCTTCTTACCGGGAGCAGACAAGTAAATTCTTGACGTTATAATCTTTCACATTTAAATTTCTGAATCACTTACAGTGTTTATATACAACTTCAATTTTTCCAAATAAGTTTCGCCTTTTTATTTTAACACTTCCAAGTTTTGGAACTCTATGAAAACTTAAATTGAAGTTTTTATTCTCTTTATAGTCACAACCACTGACGCAACAACCTTCAAAACTTGTTGTTTTACAATATTGACGTGCAAATTCCATTATTGGAGTAAATAATTATCAGCTCGGAAGTATTTTATTCATCAGAGCTACTTATTACAGCACTTATTTATTCAGTGGGACGATCATTACAGTTAAACGCTATGTTTTTGCTGGTTTTCGTGATACTTTACGCGTATTTAATATGTCATTCACGGCCATATTGATTAGTTCGCATAGGGGCCGACAGTGTCGCATAGCATGTTTAAATCCCCAATAGGGTACTGAAGACGGAAGGAGAACGAGAATACATGAGAAAGATGAAAAAGGAGAGTAAATGGAGCAACGTTATACGATTTGGATGGGAGAAGGAATGAGAGAGTTTAGATGATGAGGAAAGAAGATGTAGAGTCTTCGATTATGAGCTGGAATGCTGGGGGCATGTTTTAGAAAGATGTACTGGGGAGGAAACAGGTAGTAAGAGTGTGTATGACAGAATAAGGTGGATCTTGGATGGGAATGGACAAGGGGTAAGATGGAGGATGAGGCTGGAAGAGAGGAGAGAAAGTTTCTAAGCTCAAGCGATAGCTTATAAATAGATTTTATAGCAGTTTAAGGTATAGTATAAGTGATTGTAAAAGAATGTAAAGCGAGCGGTGGCCCACAATGCCGTAAAAGGGAAGAATAAATTACAGATTCTCTATTCACTTAATTTACGATAGTTTAATAACCTAATTTGTATTAATAAATATTTAACTAACTTTTTTGTAATCAATTTATATTTATAATAATTGAAAGAAGTTAAATACTTTTTCACCTAAAAGGACTAAAAGGATGAATCATATTAGGATATGATCTGATATGTCTGCTGATTTCGTAATTAGTAGCAGCTGTGCTTTTTAGACAAGTTCGAGTGTGAGGATGTTTTTTAGATAAAATAAAATATTTCATAATCCACCGACGAAAACGAGAACATAATCCGTCACCCTTAATCAGATTTTCTAATTCGTCTTTCTGAGGTGGTACTTCGCATCGATGTTCTACTATTGGTCCACGCTAAACAATTTAATCAAAATTAATTTAATTCTAGATTTAATTCAATTATTTATAATTTATTATTCAAATTAATTAAACTTCAGTTACATAGGTTGAAGTATACCTAAAATAAAATTAATAATTATCTTTTTTTATAGATTTACAGTTAAACGAATAATTTAAATACTGACATAACTTTTTATTCATTTATGTTATATTGAATTTAACTGAATTATAGCTATAAATTAATTTTTTTCTTCTAGAAATTGTAATCCTACTTGGATTTACCTGAGGTGGAACGTCTCTGTCAGGCACAAGTGCCATCAATTCCATTTTCTTCAATTTATAAGATCACGATTAATAATATTTAATATTCCACTATAATGATTAAATAGACAATTAATTAATTATTTAATTACACTAAGAAAATAATCACTATTGAGAATTACAGTTTTAATGAATGACACCAAAAACATTATTCACTCTGAAGTTGTGTTATTCCTAATATGTTTGTGTAATTATTGCAAGTGGAAAAATGTTCCAATGCCTATTGCTCGCTTTTGAAATTCGCGGGCAATTTTCCACGCATGCGTTTTTTTCTGTTTGTCCAAAATTGCTTTTATTTGTTCGAAAAAAGAGACAATAAAGTACTTGAAAGTAAATAATAACCTTTTATACAACTTTTCATTAAATATCTAAAACTGAATGAAGTTTAAATAAAAAATGACTTAAAAACTTTAATTATCATCCCCGTCGGTAATGCAGTTTAGTTTTCATCTGACGGAATGACAGGAAGTGCGGCTCTAAAAAAGTATTAAAATAACCCATTTTCGCAAAAACTACCACGTGAAAGTGTGTATAATATAAATAAACAGTAGCTTTATCTCCAGTGACACCCCTTGTCTCTAAACCTCCATTTATTCACATTTGAAGCATAATTTTTAAAAATAATTTGTATAGTATTTTGTAGGTTAGGTTTGTGTTTCTAGTTTAATTCCATATAGGGTTATGGATGCTGGATTATAACTCTTCTCTTATGGTGTGGGCGTCAAATGTCGAGTGTGAAAGTAAGGAAATCATAAAAAAAATATAATGGGAAGATAAGACCGATAAAGGCAAGAGATAGTCGGAAAGCTTAGTAACATAACCTCTTTTCATCATGTAAGTGTTCCGAATTTTTCTATTATTTTCTATTTAAATTTGATTATTTATTAGGAATTGTGTCTTTTTTCTACACAATGTAAATAATATAAGGAAAATGATTTTTTTTTTGTTAAAAAGGCATTGATTCTGGAATCGCTGATTTTTTCACCCTATCTTTATACATTTCTTCTGGCATTTTTATACTTCTTTCAATTCAATTTTAATGGTTTATCATTGTTTGTGTCAATCGTTATCTCATCTAATTTTTATTGATTTTCAGACTGCGGCCACGGTGACATAAAAATATTGTCATGCGGCAAAAAATTCAGGCGATTATTTTCTCTGACAAAAATCCGTATTTAATTATTTCAGGTGCAGAACGCTAATTTTCGTTTTACTGATATCGTTTTCCCTCGCCCTGGGTGAAGATTATTATGAACTCTTAGGATTGGAAAGAACAGCTGATCAGCGAGAAATCAGAAAAGCTTTTAAGAAACTCGCTGTTACTCAACATCCAGACAAAAACACTGTAATTAGAAAAAATATTCTATATTCTCTGCGTGGCCAGAAAATGAGGAGGAATTTTGTATATGAACCGGGAAATTGAAATTTTTTTCAATATTAGAGTGGCTATTCTTTTATTTTTACTTCATTTTGATTTTTTATCTGTATTTATCTTTAATATTTTTTTGTTATAAGGACGATCCTCAAGCTCACGAAAAATTCGTGAAACTAACATCTGCATATGAAGTTCTAAAAGATCCAGATTTGAGGAAAAAATATGATCTTTATGGGGAAGAAGGGCTCGATGGCAGTAATAGACGTAATCAGTATCATTCTTGGACTTACTATCAGAACAACTTTGGAATTTATGACGATGATCCTCAAATTGTGACTCTTAACAGCAATGATTACTGTATGACTTTTATAATTTATTTTTCTAGTATCCAGTCTTCTTATTATAAACATTTAAATCTTTTAAATATAAAATTAGAAGAAGGGAAGCTTCTCAAATTCAAGAACGTTTTTAATTTTCTGTGTTATAAGGCTTTCCAATTTGAATGTTTTTTTAAAAGTTTTTAAAACTTGAATTAGTTTGAATATTTTCTTTTTTCTAGTGCAAATTTAATATTATTTCTAAATTCACGGATTTTAATTTTTAACTATAGTATGTTATTTATATTTACAGTTGAAAATGTAGTCGATTCAGAAAAAATGTGGCTCCTGAATTTTTATTCGCCCATGTGTAGTCATTGTCATCATTTGGCGCCAGTTTGGCGAAAAGTTGCTAAAGAATTGGAAGGTGTAATTCGTGTGGGGGCTGTAAATTGCGAGGACGATTGGCATATTTGTAATCAAGTTGGAATCAAATCGTATCCAACTTTGATGCATTATCCAAAGGTTTAAAAAATTTCACTAAATATTCGTATTAGAATATAAATTAGTTCAGTTTAAGTTGTGAAAAGTTTTTGATTTTTCTAGAACTTCAGGAATTTAAATTGGGATTCATTTGTTTCAAATTTGAGCAGTTATAGAATTTTTTTGCTATATTTTTCATTAAAAAATGTAATTTTTTGATGGAAGGTTTATTGATTTAAATTTGTTGGTTCTTTTAAATTCCGAAAATCTTGGAAAGATTCCAGAATTTTTAATTCTTAAAGCAAATGACCCCTCTTATTTATAAAATTCATGTTAAAAATGTGAATTTCCAGAATTCTAAACACGGTGTCCGATACACTGGAGAAAAAACGCACGAAGCGATTCTACAATTCGTTTTAGAGAGACTAGACGCAAAAATTGACAAAATTAACAAAAAAGTATGGAATCATTTATTAAAAGGCGTCGAATCAACAGAAAAACCGACGTTGGTTTTCATTTGCGGAAATAATCGTTACTGTTTTACATCCGACGAGCGACTCAAAGTCGCAGAAATATTTGTAAGTATGAGATAATATAAAAAAATTTTCATTGCTGAATAGTTATAATTTATAACATTTTTTTAAGTTCCCTTCATCCATTTTATATTTTATATGGTTAGATTTTCTATTAACACTTTAATCTCTTTCAGGATAAAATGATGAACATCAATATTTTTACGTGCGACAAGAACTGTGATAATAAAATTTCCGAAGACGCTGGAGTTGTTTATTTTCCTCCAGGAAACGAAAATGCTTGGAAGTCAATTTCCTTGGAAGATGCGTCGGATGTCGACGAATTGGTTAAAAAAATTCTCGAACAACTGCCGGAACCGCAAGACATTAGCGATTCTGATTTTGAAGTAAAGATTTTTAAAAAGAAATTAATTCTGGATTTTTTGTCTTTCTAAGCTTTCAAGTTTGTTAAATAATTTCCTAATTTCCAATTCTCAGAAAATCAAAAAAGGACTCGAGTCTCAGGAAGAAGACGGTTGGCTGATTTGTTTTTACATCGGTCACGCGACCGAATTAGATGTTCAATTAAAAAAATTACCGAGTATGGTTCGAGACATGAATTTAGGTAAATAAATCTCGTTTTTTTCCATTTAATCATTTTTCTCGAGATCCTTTTTACTTAATTTAATTAATAAAAAATCTCTCAGGTAAAATAAATTGTGGAAGGTACACAAAGCTTTGCAACAATTTGAACGTGAATCGCTTTCCAGCCTGGGGAGTTTTGAAACCAGGTGGCGCTTTTGAATTAAGTCACGGGAAAAATACCATTAACGATATTGCGAGATTTGCTAAAAACAGCATTAAGGCCACCAATGTTTGGGCGCTTTCCGCTGATAAAATACTCTCGATTCTCCAACGGAAACATGGTAACATAATTTTACAGTTTTTAGAAATTGAAGCGAGCTCTACAACAGTGCATTATACGCCACTTGCTATAAGGTTCATTATGTAGCTATATTCGCATATTAGATGACTCTTATGACAAATGGCGCATAATGCTCTGTTTTAGAGCACGCTTCAATTAGATGTGGATAAATAAATGAAATAGAAACATAAGTAATATAAAGAATTATAAACTCAATAAAGAAAGAAACTGGGGATAATTTTTGCGAGAAAATTTTTCTTTTTTTCAGGAAATGAAGCCTGGTTTGTTGATTGGTACGCTCCTTGGTGTCCACCTTGTATTCAATTTTTACCGGAAGTGCGGAAAGCTTCTCTGGAATTTGACTCAGTGTCTGTTCATTTTGGAACAGTGGATTGTACTGTTCATTCAAATATTTGTCGACAGTATAATATACGATCTTATCCAACTGCGATGCTCATTAACGGGACGAATACGTACCAATTTACTGTGCAAAAAACGGCTTCGAATATTGTGCAATTCATCAATGAAGCCATGAATCCTTCTGGTAAGAATTTCAATTTTTTTTCTATTTTCTTGGTTGGTACTTTTTTAATTTTGATATTTCTGTCCTAATTTCGATTCGGAACGATTATTAATTAGGAAAGCTTCCAAATTTGGAATTTACTTCTTTAATTCATATTTTAATTTCCTTTGGCTTGTCTGATTGTTATTTAATAGTTTAATTTATTTTGCAGTGATACAAATTACTTCCAAGACTTTTAACCAGAGACTCGTGAAAAAGAAGACAAAACTCCTTTGGGTCGTAGATTATTTTGCGCCCTGGTGCGGACCTTGTCAACAATTAGCTCCCGAATGGACTGCAGTTGCAAAAGCTTTGCGACCTTTGTCGTTTGTGAAAATCGCAAATATCGATTGTGAAGCTGAATCGGCCCTTTGCAGATCTCAAGGAATTCAAAGCTATCCGACTATTAGGCTTTATCCTTCGGGAAGCGAAGGACTTAACACTGTTGCGTAAGTGATTTTAATTAAATTATTTACTCTCATTTATAATACTAGCTAGGTAACTTATAATTTGAATAATAAACTTTTTGCAAAGAAAGTATGGAAGTCACTTATAAGTTATAGGCAATTTTTGCCGGTCAACGAAATGTCTGGGCGTTTAATTTTGAAAGTTTAAATTTATTCAATTTTTATGACTAGTGCTTTTAGATTATAATTTTATTATAAGTAAATTCATGATGAATAACTTCAAGTAATCGGTCACAGGATTCTATTTTGATCCTGACTTGATGAATTTTTAGAGAAGTTTTCCATAAAAAAAAAAAATTGAAATCCAGATATTGCAAATCAAGATTTTGCAAAATTAAAGATGTTTGGAATATCAACTCGCACTTCTTAATCAAGATTTTTAATTTTTAGAGAGTTGAAAAAATGTAAAAAAAACTCCAGGAAGACGAGATTTGGAATTTTCCATAGGAACGGTTAAAAAAGTAAATAATTATGCAACATTTTATATAAATAGTAAATAATGATCTGAAATTTCTAATCTAAAAATGAGGAATTGTCCCTTTAATATTTTCAAACACTTTTAGATTTTGGACACTTGCCTTCTTTAAAATATGAATGTTCAAATAAATTCAAAATTTTAGAAGTAATCTAGTTTCATTGTCTTGAAAACTTGAAACTTTAAAAGTTTAAATTTGAATTTCAATGAAAACGTTCAAAATGAAATAACTTCAAATAGATTATTTAGTTTTCATGAACATTTTAGTTTGAAGGTTTCTAATTTGAAATTTAAAAGTTTGAAGTAGTGAAATTAATTTATAACATTTCTTAATATCTACGACTCCAATAAAATTTGTTTGGAAATTTAAAGGCTCGAATTTGAAATGATAAATTTAGAATTCTTTTTTAACTTACATACACTTTTGAATGTCTAATTTTTAATCTAAAATTTCTTAATTCTCAAGACCTCAAATTGAAAATTTTGCAATTTTAAAGCTTGAATTGAAAAATATTATTTTATTAGAAATTGTTGAGTTTTGAAGGTTTCCAATTTTCAGTTGCACAATTTTGAAGGCTTCGAATTTGAATATTTTTTAACTTAAAATTGCTGAATTTTATAAATGATCTTTTTTTAGTTCAAATGATTTGAGTTCAATAATATTCCACTCTGAATTTGTAATTTAGTTTTAAATACTTTGAATTTTTTAATTGTAATGACGGGGAAAATGTTTGCAATTCAGGAAATAATCGGTCATTTTTTTTATTTTCAGTAGAATATTTGCACGTTAAGAACTTTTTTTTTATCGTTCACATTACAAAATTTTGTACTGTAGGACCTAAAAATGGAAGTCGGGTAGTATTAAAAATTTCCTAAAACTTAGAATAAGCTTTAAGTTCTTGTTTCTTCCAAACTAGTTCGTGAAAAGATATATATTTTATAATTTTTTTAAACTTCAGTCACATTACATTCAAATCCATTCTTTTATTGCAAATTCCTAAAGTTCTTCTCCAAGTGTTTCCAAGTTCCAATGTTTTAAAAGTTTCCTCATTTTGAATGAAAGGATTTATTTTTGAATTGTTGGAAAATGAATTTTTTCTTGTTGCAGATTATATAATGGACAGAGGGATTTCTTTTCGATGCTTCTCTGGATCACAGGATTTTTCCCAGTGAAAGTCAAAGATTTAAGTCCCACTTCTTTCCAAAGTGAGGTTGTGAAAGGAAAAGAAGCCTGGTTGGTAGATTTCTACGCACCCTGGTGTGGCCACTGTCAAAAACTAGAACCTCATTATAACATTGCTGCCCAGGTATTTCAAATATTTTTAATATTGAAATCTTATTTGAATCTTTAAATTCTCTTCAAACTAAAATTCAATCTTCTCTTTACATTTTTCAGCTTCTTGAAGGTAAAGTGCGGCTAGCGCGACTCAACTGCGAAATTTACAGACAGCAGTGTCAACAAGTAGGAGTTCGCGCATATCCAACTCTTATGGTTTACGGTACAAAATCTAGTCGTAAAAATTCGATCGAAGGTTATAGAATAGACGGCGAAAAAGCCGAAGACATACAACGCAATATTTTGAAAATTTTGAATCTTAAAAACAGCGCAAAACACGACGAGCTGTAACGATCTGTTCATTTAGATGCCTTGTGATTTAAATTTTTAAAGGGCAGTGCGTCAGATTTTATAGAAAATGTTGTTCTTCGAATCTCACAAGTAGATATTATGGTACTTTTTCCTCGAATTTTCTCAGTTCGTCATATTTATTTTAAACTCAAGATGGACCAGTTTTATCAATTTTTCTTCTATACTTGTGATATGTATTTCGAAATAATTAGTGAACGGAATTACTCAAAAAGTTGATATTAATTTTGAGAAAATGAAGCTTCCACTTTTGTTTGACTGAAAAGTGCAATCTTCATATTTTATTCTTCCTCTCGCGTGTAAGAAAGAAAGTGCAGTGATCAAACGAGCGATATTTAAAGGGAGATAGTAGTGACTTTTTAAAGCAAATTCTATCTTTTGAGTTGCTTAAAATGACTAATAAGATTCTATTTTTAATAAAATGTTCATCAATTTGCTAAAAGAAAATAGGTTTCTTTTCTTTTGATCAGAAACTCACTGCTGCTTCCTGATAAGTAAGATTTCTTTGTGTTCAAAGAGCATTTACCAATGTTAGAATACTGAGCTATATTAGTATTTTACGACTATTAGTAAATTTTGTAACTAGTAGCGAATTGAACGAAAATGAAAATCGAAAATGAATCTTGGTGCTGATTCTTGAATTTTCGATTAGACCATTCATACATCACAAAATATTAAATAATTTATGGCGACTCGCGAAAAGTGTCGTGATAAGCATAATAATTATTTCATATATAAATATGTAGTATGTACATATGACAATTATTAATCATGCATGCGAATTGTTCTGCGATCTCTGTTATTTTTGTCGCGGAATTTATAGTAATGAGTATACAAAGTGTGGATATTATAACGCATTTTGTTTTTATATGAATCTAGGCTATATTTGTAGGTAATTTTATCTACGGCGATTATGACTTACAACATTTTTATAATCACGATTTTAATAAAAACACTTTAACTGAATCATTTCGACTTTGAAATTTTGTTGAGGTGGAAATTTTAAAAAATTATAATTCAGAAGGTTTGTAATTTTAGGTAATTTGCGATTTTGTAATCGGATGTTTATAAATTTGGAAATTAAGATCGTAAAACTATTTAGTTTTGAAGACATCAAATTTCAAATTGTCGAATTTTGAAGGCTTTAATTTTAAAATTTTCATTTTTAATTCAATTTTTAATCATTCATTTTCCAAATGAAATAAATGAAAGGTTTTAATACATACTTGGACAATTTTAAATTAAAAGCTTTCAAAATTGGAAAATTTCGAAATTATACATTTTAAGTGAAAAAATTGTTCAATTTCAAATATAAATACTTCAAGTTTGAACTATTATCAACTGAAAAGGTTAAAAATTGAATTATTTCGAATCGAAAGCCTTCTGATTAAAATATTATAAATTAGACAATTTGAAATATTTTCAAATTCAATCATTCAGAATTTATTAGACAGTATCAACAATTTTTAATTAACCCCTTCGTTAGCATTGACGCAATAGTGCGTCGATCTTTTTTTTCTTATTATTATATTCGTAATCAGCGCCCTCAAAAACCTCAGGGTACAAATTTTCAGGATGAAAAATTTTCCAAAATTTTCCTACCATTTTTGGCACTTTTTGTCAAATTCTCTCTGACAACGAAGGGACTAAAGATTTTAGAAAATGAATTGTTCGAAATTATTCAAATAAAAAAAAATTAATGTAGTTCTAAATGCTTGGACATTTTTAAATTAAAAGCGTTTGAAATTGAAGAACTCAGATTTAAAACCGTTTCATATATAATTTAAAATGAAAACGATCATAATGAGATAGTTACAAAATTAAACGTTTAGAATTGTACATATAATTTCTTCAAAATTAATCAATTTTAGATTGAAATATTTGCAATCAAAAGCCTTAATAGATGAACAATTAAAAGCTTCAAATTAAAACAAGTAGTTGAAGTTTGAACTAAAAAATATAAGTTTTTAACCAAGAATGGAACAGATAATTTTCAATTTAAAAAATTACTTTTCACCAAAAAAACAAAAAACGAATTTTTAACAAGTTGAATTCAACGAAAAAAGACGAATTTTTAACCAAACAGTTTAATACTCAAGCAAATAGATGAATTTGCAACAAACAAGATTAATTATCTACGCAAAAAGACGAATTTTCAACAAAATACATGAACTATATTCCAAATGGTTCAACTTTCGATTTACAAAGAATAAAGTTTTAGCCAAAAATGGAATCGTTAAAATTTCAGACGGAAAAAATAATTTTTAAACAAAAAAAAAAACGAATTTTCAACAAAATACGTACATTTTCAACTAAAGAGATGAATCTTCAACCCAAAAGATTCTTTTATAACAAAGTAGTTCCATTTTCAACCAAGTAGTTGAATTTTTAACAACATGAAAATGAATTTTCTACCAAGAAGATTAATGCTCTACAAAAAAAACGAATTTTCAACAAAATAAAAATTCAACAAAATTGTTGAATTTTGAAGCCAAAATGACGATTTTTCAACAGAACAGTTAAATTTTCTACCCGAAAATATGAATTTTCAACAAGAAAGTTAATCTACATCCAAATAGTCAAACTTTTAACTAAAATGATGAATCTTCAACCAAGAAGATTAACTTTCTGCCAAAAAAGACGATATTTCAACAAAATACATTAATTATCTACCAAATAGTTCAATTTTCAACTTACAAAGAATACATTTTTAACCAAAAATGGAATCGTTAAGTTTTTAGATAAAAAAATAATTTCAACTGAAAAAAACGAATTTTCAACAAAAAAGTTACATTTCCAACCAAAGAGTTAAATCTTGAACCAAAAAGATTAATTTTTAACAATGTAGCTCAACTTTTAACCAAGTAGTTGAATTTTCATCAACAAAAAAAATGAATTTTCTACCAAGAATATTGATGTTCTACCAAAAAAACGAAGTTTCAACAAAATACATCAATTTTGAACAAAATTGTTGAATTTTGAAGGCAAAACGACGAATTTTCTACCCGAAAATATGAATATTCAACAAAAAAGTTTATATACAACTAAATAGTTAAATTTTTCAACTAAAATGATGGATCTTCAACCAATAAGATTAACTTTTTACCAAAAAAGACAATTTTTCAACAAAATACATGAATTTTCAACAAAATAGTTGAATTTTCAAGCTAAAAAAATAAGAATTTTCTACAAAACAGTTGACTTTTCAAGATGGAAATATAAATTTTCAACAAAATAGTTGAATCCTCAACCAAATAGTTGAATTTTCAACTAAAATAATGAATCTTCAACCAAGAAGATTAAGTTTTTTTATCAGAAAAGACAAAAAGACGATTTTTCAACAAAATATATGAATTTTCAACTAAAATGATGAATCTTCAACTAAAGAAAATGAACTTTTTACAAAGTAGTTCAACTTTAAACAAAGAATTTGATGTTTCAACCGAAAAAGATTTTAATTTTAAATAAAAAAACAGTTGACTTCAACTAAAAGAGACGAATTTTCAACAAAATAGTTGAATTTTCATGCCGAAAAACGAATTTTCTGCAAAACAGTTGCCTCTTTAACACGAAAATATAAATTTTAAACAAAATAGTTGAATCATCAACCAAAAAGTTGAATTATTCGACTAAAATGATGAATTTTCAACCAAGAAGATTAACTTTTTACCAAAAAAGACTATTTTTCAACAAAATACATGAATTTTCAACCAAATAGTTGAATTTTCAAGCCAAAAAGACGAATTTTCTGCGAACTAGTTGAGTTTTCAACAAACAAGATTATCTTCTCAAAAAGACGAATTCTCAACAAAATACATGATATATCTACCAAAGAGTTCAATTTTCAACATATAAAGAATATATTTTTAACCAAAAATGGACTCGTTAAATTTTCAGATGAAAAAAATAATTTTTAACCCAAAAAAAACGAATTTGTAACAAAATAGTTACATTTTCAACCACAGATAAATCTTCAACAAAAAGATTAATTTTTAACAAAGTAGTTCAACTTTCAAAAAAGTAGTTGAATTTTCAACAACAAAAAAATTAATCTTGTGGCACTAAGGATCGTTTTTATGGTTCTAATTATTTGCACTTGGAAAAAATATTTTTAATGAAAAACTAAATTTGAAGAATTACCGACGGCTTACTGCCGTTTATGTCATTTCCGAAAATTTCAAGTCGATATCACATTTCGTGTGGATATAAGTTGTTTAAAAAAAAATGCTGACGTTGTTCCAGTTTTAATTTCTTCGAGAAAATTTTTTAAAAAAATTTCCACCCAAATGATGTATACAAATGTAAGTGACTGTTTTCTTTTGCATTTCTCAAAGTTTCAGAGCGATATTTTATTTACAAAAAGATTAAATCGTTCCAAAAATAAAGATTAAAAATCGAGCATTAGTTTGGTCACGCGACTCCTGTTAGACATTCCCTTAAAATACAAAAATTTGTAATTTCTTTAAAATTGATGGTCTGAAATGGCCCCTGAACATTTTTGTTCTGGGAAAATATGCACAGTATTTCTTTTAAAATATAAAGAAAATATTTTCCATACTGAATAAATTAAAAATATTTATACCAGACGACAGAAACAAAAATCTTGAATTTCGAAATACACCAAAAATACACATTTTTTATCGTTAAAAGATTTCTATAGTACGTTAAAATGTATTTTTAAATAAGATTTACGTGAAAAGGATGTAAGCTAGTTAATTCATGTCGATTTTTGTGCAATTCTTATCTTTTTTTTAGGGACTTTTTTCTCAAATCGCTTTTTAGTCACTTCTTTAAATGAAGTGGTCACTTTAGTGATCTTTGAATTCTTGTAAATTCACCCTGATTTTTTTGGAAATCCCTTGAAATCTACTGAATTCAGTGGATGTTTTTTGGATTTTCAATTTTTTTAATGCACCCTGAAGACTTTTGAATTCACCTTGAATTCTTGTGAATTTTATCAAATTTCTATTCACTCCCATTTATCTGAATTCAATGGAATTTTTCTGGATTTTAACAATTTTGTTGCATTCACTTGAATTATTTTAAATTCACCCTGAATTCGTTTTAATTCTTTTGAATTTATTTGAATTCCTATAAATTCACTCAATTCTACTCAATTCGATGGATTTTTTTATAAGTCTTTTTTTTAATTCACCTTTTGCATTATTCCCTTGAATTTTTCCAAAGTCACTTCGAACTTAAAGATTTAATTACATAATTTTGCTAACATTTTAAAATTGTTTTCAATTCACTTGAATTTCTTCAATATACACCTTGAATTTTGACGAATTTTATCGAATTCTTTTCATTTCCCTTGAACTCCTCTAAATTCAATCGAATTTTATTTCATTTATTGTTTCTTTTTATTTTTTGAATTTTTTTTCAATTCACTTAAATTCTGTCGAATTCACTCTGAATTCTGTTTACTACCATCTTATTCAATTGAATAGAAATTTTCTGATTTTTCAAATTTAGATTAACTTACTCGAATTCTTATGAATTTCATTGAAGTATCCTGAATTCCCTTGAATTCTTCTAAATTCATTCCAATTTTACTGAAATCAATGCAATATTTTTGATTTCTTAAAATCTTTTGCAATTCATTTGAATTAATTTGAAATTCACCGTGAACGCTTATTAATTTATCCTGTTTTTTTAAAATTCTTTTGAATTTATTTGAATTCCTATAAATTCACTCAATTCTACTCAATTCGATGGATTATTTTTCAAGTCTTTTTCCTTTTAACTCACCTTGAACTTTAACCCACCTTGCATTCTTATTAGGCATTTCATCAAATTCTTTTGCATTCCCTTGAATTTTTCTTGAATCACTTCAAACTTGAAAATTCAATTAATGTTGTTAATATTTTTGAATTGTTTTCAATTTCCTCAAATTTTTTCAAAATTCACCTTGACTTTTGATGAATTCCATCGAATTCTTTTCATTTCCATTAAATTCCTCTAAATTCAATCGAATTTTATTTAATTCAGTGTTTCTTTTCATTCCTTGAAGTTTATCCAATTCACTTTAATTCTGTTGAATCCACTCTGAATTCTGTTCACTCCCATCCTACTCAATTCAATGAAAGTGTTTTGATTTCTCAAATTTGTATTATCTCACTGGAATGAAATATTTTGGATTTTTTTTCTGAAGTTTTTGCAATTCATTTGAATTAATTTGAAATTCACCCTGAATGCTTATTTATTTATCCTGAATTCTTTTCAATTCTTTTGAGTTTACTTTAATTCATATTAATTCACTCAATTCTACACAAATCAATGGATTTTTTTGATTCTTTTGAAATTTTTTTTTCAAACTTACCTCGCATTCTTATTGGGCATTTCATCAAATTCTCTTGCATTCCTTTTAATTTGTCTAAAAACACCTCAAAATTCAATCAATTTTGTTAAAATTTTAGAATTAATTTCAATTCTCTTGATTTTTTTAAAATTCACCCTGAATTTTGATGAATTTCATCAAAGTATCCTGATTTCCCTAAATTCTTCTAAATTCATTTCAATTTTACTGAAATCAATGAAATATTTTGAATTTTTTTTCTGAATTTTTTGCCATTCATTTGAATTAATTTGAAATTCACCCTGAATGCTTACTAATTTATCCAGAATTCTTTCGACTTTACTTGAATTCATATAAATTCACTCAATTCTATTCAAATTAATGGATTTTTGTTATTCTTTCAAAATCCTTTTTTTTTTAATTCAACCTGAAGTTTTTTACTTACCCTGCATTATTATTAGGCATTTCATCAAATTTTTTGCCATTACCTTGAATTTTTCTGAAATCACTTCAAACTTCAATTAATTTTGTTCATATTCTTGAATTGTTTTCAATTCACTTGAATTTTTTCGAAATTCACCCATGAATTTCATCGAATTCTTCTCATTTTCCTTAAATTCCTCTAAATTCAATCGAATTTTAATTAATTTCTTGTTTTTTTATTCTTTGAATTTTTTTTCAATTCATTTTAATTCTGTTGAATTCGCCCTGAATTCTGTTCACTCCCATTTCACACAATTCAATGGAATTTTTTTTGATTTTTTAAATTTGAATTAACTCACTCGAATTCTTATGCATTTCATCAAAGTATCCTAAATTTCCTTGAATTCTTCTAAATTCATTCCAATTTTACTGAAATCAATTAAATATTTTGGATTTTTTGAATTTTTTGCAATTCATTTGAATTAATTTGAAATTCATCGGTAAATAGTCTGAGGCAAATTTGTAGATCTTTTTGAGATGAAAAATTTTGCTTCCTAACATTTTCGTATCTCGTACAGTTTTGCTGATATGGAGTATTTTTTATTTTTAATAACATTTGTAACGATTAAAACAAAAACTATACGTCATGTGAAAAAAATAGTCGATAAAAAATTTGTAGATCATTTTGAGATGAACAATTTTATTTGTCAAAATTTTTTTCGTATCTCGTACAGTTTTGCTGGAAAGTGGTATTTTTTTAAAATAACATTTGTAACGATTGAAACAACAACTATGCGTCTCATGGAAAAAAGAGTTTAAAGCTAATTTGTAGATCTTTTTGAGGTGAACAATTTTATTTTCCAACATTTTTTTCGTATCGCGTACGGTTTTGCTGGAAAGTGGTATTTTTTATTTTCAATGAAATTTGTAACGATTAAAATAAAAAGTATGCGTCCCAAGAAAAAAATAGTCTGAGGCAAATTTGTAAATTTTTTTGAGATGAACAATTTTTTTCCCCAACATTTTTTTCAGTATACAGACGACAACAACAAGGACAACAACAACAGACAGACGGATACCATCGTAAAATCAATTTTTTCGGATTCAAGGCGCCTCTTTCCCTGCCTCTCGGACCCCCTCATCAATCAATGCGAGTTGGCAGAAATTCTAGAACGGACTTAAATCCAGGTGACTTATATTCAGAATTGAGTGTATCTCTGTTTTATTTTTAGGTAATAGTGGTTTTCTGATCTAATAATGTCTTCTTTATTTGTACCTGTTGTTTTCCTATAAATTAATCCTGATGAGGAAGTCTAAATTGGCTTCGAAATATGTTGGTCC
>JAUMHM010000071.1:23852376-23866600 GCA_032362435.1 Melikaiella ostensackeni | reverse complement strand
CGTGGACGAGGGAGCCCGGGGGACAGGGGAAGACGCGCGGCGTCCTTGAGGCAATCACGCAATACCGTAGCGACAAAGCGGGTAGCTCGCAGACTCGCGTACATATTTCGCATTTATTTTTAAATATGGTACATGCGGAAAATCCTCTTCTTATTAATTAGTCTTCATTATTAAAAGAGGTCCATCCTTTATGATATCGAGAATCTACATTTGTACAAAATACAGTTAATTAAGATTGTGTATTCCTACTGGAAACAGTTCATACGGCCCTGACTGTTTTCATCGTAGAAATTTTCAGAAGAGTCTCACGTTCTAAGTAAGCGATGCCCGAGACCCGCGCTAACTCGAGAGTTGAGTGTAATAAACCTTCATAGCTCCTCATCTGTTTTAATTCTACTTATTTACTCCTCTAATTCCTTTTTCTTCTTTTCTTCTTTCTATTTACATAAGTCTGTATATTCCTTATAATCCTTCCCACAATTTAAACGCTTCAAATAGTACACATTAATAACAATTTTTTTATTTTTTAAGGCGCGAATTTGAAAATTTGGAATTAAAATTAATCTCGGAAATGCAATTCGTAAGTATAAAATACAGAAGAGTAATTTAATGATTTTTAGTGTTGCAATTGTATGTATAATAATAATTGAATAATATTTTGCTCCTAAGCGACAATTGAATTTATTCATTTACAGAAATAAAGTCGTGACTAAACTAAATTTCCTTGGAAGCTGAGACTGAACTTCTGATCATCATTGGCTTTCACTCTCGGTGCAAAGTTGTAGAATGCACACGAGATCACGCGAGCTATAAATTCTGTCTTTTAAATGAAAATTTTTTTAACTGAAAAGGAATAAAAATATTTCACTTGATAAAATAATCATATTAAACATTCCTCTAATATTCTAATACGAATTTCCAATAAATCCTCTTAACAATAAACTCAATCAAATAAAAAAATGTATAAAGTCTATTTAAAACATCTTTTTTTCTAATACGTGAGTTCAAAACTTATAATAAACAAACCCAAAGGTATTTAAAATAAATAGAATTGAAGTATTGAAGGCTGAAAATTTCCCAATGAAATTGAAATGTGAAAGAAAATAGTGAAACCTTTTCTGAGTTAGGAATGAAAAAGCGAAGGGTAAACCGACAAGAAATTTGAAAAAAAAAATGTAAGCAAGGCCGTCGACTACTGGAATTTGTGGCAATTCGAGAGTAACTGATATTCATACACGATTATTTTAACGCCAATAGGAAATGTTTAGTAACGAGATTATGAGTCAATGACTGAATATATTAACTGCACTTATACTATTATACCTTGGATTTTAGTATGTAGTTGTACCGTAAAATTACAGTTAGAAAAGCAGTGTCCCAAGTTCCTTTCACTATCCGACCTCGCCTAGCCGTGCACAAGAAGAAGAACCGCATTGCATTTAAAAATACTAAATTAAAAGATTCATTATATATTTAGCCTTCCGCAAGAAGAATAAAAAAGATTTTTTGAATATTTATTTTGTGATGCCGTAAAATTTTATATTAATTTTACAGCTCACAAAACTTCAATCTTGATTAACTTATTACTGAAATTTTTAAACTCTCTGATTTAATTTCGCGATTTCGGAAGCTGTACGGTATTTCGAGACTTGACCGATCATTAGTTTAAAACCTTTCATTTTAAGAATTAACTGCGTTTGTATTTTTGCCTTTTTTCATGTAATCCTGTCCTTGAGCCTGAATTTAAGAACACGAACATGAGAAAACTACAACTTTTAGAAATTTGGAGCAAAGTTACTACTTCTTTAGTTTATGGCCTATTTGAGTATTCCCGCCATTCCCATCCTAACCTATGACACTGGATGTTAATAATTATACTTTCTGGTCTTATCCCCAAGTGTTGTTTTAAATAATTATGGAATGCTATTTGTAAATTTGCTGGTGCTTTTGGATACAATTGACTTCTTCACCTTTTTTAAGCGCTTTAAAAAATTTTAAGGGATTTGAAATATTTTAGGATATTTTGAAATTGTTCAAGGCATTTTTAAGGGTTTTACAAAAGTTTCAGTGGATTTCGAAAGATTTTAATGATTTTGAGGCATTTAAAAAAATTTTCATGGGATTTTAAAGAATTACGGGAGATTTGGAACGATTCTATAGGACCTGTATGGTTTTAAGATATTTTTAAAGATTCCAAGGGATTTTATAAGGTTTTCGAGAATTTCGGTGATTTTAAAGGATTTTAAAAGCTCAAAGATTTGAAGGGATTTTCAAATATTTTTTGCAATTCATTTTAATTCTTTGTAATTCACTTGAATGTTTCTAAATTCATTTTAAACTTACTGAATTCAATGATTTTTTAAAATGAACCATTTCCTAATATGACGCAATCTCCGAACGTGAGTACCCGTGCACTGCGCCTTTGTCTATACGCTGCCGGTGTTTCACGCTTGGCTGAACACCGTTTCTCGCCCCGCGAACTGAGAAACTGCGTGGGCAAGCAGTTGGCCAGCAGTTCTAAGAGTTCCTAAACTGGGGTTCCAGTGTAATAAAAGTGAAAATTTGTGAGAATTTGTAAGCATTTCAATTTATAAAGCATCAGCCACTTAAAAGTACACTAATTTCAAAATCTTCAAATTAACAAAATTTAAAATTTAAGGCAACACAAGTTCAGAATTGATGTGAACATAAACTTCTCTCATTAGAATATAATCCAAGTTGGCAAGTTTAATAGTTCAGAAACAAGTATTTTAAAACCAGATTTGGAATCCTTCAAGTTGAATAACTATCGCTACGATGTGAAGCTTTTTTATAAACACCTATTCTGTACGTCGAAAATTGTATATAAGATGATCAAAAGTTCATATATAAACCTTATATCTCAAATTATTTGTAGAAAAAAGTAATTACTTATTACTTATTTAATCACTTATTTTAAAAGAAAGTGATATATGCTTTTAGAAAATTCAAATTCATAATTTTGTGTTATGATATGCTTTTAAAATTTGAATTTGAAAGAAGGGGATGATTAAAAGTAAAAAGTTCAAAGATAGTTTCGGCAAAATTTGAAACAAAAATTTTCTCAAATATTTGAAATATCTTTCATGAAATTCGCATCACTCATTTATACATATTTGTTAAATGTGAACGAGGATCATTTCTTTCCACTTTCTTCAAAATTTATATTATAGTAAATTATATGCTGTGTAAATTTGTGTTTAATATTTAAATTTTCATATGTGAAAGCTAGTTATATGTCGTTTTGTGTACACTCAAAGGTTATGTTTTAGATCATATACGTAGGTATCTGTGTATGGATATTAAAATGTTATATTTCCATAATACAGGCTATGATATTGATATTTTGTATTTATTTCTTTGTATTCTTTGAAACGTAAAAAAATTCTTCCTATTAAAAATGTTTGTATTGGAAATATTACAACAAATATTTTTAACAATATTTTTGATTATGTATGGCACAAATAACAAATTTTTTATTGATTTACATCTTTTACAATGTTCTACATTTTACTTTCTTTTATTTTTAATTCATATTTTACTCCAAATCATCGCTCATGGCGTTTACTTCATTATTCTCAAATTGAATCTAGCGCTATTTCTTATCCAATATGGTGGCATCTTTCACCTTTCATCTTTCACCTTTCCGTCCGCAGCTTCTGAAAGAAACAGATGTCTTTTCTTCGAAATATTATTCATTGTAAATGTCCTCCCTTTAAGTATATTATATACATCCTTGTACAGAACCTGAGTCTTGTGAGGCTATTGATGTATATTTGGAACTGATGATTGATTTTTTAACGTTTTAAGGTTTGAAATTGTTGAAACGTTTCCTGAAGAAGTTTTTTAAATTTTGGAAGCTTTTGAATACTTTCAACTTCAAATTCAAACTTTTTAAATTTCATTTATAAAAATAAAATTGTCAAGATTTAAATTTAAAAAATGGTTCTACCTTAATTGTTCACTTTTTAATTTTTCTGTTAAAAAGATTTTAATTCTGAAATTAAAATTGTTTAATTTTTAATTTTTCCAGCTTGAAATTACTTGATTTCAAAAATTAAATTTTCAGATATTTTAAATTGATTTTTTTTAAATTTGAAAGTGTTCAAACGTTTTTAGTAATAAACTTGATCGTTTAAATTTGAAACTATACAATTTATTTATATAACAAATTTTGATCGCTTCAAGTTTGAAATTCACTTTTTCTGGTATGAAGATTTTTCACTGTTAAATTTTAGGGACTTGAAATGTGAGATTGTTCACTTTATAGCGTTTTCGAATTAAAATTGATCATTCTTAAATGATATTTTGATTGATAATTTATGAATAAATTTGTAATTTTTTAACTTGAATATTCGAGCCTGTTCAATTTTGTATACTTTCGAATAAAAATTATTCAGTTTACAACCTTCTATTGAAAATAATTTAATATTCTGAAGTTTCAAATTTTAAATTGTTCAACTTCAAAAACTTAAATTTGTGAGTGTTCAATTCTTCAGACTTTGACATTTTTATTGTTCCTTTTGAATCCTGATAAGTTAAGATTGCTGAATTAAAAAATCTCCACACTACCGAATTTTATTAAAATACGCTTTTCTGATGAAATTTGTTATTTTTTTCAGCAATTTGCATGGCAGTTGGTGTTTGCGTTTATCCACTTGGCTGGGATTCGCCTCTGATTCGAGCAGTTTGTGGAGCATCTGCTTCTAGGTATCAAAAAAATCGATATTTACGTTTTAAATTGTTTCACGAATAAGAAGTAAAATAGTTTAGAAACTGTGCGTTTTTACATAACAAAATCGTAAAACTTGAAAGGTATTCTGCTAGATGAAATTAATTCATTTAGTCCCGAAAATATTTATTTAAACTTCGGCTATTGGGCATGAATTTCAATAAATGAAAGACTTAAAATAAACAAAATCTAATTTTTATAAAATTATTTAGTTGTTAGAATTATAACGTATCTTAATTGAAAATTTCCATTATTACAATTTTACATTAATTTCGAATTTAAGGTTTAATAATAAGTGAAGAAGTATTTAGGTACTTTGTTTAAGATTTAGAACCAAATTCTAGTTTTAATAAAAATGCTACCCAGAGAGCGGACGAGCCTAGTCTGAAGTTGCGCACCGAACCCAGGCTCGGCTCCCTCGCTGCGGAGAACCGCCGCATGGAGGGAGTGGTTTGTACGCTAATCACAGTCATTGACATTCAAACGCTCGCGCGCGCTCTCCCACCACTTCCCCCCATGCGGCGGTTCTCTGCAGGGAGGGAGCCGAGCCTGGGTTCGGTGCGCTACTTCAGACTGGGCTCGTCCGCTCTCTGTTTATGTAGTTTGATTTAAAACAAATATTTAAAAGTAATTTAGTTTAATTAATAGAAACTTTAGTATCTAATTTAAAAATTATTTTTACAGATATAATCCTGGCGCGTGTGCAATTAGGTGGGCTATTCCATTGGCTGGAATTGCTGCCCTCGATGCCATAACTTTAGCAGCTCTTGCTTTTATTTTGGCATCAAGACATGTTAGGCTACAGCCAGAGCCTTTTAATAATGGATCCTTATATAAAGGTGAGATAAAATTCACATTAAATAAAATCCATAAATATTAATCACAATTGAATGAAAATGTAAATTCTTCTTCTTTATTTTGTTTAAACTTGCTTTCTTTTACTGGCTTAGGGGGTTCTGTGAAGTAAAAATCAGCCTAATGTTTCTGTAAAGACTCTTTGTCTTCACAGAACCATTTTATGTTTTCTTATCGACAATCCTTATATGCTACCTCACCAACTATTTCTTACATATCGACTTAACCACTATTCTCATTCCTAGATACTTGCGACCTTGCCCTGGGTTTCCGTTTCCTCTTACCACTACCAACCTAAAAATGTTGGCTCTATTCCTCAACACAACTTCATTACTCTCTTTCTTTAGGAGTCATTTTTTGGCTTTTCCCTACCGCATGCAACCAGCTCTCTCTTTCAACTCTTCCAACTTCTTCATTCATTCCTCACCTTGACCATTCCCATTCAAAATCCACTTTATTGTCTCTTCCATACTCTCCTCTCCCCTTTCGTCACCTGTACACCTCTCTAACAGATGCAACCGTGATTCCTGCTCGTGCTTACATACTCTACATACTCTTCCTTTCTGAATATCACCACTCTATTCTATTTGCTCTCCTTTTTAATATTTCTCAGGTATTCCGGCTCCCCCTCATTCTTCACTATCTTATTCCAACTGTTGTACCTTGATTCCGAGATTTTTTCCCATCTTCCCTCTCCTAGCCTTGCGTCCTCATCTCTTCTATTCCCTGTCATTCTCTATCTCTCACTTGCATACCACATTCAAACCTCATTTCGCATCTCTCTTCCTCCCATTTCGAACGTACCATGTTACCCCTCCTCTTTTTGCCCATAATCTCCCGGACACACTCTTATGCTCCTTCCATCCCCAAATTTTCACTCCATAATTTAACACTGACCACACTAGCACGTCGAACATCTACACTCTCATCCTCCAGTCGTCTTTGAACCTTCTTTCTCACTTGTTTCATTACTTTGCTCGCATATCCAAATCTCTTTCTCACCTGCAGCTCATTTCCTCCTCCTGCTTTGAACCAAAATCCTAGGTAGCAGAACTTCTCCGCGAACTCCACCACCTCGTTATTTATCTTCCATTCGTATTCTACTCTACACTTTCTATATCTAAAACACATCATCTTAGTCTTACTCACATTCGCTCTTGAATCGTTTTCTCTCACATATTCTTCGAACCCCCTCATTAATACATTCCTCCCTCTTTCATCATCCGCTACTAGAACTACATCATCTGCGTATGCTAATGAATACAGTTTGCCTGTTACCAATATTGTCCTCTCTCTTCCTTTCCTCTCCACCTTATCCCTTGCCTAAGTTCCCTTCTGTCCAGAATTCCTCTCTTTTTTCTTCTCCTATCTTCACCCTTATCTAAGCTCACACAAATATCTCTTTTATCTTATTTATTAAACCTTCATCTACTCCTCTCTTTTTCATGGACTTCCAAAGCATCCTCCTGTTCACGGAGTCAAATGCTGCTTTAAAATCCACAAAAAGTGCATCTAGTTTCCTTTTTTGCTGCCCCAAGTTCCTATTGGCTAGAAAATTAAGCACTTAAATGTCATCTGTGTTCCCCATCCCTTTCCTGAAACCCGTTTGGTTGTGAGGTATACTTCCCTTTTCTTCCACCTGTCTCTCCAGCCTCTTCCTAAGCAGTTTCGCGTAAATTGTATAGCTCACTGACCCCTTTTTTTTCACTCAACATTTTCTCGTGATCTCTTTTTCTCCTGCTAAGTTTCCATTTCTCCATTTTCCCTTTCCTCCATTTTCTTACACCCTCCTTCATCCTGTCTTTACTTTTGCTGCATTCGTCGTCACACCAATCTCTCCTACCCCCTCTCCATCTTCTTTCAGTCTCACCTCCTCTCTTACGTTCTCAGTCACTATTTAAAGTTTTTCTAGCAGCGTGTTTACTCCTTCCTCTTCCATACTCCCTACTTCCTCGTTTTCCATTTTTTCTCTGAATTCTCTCAACTTATCATTCTCCCAACTGTCCATTTTCAATTTCCTTTTCTCATTCCTTTCATATTCCCCCTACCGTGCTTCAGTCCTCCACATCTCAATGTCGCTATCAGCGAAAAGTGCTCGGAGCCTAGCTCATTGCCCACTTTCATTCTAACCATCAGCTTCCTTATTCTTTCTTCTGCCAGAATGTAATCTATTACGATGTCCCCTTCACCTGTGAACATCATTTCTCCTTCTTCATCCCGTTTGGTATTGCTATTACAAATAAACCATCCTGCCATTACAAATAAACCATCCTGCCTCTCCCAACAAGTGCAGATCCGTTTCCTTATGTTTTCAGCTTCTTACCTCTTTTTCTTCATCCTTTTCTTCATCTCACACCTCTCCCCCTTGTTCCCCAGTTCATGCACTCAAGCCTTTCCCTCCCTATCAGCACCAACCTCTTCTTTTTTTCCTCTGTCCATTTTCTTATTCTTCTCCATCCTTCCTCATCTCCTCTTCACCTATAAAAACATACAACCACTTTTCCTACTTTCATTCTTCTCACCATTGTTCCGTCATTTCTTCCGTGTCCTTTTTATTTTCTTCCTCTACCACCATTACCTTTTTACCCCTGACACCATGCCACCCAAACCTCTTCCTTTCACGTGATCCTTTCTCGCTGCTTGCATCTTCCTTCTCACCCACCCATGTTTCGCTCATCATTATCACATCCCACTTTTGCAATTCCCCCAGAATCCTTTGTATTGCTTTTTAATCCTGACACATTTTAAAATGCTACTTTTACGTCTCTCTTTTTGCATTCCTGTTTGTTTTCCTTGCATTAAATTCCTCTCGTCGTTTTTAAACCTTATCGTAACACCTCCCGTTCTTTCCTTTCATCCAGTTCCCGTTTCTGACCCTTTCTCAGGTCGTCTAATTCATCGTCCCAAATCCAGACCTCTCCGTTTACCTAAGTCCTGCCTTTCCCAATCCTCATCTTACCACCCTTATTTTTCACTCTTTTTTCCTCTCCAACCACGTCAGATCATCGTCGATTCTTTCATTTCTACCTCTCAGCAACTTCTTCTTTTCCACAATTTTATACCTCTCCTTCTCACTCCCTACTTTCACTAAAAACCCTTTTTCTTTTCCCCTTATTCTCTCTCTGGCTGTTCTCTATGCTTTCCTATTTATTCCGAACCTTCTCTTTCTTCCCTTTCCATAATTCATTCCATTTTCCGTCTCACTTTTCTTATCCCCTTCTTTACCTTCCCCCCTGCCTCTTCATATCATCAAGTCTTCCTCAAGTCTCCTCTCTGAATCCTTTTATAAGAGCTTCTAATTTATTTAGTATATTCTTACATTCTATACCTCTTTCCGGCGTGTTTCTCTTTGTCTTAAGGACGTTGGATAAAGGGGGCTTGGAAATTTTTTTGGTTGACTCTAATTATGAACACGGTCCTGACTCCATATTTATTTTCGGAAGTAGATTGTAGGATAAATAGACAAAACTCACTAAGGATTCGGGGTTTGATGAAATCCTGGAATCCATATAACGTGAAATACATCGCGTTTTTGAGAAAATAAATATATTGATAGAAAATATTCATTTTCTGAAACGTTGAAATTAACACCGAGCAGACAAATCCCGAGAAAGAGTTGGCGAGTGTCAGTCATATATTACAGACACAACACCGACACTAAATAAAAAAAACGCTCTGTATAGCATCCTTCCACAAGCTAAACTTGAAAAATATAAAACGAATTTCGGGATTCAATGGGAAACAAAAGAGAAAAACACTTACAAATTTTTTGAGAATTGCGCGACGGAATTTGACAGATGAAGAAGCAAGAGAAACCGAGCTAGCAGCGCGTTCACAAGGCGGTAGCGGCTACTTTTTGTACTAAAATGATAAAATCGCAGATTATCCAGAGAATCGCGATCGGTAATTTATCTTTTTTCCCAAAACTAATTATCGGAATATATAAATAAAATCTAACAATTTTCGTTATAAACATGCATCCTAAAATTATTTTTTGCAGAAATGCAACAATAAAATACTATTTACAAAGTTTTTCACCAAGTCCACAAGCCATTTGTAAATACATAAATTTACCAAGTTTAGACAATTATTTATTGCTTACTTCACAAGTCACTTTCCTTTATAAGTGAATGAATTCACCAACCTTGTAAAATTATTTTTTCATAAAGACACAAGTCTTTGTTTTCCATGAATAAATAAATAAATTTACTAAATTTGCGAAATTATTAATTTCCAAATTCACCAGTCCAGTTCTTATAAACAAGTAAATTCCCTAAGTTGTCAAATTATTTATTGCTAACTTCACAATTCAATTGCCCATATTAATAAATAAATTTAACAACCTTGTGAAATTGATTATTTGTAAATACACAAGTCTTTGTTATTTATGAACGAATAAATAAATTCACCAAATTTGCAAAATTATTTATTTCCAAATTCACAAGTCCATTTCTTACAAACAAATAAATTTCCTAAGTTTTCAAATTATTTATTGCTAGCTTAAAAAGTCACTTTCCTTTTGTGAATAACTGAATTTACCAACCTTGTCAAATTATTTAGTTATAAATTCACTAGTATATTTCTTATAAACAAATAAGTTCGCTAAGTTATCAAATTATTCATTGCTAACTTCACAATTCACTTTCCTTTATAAATAAATAAATGTACCAACCTCGTGAAATTATTTATTCATAAATGCACAAGTCTTTGTTAATTTTTAACAAATAAACAAATAAATTTACCAACTTTGCGAAATTATTTATTCCCAAAATCACAAGTCTATGTCTTGCAAATAAAAAAAATGCTCTAAGTTTCCAAATTATTTATTTATAGATTCACAAGCCTATTTCCTTGATGAATAAATTAATTTACCAACCACGTGAAATCATTTATTTATGAATTCACAAGTCTCTGTCCTTTATGAATAAATATATAAATGAATTTACCAACTTTGCGAAATTATTTATTTCCAAATTCACAAGCCCATTTTCTTCATAAATAAATAAACTTACCAGCTTTGCGAGATTATTTATTTTTAAATTCACAAATCTCTGTCCCTTATGAATAAATAAATAAATAAATTTAAAAATGGTTTTTTTGGCTTCTTTCTGTAAGTGAGGGGGAATCTCTTTCAAAGCGTCTTGTTATCTAATGTCTTGAATTTTTGTTTATAATTTTTGAAAAATAAATCAAAACTTTGGAGAAATGGGGAAAATTGGGTCAAAATTCCCGATTTCAGGTGTTTTAAGGTATTTTTGAAATTTAAGGAGAAAAAAGGGGAAAAGGGGGAAAAAGGGGATTAGGTAAAAAAAGGGACGGACTGTGATCCCTATTAATGTTTTTTTCAATCGAAAACGAGGATCAATAGATTTCTGAATTTAATGTTTTCATTCATTTTATGAAGTTCAAATTATTTATTGATTACGGGAAGAAAGAATGATTAACACTCTTCTGAAGTTGCATTACGAAACCAAATTCTTTTATTTTTGCCTTCATTTATTACTTCATTTAATCAAAGAATTAAAATTCACTCGTCTAACTAAACTTTTATCTTTTGACTGATAAAGAAACTGTAAAAATGAAACACATTCGAAGATATTTTTATTCTCTGTAATAGTATAATAGACTTATTTACAATCTTGGACAAAAGGAAATTCGTAATAAGAGTAAGTTATTTATTCGAAAGTGAAGTACCTGGGATAATTTACATGATTTTAACTTTCCCTGAATTTAATAACAGCGTTTCTTATTTGTATCAGAAAATTCCATATGCTTTGTTTAATGCAAAAGAAGTGACTACATAATTATACACTGACTGTAAAATTCCTTTCTCATGTAGCCAGTTTCAACACGTAACTAGAAATCTCTAAAGAGGAACGTTTGTAATTGAGAAGCAAGTTTAGGTTCCAGAACTCTATTCTTAATTTATTATTGTGTTTCATTTTCTACAGAGCTACAAGAAAAAAATTAAAAATCTGCTTATTCTGTGCCATGTCACTTCTTTGAAAAAAGAAAATTATTTTAAGAAAAAAAAGTAATAAAAAAAGTATAACTTTAGGTATAGGTTTTATTCGGCTTTGCTACATCTGCTTTAAATTTAAAGCTGAAAAATAATTTTTTTTAAAATTCAAATATTGTGTCTTCAACAGTTGGATTTCAAAAACTTTCTATTACACAAAAAATACTATTCACTAGAATTTTTAAGATATTTAAACACTTTCTTGAACAGATTCTTAAATTCGGTCCCATTTTTTTGCATACGTAGATACTAATTTCGCTATGGAAACATTTTTTTTTCACTGACGAAGTAAGAAGCACCGTACCTGCTGAGAAATAAATGTAGCCTACGGGTATTGATTCTTAAAATTGATACGTTTATTTTTTTACAAGTGCCATTCAAAAATGAAGACTGCTTTGACCTATATCCGTTCTATATTTGTTTAAAAATATCATGAAATAAGATCTGTCACACATTTTTTTATTTACATTTTTATTTTTATTTTTTATTTTTTCTATAAGATTGTTATTCTCAGGTAGAATGTAAACGTACACCTTCGTAATACTAAAAGTCTCAGAAACGCATTGAGAGTCAAATAAGTCAGTTCATTCCTTCTGGGATTATCCAGTTCGACCCCGAAAATGTGAACAAACGTTTTCATTCTTTGCATTCCAAGACAAAGAATTTAGAAGCACGTTCGAATTTGCTATTCATAATGGATCTTTCAATGAATCAATCTAAAAATTTTCAGAAATCTTACTTTAATAGTGAGGAATAAATGTCTTACTGGAAGTTCTTCCGAATCTGAAGTTTCCTCGATACTTTTCTTCACCGAAACTAAAAAACGTGCTTATCGATCAGTCTCAATTTGCAATTAATTATTATTGAACAATAGGAAGTTTTCATTTATTTCTTCATTTTGCAGGCATTGCTAGGGTATACTGCATGCATGTACCAAATTTCGAACAGTTTTGATAATATTCGGCTGAGTTTTGATGACTTATGTTTTAAAAAATAATTGAATTTGGGGAAATTTTTTTTCACTTCTTCATTTTTATTATTAAAAATATTCATCGGACAAAAAAAACCTCGAATAAAAAAAAGTTCCGTCTTTTCTTTCTCTACAAGTTCATAATTTTTAAAATTTAATTTCTCGAATTTTAAAATTTGGATATCACGAGACACTTGGACAATACTTTTCCGCGTTTTCGAGCGCTTGTCCCGTTATTGCATCCTAGCCCTCAATTGAGCGCCCCGATTCCAGAACGGGACATAACTTGGTAAAGTTGAAGGGAGGTTGGCCCTTGGCAACTAAAAATCGAAATTTGAAATTTTGATTTTTGAAGAATGCATTCTTATAGGAAGTTAGATGGCGCATCTTGTTTCCTTTAGCGAAAAAGTTGTATCTATTATAGTTTTTGAGATAACCATGATAATGATGTTTTTTTCTGAAGTTGGTTTGTAATTAATTTTTTATTTCTCGCTCGTCGTCACATCTACAGTTTTTGAATTTTTCTGATGAAATTTGGAGACAATACTCTCCAAAGTATCCTGAGAATGATGATATGACCGAAAAGTTCATATCATTATTTATAAAAAAAATAAGAAATTGTTTTTTAGGCCATTGCGAATTCAATTCCTTATAATCTTCGCTCGCTTCGTGTATCGAGCGAAGTTTAAGCAAATATAAAACTCCTGTGAAGATGTTGTTCAGAAAACTATAAGGAAGTTTACTGTGAAAACCTTTTTTCGAAAAAGTGAATAGGTAAATAATTGCGTATGTAAAACTTGGAGCGCGCGACTCCTGACAATCCATGTCTATTACACGGACGGAACGACTCGTAGTACAGCTAGCGAAGGAATAAAAATATTAACAAAGGAATATCTGGATTTATATCAGATGACCTTCAAATGTCGTTTTGACTCTTCTAGCATCATAATAGTTGCAGTTTCTGTAAAATTAAATAGATCATCTTGCTTTTTGATACCACACTATTTACATCGTTCCGCGAGTTAAATAATATTTCGTGAAATTCACAGTGGAAGGAATTATCTTTTTTTTTCGAAATGGAAAAAAATCACAGGATACTCTTCGTGCTAGGAAACGCACTAGATGTGAAGATAACTGGTCGAAAAATGTTAGGAAAAAATACAGAAATAACATAAGTGCAACGTGCGAATAATTCTTTCTTAGTTTTACTAATTGAGAACAAATTGAAAAAATTAAATAAATTCTATAGAATTATTCATGTAGAATGCATTTGATATAATCCTCACATGAATTGTATGGAAATCCTATGGAATTTTTTTAGAATTCATGGGTAGAAAAATGGACATGGATTCTAGTTTAAATTATATAGAAATTCGATTAGAATATTCACGTGAGGATTACATAAAATACATTTAACACGAATGCTATAATTTTTTTTTTTCGCCTCGTTATAAAAGTATTCAAACTCTTTGAATATATCATAATTTGATATTTTTCATATTATTCTGAACATTCGCGTTATCCAACTGCGTACCTGCATTTGAGTCCGCCTGTACAGGGTTCGTTATAAAAGTAATGCGCATGGGTTCCGGAAAAAAAATTTATTTATCTCACTGGTACAAAAGCTTCA
>JAUMHM010000071.1:23820682-23836203 GCA_032362435.1 Melikaiella ostensackeni | reverse complement strand
TTTTCAGCAAGATAATTTAATTATCTACCAAAACAGTTGATATTTCAATCAAAAAAGAGTTCAATTTCAAATCAGAAACAGTCGAATTCATCCAACAAAGACGAATTTTCAACAAAATAGTTGAATCCTCAACCAAAAATGGAATAATTAAATTATCAGCTAGAAAAATTAATTTTCAACAAATAAAACCTACATTTCGACAAAATAGTTCAATTTTCAACCAAAGAGATGAATTTTCAACAAAAATTATGAATCTTCAAACAAACAAAAATTAATTCTTCAAAAATTAGTGCAACTTTTAACCAAGTAGTTGAATTTTCTACAAAAAAAAAATGAATTCTTAACCAAAAATGTCATAGCTGACATTTCAACCAAAAAAATTTTAATTTAAAATCGAAAACGGTTGAATTCATCCAAAAAAGACGAATTTTTAACAAATTAGTTGTATCCTCAATCAAACCAGATTGTAAATTTAAATATCTTGTTGAAAATTCTCTTTTTTGGGTAGAAAATTAATCTTCTGGGTTAAAAATTCATCGTTTTGGTTGAATATACAACTACTTTGTTAAAAGTTCAACTACTTTCTCATAAATTTTGTTCGTGTTGAACATTCATCATGTAAGCTGAAGATTCATCTCTTTAGTTGAAAATTTTAATATTTTGTTGAAAATTCTTTTTTTCTGGGTAAACCATTATCTTCTTGCTTGAAAATTAATTTTTTGGAATGCAAACTCAACTACTTCTTTCAAAGTTGAACTCTTTTATTGAAATTTCACTTTTTTTGCTGGGGATTCATAATATCATAATTCTAGTTGAGAATTTATCTCTTTGATTGAAAATTAAACTATTTTGTTAAAAATTTGTTTTTTTATTGGTTGAAAATCTTTTATTCCTAACTGAAAAAATAACTAATCCATTTTTGGTTGAATATTTATCTTTTATTCTTGAAAATTCATGTGTTTGGTTGAAAATTCGTTCATGAATTAATTTTTTACCTTAGATGCCACTGTACTGATTTTGATTGACGTCGAGTTCATTACGATTGCTAACAGAAAGTTAAAAAATAAAGTTGTAAGGGTGACAATTTTTTAAAAATTTCATTTGTTAACACACAAGTGCGATAGAGAAAAAAATCATAAATCGGCTCTTATAATTCTCTTCAAAACTTAGTTAAGAGTATTTCCAAAGAAAAAAGATCGAAATTGATTAAAAATTCTTGACTCTAGGCTCTTTTGAAACCAATTTTGACATTTTGCCCCACTGTGCGCCCCTAGACTATAGCCTAAATTAGTCTATTGGTTAAGCCGACCCTGGACATACTTAAAGTTCTCAAAAAATTGTCATAGTTGCGGCAAGTCACATTTGCAGCAAGACACATTTGTGGCTAGTCACATTACGGCATCTTTCATTCGCAAAAATTTGAAGTCCTCAAAAAATCGGGAAAATAGCGGCAAGTCACATTTGCGGCGAGTCATTTTTGCGACAAGTCACATTGCGGCATCTCTCATTAAGAAAAATTTGAAGTTCACAAATGTCCGCAAATGTCAGGGGCGGCGACTATGGAGGGGCAAGGTATTTTTTGCCCCCCTTCCAATATTTCAGAGAGAAGAATTGACATTTGAAAATTCATCATATTGTTCGATCAGTTGGTACTCTTAGTCCCGTAATCTGTACACTTCTCAACTAAAAACATAATTGCCGAGTCCTTATAATTTGAATTTTCCCGCGCAAAATGTCAGGGAGAGGAAGCTCCCTCTGATGGGAAAATTTCCGTGGCGTAACCCACATTCTCATGAACTTCGATGCGGTACAAGCTATAGTAACATAACCAAAAAGTAATTTAATTGAAGAGTTTGTAAACATGTGATGTTAAATTTTTTTTCTTCAAAAAATGAATCGCTTTATAGTGCGAATACCGCCTCCATCGATTCATGCGACATGTCAAGATAACGAGAATCCGACATTGATGTGCAAAATTGTTTGAAAATTACGAAGACCTCTGAATTCGACTCCAGTGATTCCGACAGCGATGTGCAAAATAGTTCGAATTTATCAAAAAGTACAGGAAAATCTTTACGTCGTTTTAGACAAGAATGGCAAAAAACGTATACATGGCTCATTCACGATAAAGACAAGGATTCGGCTTTCTGCAGTGCATTTAAATCTTCTTCGGAAAAAGGCCTTTTGTCTTCTGGCACAAAATCAAAAAACGCTTTTATATGCACTGGATTCTCTAACTGGAAAAAGGCGGTAAAAAATTCCGAAAACATGAAAGTTCTGGCACTCATCAAGAAGCTGTTGTAAGAATCACATGTTCACAAAATAAAATTAGTGCTGTTGAAAGTTTATCCAACGGACTACTGAGATAAACTCAAGAAAATTGCACCGCTACCAATCTAAAAATTGTAACTATTTCGCAACACTATTTCATTATTTTGCTTCTTTGGGAGTCATTTTTTTTGGTTTTTCCCTACCCCGTGCAACCAGGTCTCCCTCTCCTTATCTCTCTCAATTCTTCCAGCTTCTTCCTCCATTTGTTCAATCCTGACTGTTCCCATTCAAAATCCACTGTATCCTCTCCTCCATACTCTCTCCTGCCCCACCCTTCGTTATCTGTACACATCTCTAACACATGCAACCATGATTCCTACTCATACCTACATACTCTAAGCAGATTCTCCTCTTCATTAATCCAATTTCTACATGATCTTACCCCCTCTCCCATTCTTAATCTCACCACTCTATTCCATTTACTCTTCTTTTAATCTTTTTCAGGTATTCCGGCTCTCCTCGTTCTTCACCATCCTATACTAGCTGTGGTACCTTGAGTCCGAGATTTTTTCCCATATTTCCTCTCCTTGCCCAGCCCTCCTCTCTTCCTCTATTCTCTGCCATTCTCTACCCCTCACTTTCATACCACATTTAAACCTCATTTCGCATCTCTTTTTTTCCAGTGAGTAAACTAGAAATAAGGAATGAACATAAGGCGAAATAGGTAGGAGGTATCTGAGAGACGAAAGAGTGTGGACCGAGTATGCATGAGGAGAATGAAAGATTTCGTTCGGAACTGAAGGAGGTTAAAAGAAGAATGGAAGGGGAAGAAAGGGCGAAGAGAAAAAAGAACATAATAATTAAGGGAGAGCAAGAGACTAAGAACCTGATGAGAGACATCGGTGCACAAGTCACAGTGGAAGGGATACACGCCGGAAAGATATAGAGAGAGTGGAGATGTGCTAAATAAATTACAAGCTCTTATTTAGAGACGAGAGTTGGAGAAAACTGGATAATATGAAGAAGCGATGGTGGGAGGTAAAGGAGAAGGTAAGAAAAGTGAGACGGAAATGGGAAGAATGGGATGAATTATGGAAAGGGAAGGAAGAGAATGTTTGGAGTAAACTGGAAAGCATAGAGAATAGGCAGAAAGAGAATGAGGGGAGAGGAAAAGGGAAATGAGAGCGTTAGAAGAGAGAGAAAGCAAACTATAAATAAGAAACGAACGTAAGGTGAAAAAGATAGGGGGTATCGGAGAATTGAAAGAGTGTGGGGCGAGTATGCTTGAGAAAAATGAAAGGTTGCGTTTAAGACTGAATGAGGTTGAAAGAAAAATGGGAAGAGAAGGGAAGACAAAGAAGAAAATGAACATATTAATTGAGGGTGTGAAAGTGGACATTGAAAAGGGAGAGGAAGAGACAATGAACCAAATGAGAGACATCGGTGCACAAGTCACAGCGAAAAGAAAAAAGAGATGAGGAGGGAAGAAGGGAGGGAAAGAATGGATGTTTTTAGTGAAAGTAGGGAGTGGGGAGAAGAGATATGAAGTTATTGACAAGAAGAAGTTGCTGAGAGGAAGAAATGAAAGAATCGAAGAAGATCCGAAATGGTTTGAGAGGAAGAGAAAGTGGCTAATCGAGCGGAAAGCATAGGCTGAGATGAATAAAGGTGGTAGGGTATGAACTGGAAAAGACAGGATATGGGTAAGCGGAGAGATTGGGATTTAGGACGATGAATTAGAAGACCTTAGGGAGGGCACGGAACGGGAAGTAAATGAAAGAGAAGAAGGAGAGGGTAAAGAGAATACAGGTGTTACGGTGGCATTTCTAAGCAACAAGGGGAGTTTAATTCAGGGTAGAAAGGAGAGAAATGCAAAGAGAGAGACGTGAAAGTAGCATTTTGGAATGTGTCAGAGTTAAAAACAAGGAACAAGGTTACTGGGGGAATTTGTAAAAGTGGCATGTAATAATGATGAGCGAAACGTGGGAGGATGAGAAGGAGTGCAAAGGCATGAAAAGAACATTACCGGAACATTATGTGTGGAAGGTGCAAGCAGCGAGAAGCTATCACGTAAAAGGGAAAGGTTTGGGTGGCATGGTGTCAAGGGTAAGAAAGCAAATGGTGGTAGAGGAAGAAAAGGAATAGGATACGGAAGAAAAGTATAGAACAATGGTGAGGAGAATGAAAGTAGGTAAAGTGGTTGTGGCTGTTGTATGCGTGTATAGGAGAAGAGGAGAAGAGTGGGGATGGAGAATGATAAGGAAATGACATAGGAAAAAAAAGGGGTTGGTGTTGATAGGGTGGACCTGAGAGAAAGGACTAGAGAACAAGGGGTCGAGTTGCGGGACGAAGAAAAGGTCTTCGTAATAAACTCGAAACATAGAGGAACGGATCAGGAGGAAGGTAGGCTTCTGGACTTGTTGGAGTAGGGAAAAGGAAACTGAAAATGAGCAGTTGGGGGAAAGATAAGTTAAGAAAATTTTGAGAGAAAATGGAAAACGAGGTGGTAGGAAGTATGGAAGAGGAAGAAGTACACGCTGCTGGAAAAACTTAAAAGAGTGATTGATAAGGTAAGGGAGGAGGTGAGACTCAAAGGAGATGAAGGGGATCTAACATCTCAGACGACTTTTTAAAATAGTAAATATAGGTATTATAATAGAAAACTGTATTGAAAGGGATGTCATGATGGAAATGAACCATAATAATAAATTTCAATTCAGAATAAGTGAAGAAAATCTCACCTCTAACTCCAACAACGTGGGTGGGAATTTGTGGCTGGTAAGTGGTAGAAGATCCACCCTCGAATCCAGAATTTTCAGTCTGTAAACCTCCACCCCTGAGTATCCGGTTGACCGAAGACACGGAAGGTAAGCTTTGAGGATCGCAAGCTCCCTGTCGAGCCAGTGCTTCCCTTATCTCCCAGGCGAACATAGTCGGATTTTCCTGTTTCATCCGCAGGATTTTCTTCACGACACTCGGTGTAGCCACTTGCTGAAACACAATTTTGATATTTCTAGAATTCGTCAAAAGCCTATGAAAAAAAATGTAAAGGAAAAAAACGACCCCCATCCGATTACTGACCATAGCTGTCAGCTTAACTTCAATAATCGACTGAACAAATTCAATATTTCTATAGTTATAAATAAGAGTTTGGTTTTAAATTGGCTATAGAAAATAAATTAAAAAGAAAGAATTCGCGCCCCCAATTAAAAAAAACAGAAAAGGATAGAAATAGTGTTATAGGTGAGAAAAATGAATTGATATTTTTTTAAAGAAGATCCTTAATCTAGTTTTTAATGTGCTCTTTGTCATTATTATTAATATCGACAGGCTTATTAAGACTCTTATTGGCTAAACATTATGACGTCATTCAAATGTAGCCCATAACGGATTTAAGCGGCAAATTCAAATTGACTTATCCAAATATTGAACAAAGCTTAGACATTTCTGCAATCAACCATTACCCTAATCTATTTTTTAATATACACTTAAGCTCCTAAACCTCTAATTAAAAACAGGTATGATCATTTCAGAGGTGCTCAACCTCAATCAAATTAAAAAAATATTTGACAAGTATATAGAATTAGAATTTATACTTTCTGAGGTTGAAACTAAAAGAATAGGCAAATAAATAGAAAGAAAAAAAATTGAAAGAGAAGAATGAGACATTAGAAAGTGATTAAAATTATTAAAACAGGACTAAGCGCTATTTGTTATAACTGTTTATAATTTGACTTTTCAAAAGTATTTTTCAGGTACTTTCTTTAGGTAACTGAGGTTTGGTTTGAACTTATCTAGAGCCTAAACTTTGGTTTCAGTTTTGCTCTGAATTCAATCGAGAGAAAGGCTTATTAAGATTCTTAGCGGCTGAACATTATGACGTCATTTAAATCTAGCCCATCGCTGGTTTAGGCGGCAAATTCAAATCACCTTATCTAAACATTGAACAAAGTCCAAACATTTTTTCAATCAATCTTTACTCTCTTCTATTTTTTAATATATACTTTAACTCTTAAACCTCTCATTGGAAATAGGTTTAAAAATTTAGAGGTGCTAAACCTCAATTAAATTGAACAAAATATTTAACAAATTGTATCAATTCGCTAAAATCCCCTAAATACCTTCTTTTTATCTCCTTTCGACCATACCAAACAGGGATTCCCCTTGAGGATTGACAGGGAAAGCAGATTCCGACAGGTGTAGGGTAATATATAAAAAATAAATCAGAAGGAGAAATTAAAAGTGACAAGAAGAAAAAGAAAGGAGAAGGGGAAATTTGAAACGACGAAGTGAAGGGTAAATTAAAACGGGAAGGGGTAAACACAAACGTGAAACGGTAAACAAAGAAGCGAAGGTGTAAAGAGAAAAGAGAATGAGGAATTAAACAATGAACGAGTAAAGGGGAAAAATAAAAAGGAGAACAGATACAAAACAATTAGAGGGGCTAGAGGGAGAAAAAACTTGAAACATAAAGGGAAGAGAGAGATAAGGGGAAATAGAAAGGAGAAGGAAAAATGGATGGGAAATTGAACCGAAAAAGGTGAAGTGGAGGGGGTAATTAAAAAGGGACTTGGAGGGGTATTGCCAACCGTTCAGCCCTTATCGGTACTTTGCCACCATGTCAAGCGACCCTGGCAGCCCTCTTGATAATTACACACTGGCTATACTACCAGGTCAACCTGTTCAGCAGGTCGGGTTATTTAACGTTTAAGAGCCAGATGACGTATCTCCGATTCCACAGGCCAATTTCCTCACCTCTGAGCTCAATAGCCACTCACATGACTCGGCGAGTATTCCAAGTGCTGTGACATTAGCAGATATCCACCCTGGTAATAATTGCTCCGGTGACGGAAGTGTCAGATTAGAATCTGAGATGCTCCCTTTGGTGCACGCGATGCCTTAACCCTCTCAAAACTATTAGTTGTAACGTTCGAAGCCCTCCAACGTTCCCGGGGTTAAATGCTACCCAACAGTTGTGCTTTAATCCCTTCTTTTATTCTTCAGAGCCTCCAGTATAGGAATTAATTTAAAAATGAGCCAAACAAAACTTTTCTTTGGGAAGAAAGACCACTTGTGAGGAAGGTTAACGCGTGGCCACCTAGCGGAGGCGTCTGTAACTAGAAATTTAATGAAAACCAGTATTTGCATCAGATTCTATTTTTTCTGTATAGGTTATGTATTTCTGAAGATAAAATCCTTTCCTGAAGCAAAATAAATTTTGTTATCATGAGTGTTCACATCTAGGTTATCAGACAAGTTTATGACAAATCTGACTGGCTGAAGTTAAACGATTAAAAGAGTGGTTTGGATTTTTTTAAAGCTAGTAACACTGCTTGGGAGAAACCTCGATACACGGACATCTAGCAGATGCGTCGGTAAATACAAACTTCAAAAATCAGTTTCCTTGTCAGATCTAGGTTATTATGTACTTCAAAGGCGAATTTATAACCAAAAGGCAACTTGAGTCAAAAATATTTCAAGAAGTTCTTGAATACATCTTTCCTTATTTATTATTATTATCTCAATTGTCCTAATATCTTTTTTGAACTCATTTAAATAGAATCTTATTGATTGAAACTAGTGACATAATCGAGTTATCAGAAACATCGGCGGCAAATTTAAACTGTCTAAAAAAAAAGTTTATATTAAAAATTCCCTTCCTTTGATTTGATAGAAGCTTATTTCTCTTTGAAGCGTAATAGCCGAAAAAACTGAATTTTGAGAAAGGCCTTTATTTACTTTTTGCTTGAGGCCCCCTGGGTGAAAATCAAAGTCCCTGATTGATCTCGTGCCAAGACAAAAAGGGGAATCTCTCCTTGATCTCAAAATCTGTCCAAGGGAATAATATTTCCATCGCGTTAGCATAAAATTATCGTCGCGAGGCATTACCGTTCATTTGCAATTCAAATTTGCCCAGCCAGATTGAGAACCACTGCATTGGAGGCCCAGGCTTGAAAAGTGTATGTAAGTACGAGGAAGCAGATGACGCTGATCCTAAAACCGGGCTAAACTGAAATAAAGTGGGTGCCTGCCCTCCCGAGCAACACTATCTGATTGCCGATCGCTTCACCTGTGGATAGCATGTGTTAAGGTGTTTGTGTGTGAAACTTTTGTCAACTGTCATGTGACTGATAATTACGAGTTCACTGGACATTTTTGCGGGAATTGAAATTAAAAAGGTTCCCAAGTGTCTGAATTTTTGAAATTTCAATTTATCATCTTATTATCAACTATCTTTTATCGATATCGACCTTTTTATATTTATTTATAGTATAGTTTTTGTTTTCACTGTTATTTCCAATTTATTCAAGGCGAAAACGGGCTCTTGATTCTCATTAGTTCTAGAAAGTGACGCCATGGCATTTTAACCAATTAAAAATTTTGGCGGAAAATTCAAATGGCCTCTCTTAAAATATAAGTAAGTGTCTTTGAATGAAATTTAATAAATTTTTGAATTGTTTCTGTCGTCTAAACCTTAGCTTGTATTTGAACCTAGAGTAGAATATAGTAAAAATAATAACTAGTGATTCTCTAAATCAATTTAAAGTTTGTAAAGAAGAAGTATCGACATTTTTTCTGTACATTTCACTGAAACGCTGACACTTTTTTTCTCCGGAATTCTTTTTTATGTCCTTGCTGTCACTTCGATAAATAAACAATAGCATAGCCGATCGAAGTCACACTCTCGTGGTCATTTGAGGTGGTTAAGGGGGTGGGAATTGTTAGGTTACTGTTTGCAACTCGTTCCGTTCCGTCGCGTTCCAGCCTATGAAAAACGACGCTTCGCTAAATCATGCATCGGAAAGCAAATACGACGACACCGAGGGTCTTCTTCCACGAGATCTTAATTGCCCGATAAGGAGCCTGGGAAACGTGTCCATATTTGAAAGCTGGAAAAGAGACTCATCCATAAAATAAAATGAATTAAAATAAAAAATGACAAATAAATTTAGCCCATCTCTTTTTCGGCACGAATTTGGTTACAAAATATCGAGCGATCAACAATTAAGCTAGAATTTTGAATAGACAATTTCAAATTATCAAGATTCTGTACGAATGTTACAGAATGTTCTATATGAAATAGTGATTACCAAAACTTTGCCGAAAAATATATGAGAATATACAGATTTACTGAAATTTGAATTTCGCGCTTTTTATCAATTGCGACTGATGGGCTCTTCAAATTCTATAATTCTTACTTCTTATTTTGAACAACTAACCACTTTTCTTTATTAGGTTCCAAAATTGAGCGATTATTCACTTTATTCGTCGCGCGGGAACTGCTGGCTGATGACGTTTGAACTGAAAGTTATGCCCCGTTCACATGAGCCAATCGTAGCGCTACGTGCGCGTATTCCATCTAGGCAAACAAACAGACTGGAAGTTGCCGACGCCGGCGATACAACAAAGTAAGAGTTGAATGTATAACCTCACCCATGAAAAATGTCGGAAACGTACCAAAAACGTAAAATAATCTCTCGTGTAGCTTTCCGGAATGAAAGGAAAAGAGTCGAAAGTGAAAATGAGCAAATGTCAAAGATTTTTGAGAAGTATTTGAAGACGAATCAGGTGACGACTAATACCGTGACTGCTGAGGAAAATGTTGAAGCAGGTGATCATTCGGTAAAATTGTTATTGTTGTCAACAATGTCAAATTTCGATACACATTCATTTTCAGATTTAATTGTTTTCAACCATCCAAAAATGAAATTCAAAGTTGAATAATCTTTTACATTCTCGATTGTGCTATAAATTCAATGGAAGAATGCTTCAATCAATCGACAGATCACGTTAACAATTTCAGCTTCTTGTGTGTTATTGGTGCAACTGCAACTAAATTCACAAAAGAAGATTTGCTTCGGAATTGAAGAAATTTAGCAGCAGTATTGACCATAGGTCAATATGCAGACATTGATGCCATTGAAATGCATGATGAGCTAACGGCTTTAGCCGAGTTGATAGAACCAAATTCTTCTCCTGTTGAAGTCTTGCAATTCATACCCAAAAATTTTTTCTTCCCGAACGTTTCAGTTGCATTGCGTATATTGTTAACATTGCCGGTTACAGTAGCAAGTGGAGAGCGCAGCTTTTCGAAGCTTAAATTAATCAAGAACTACTTGCGTTCAACAATGTAAGAAGACAGATTGTCAGGACCCGCTTTCATTGCAATTGAAAACGAACTCGAAAAAAATTTGAATTTCAAAGATGCACTCAAGGCTTTTGCTAAAGTGAAAACTCGTTGCGTTAATTTTATTTTAATTTATATGTCAGCGGAATAAATGTGAATGATAAATATGAAGAGCAGAGGATTAAAGTTTGGGAAAAACTGAAAAAATGCACAAAAACCAAAGGTGAAAACGGCAAGAAAGCTTTAGCAAAAGAAAAAAGAAACTTGAAGAAATTTATGAGAGGAAGAACAGAGAGAAAAAGGAGATTTATGGAAAAAAGTGAAGGATATCAGGAATATGGGGTGTTTTTGGAAGGCATTAGGGAATTTTAGAAATAAGAGAAGGAAAAGAGTGAACGGAATAGGGGTTGATCGATAGACCAAGCACTTAAAAAATTTGTTCGGATTTGAATCAAAAAGTGAAAGGGTACAAAATCAAGGAAAGCAGCAGAAAAAGAGGCTACAGGGGGAAGAGAAAATGAACAAATAGAAATAGAGGAAGAAGGTATTTTGAGCAGTCATATCTCATTTGAGGAGATGGCAAAAGCCATAAAGAAAATGAAAAATGGAAAAGAATCAGGGGAGGAGGGAATTAAGGGGGAATTCATCAAGACATTACCAAAATTATGGATAAAAGGATTACATAGAAATTAGAAAACTAAACGGATTTTGGATAACTGGTAGACTAGGAAGAGGTAGGGAAAAGGGCGGAATAGTTCCTATCTTCAAGAAGGGAGATGAAAATGAAACAGGAAACTATGTGCTGGTGTGTCTCTTTGCTGGACACAGGTTATAAAATAATAGCGGAGATTCTACATGAGAAAATAAGAGAGTGAATGGAGAAAAAGAGACTCTAAAGAAGGAAGGAAGTAAATTATATGTAGCTTGAAGCTATGTAGCTTTTATCAAAAGATTAGGGATAAAAGAAAGGATGTTTGAGATGCTAAAAGAAACGCTTGAAGGATATGCGGGGGAAAATGGTCTAGAAATTAATGCTGCAAAATAAAAAATTATGGTAATTAGAAAGGGAGGAGGAAAGAAAAAAGATGAGAATAGATATAAGTATTTAGGTTATTGGTTTCCAACAGAAGGAACTAATGGAAGGCATGTCAAAACAATGGTGGGTAAGTTGCAAAAAGCGGAAAATACAGCTTGGGGTATGATGAAGGGAGCAAATATAGGAGAATTAGGAAGAAGGCTATATATAATAAATGTTTTAGCTAAATTAGGAGGATTATATGGAGTCGAGATATGCAGATCGGAAAGGTGAGAGGAAATGGAAATGGCACAAAGTAAATTTGTAAAGATGGCCATGGGACTCGATAGGAACACTCCAGATTATATCTGGAAAATTGATGTGGGAAGAAATAGCATTGAAGTTGAGGCAAGAAATAGGGCTAATAAGTATCTTTTGGAAATAATGGTCAGGGATGAAAATAGGTTTCCGAAAATTGATTTAAAGAAAGTGTTAAGAGGTCTGCAAAATAAGAATGCTCGTAATTGGGGTAAAAGGAAAAAATCTAGAAAGGGGAGTAATGATCAGGAGGGATTGAGAAAGTCGGAGGATTGGGACGGTAAGAAAATAGAATATAGAGACAAGGAGCAATGGGCTAGGTAAGTTTTCCACCGTGAGATATGAATTTTCTACCCAAAAGAACGAATTTTCAACATAGGAGAGGACTTTTCAAAACAAAAGGTAGAATGTTTTTAAGAACAGTTGACTTTTGAACTCGAAAATTTAAACTTTCAAGCGAAAGAGACGAATTTTTTAGAAGGCTGTTTGTTGCATTTTCAACCTGAAATGTTGAATTCTCAACCAAGAAAGATGAATTTTAAACCAAAAATTATGACTTTTTATTTAGAGAACAGTTGACTTTCAAACACAAAAAGATGAATTTCCAACAAAAAAGATAATTTTCAACCATGAAGGGTGAACTTTTAACCAAATAGTTGAATTTACAAAAAAAAAACTAATAATTTTCAACCAAACAGTTACATTTACGACCAAATAGTTGAACTTTCAAGCCAAGAAGACGAATTTTTTAGAAGAAAATAGAATTTTCAACCTGTTTTCACCAAAAAAGTAATTTTCAACCAAGAAAGATAAATTTTTAACCAAACAAGTTGATTTTGCTGCATTAAAAGATGAATTTTTAATCTAATAATTGAATTTTCTACCTGCGAAGATGAATTAAAAAAAAAAATTTTAAGCAAATACTTGACAATTGAACAAAATAGTTCAATTTTAAACCAAACAAGATTACCTTTTTATCATAAAAGATTAATTTTTCACCAAAAAGTTGAATTTTCAAGCTACAAAGATGAATATTCAATGAAATTGTTAAATATTCAGAAAATTTTTTTTTTCAATCAAACAGTTTCATTTACAAATAAATAGTTGCATTTTTAAGCCAAGAACAGGAATTTTTTAGAAGAGAGTTGAATTGTCAATCTTTAAAATAGAATTTTTAACAATAAAGTTATTTTCAACCGAAAAACATGATTTTCTTACCAGGAAAAAATGACTTTTCTAACCGAAAAGATAAAGTTAAAAAAAATCCAATTAAACTGTTGAATTTTAAATCAAATAGATGAAATTTTAAGGAAAAGAGACGAATTTTCAACTAAATAGTTGAATTTTTAACCAAATAGTTGAATTTTCAAACAAAACATGTTTTTGACCAAGAAAGATGAATTTTTTTACAAAAAAAGATTACTTTTTTTCCGAAAAGATGAATTTTCAAAAAATAAAAATAATTTACAAACAAATAGTTGCATTTTTCACCAAATGGTCGAATTTTCAAACAAAAAGATGAAACTTCAACCAAATAGAGTTGCACTCTTAACCAAACAGTTAAATTTTCAAGTGAAGAAGATGAATTTTTTAGGAAACAGTTGAATTTTCAATGTGAAAAGTTGAATTTACAAAAAAAGATCATTTTCATCCAAGAAGAGTTGCATTTTTAACCAAATAGTTAATTTTCAAGTCAAGAAGACGAATTTTCTACAAGAGAGTTGAATTTTCAAACTGAAAACTTGAATTTCCAACAAAAAAATATTTTTAATCAATAGAGATGAATTTTTAACCAAAAGAGATAAGTTTTATAACATTAAGGTGAATTTTGAAGCTAAATAGACCAATTTTAAACAAAAGATTGGAGTTTTCAAGCTAAAAAGTTGAATGTTTTGAAAAACAGTTGACTTTGAAACTCGAAAAGTTAAATTTTCAACAATTATTTCTCAAGTAAAATAGTCAGAAGTCATGATCCTGAATAATTGATTCAAATTTAATAATAATTCACGATGTATAGGAATTTTTATGTTGCTGCAAAGATTTCGAAGGATAATTATAGGTGTGAGTATTAAGTTTTAGAATCCTCTCCATCCTTAAAAAAATCGTTACCAATAAGAAAAGTATTATTTAATCAAGTAAAAACGTGATTTTTCTTTCTTCGACTTGAATAACAATTCACGATTTATGTGGATTTTTCTATTACTGCATAGTTTTCGAAGGATCATTTTAGTTTTAAATACTAATTTGAAGAACCCTTTCCATCTATCAAAAAATTTATTTCGTACCAAAATAAAAGAAAAATCGCTATTATTCGTTATTTTGAGATTTATCGTGGATTTTCGAATATAAGATATGTATATTTTTTTCTGGAACTTTTTGTGGGTGATCCGGGTACGAAGCTACAACTTTTGGACCCCCGCCGAATTAGAAAAAAAAATATTTTTTTTCGCTCCACCCTGATATATATGTATGTTAAAACCCAAGATGGCTATTTGAGTAGGTACATGGAGAATCAATAAATTGAATTGAATAAAAAGTGTAAAAAAACAATTAAATCATCTCTTTCTTTGAAAGATTTAAAAAAGTTTATTAATTATTTAGAGAAACGAATTTAAATCTACCGCCAAAATGTGCGATTGGTTGAATTGTCATGACGTCATTATTCACGACAAATGCGAGTTCAAAATACACTTTTGCATTAAAAAGTGCTTGTAATGCCCTCAAATTAAATTTGCGAATTGTTTTAGATGACAGATATATACAAAATAAATTAATAAACGTGCATAGCTATTAATTATGAAATTAAACAGAAAAAAAGAGCTTTTTTAATTACTTTTATCAAACCGTAATTACCCCAATTATTAATTTTCCCTTCTGGCTCCCCACAAAGGCAAACATTTGAACTAAAATTAACGAGCGTAAAGTATATCAATCGTGAAGATCAAAAATGGAGAAATGCGTCGCAGTAGAGTGGAGCTTTTAATATAAAAACGTATAACTCATCGAACGATTTTCACTGTCGTGTCAACTGTTCATTATATCAGAGAGATACGCAAGAAATGCTAATACGTATATTATGTGGGAGAGAAGAGCATTTGTGTTAATAAAGTTGCATGCTCGAATATATAGGCATCGGCGGATTTACGTTGAGTGTCGCCCTGGTAAAAAAAAATTACCGCCCCCATACTGAGGGAAAATATCAGCCATCTTTACTATGAATTTGAAGATTATATTGACTAAGAAGTCATTACTGATTTTTATAAGTAGACTCAATAATACATTACTTAGAACAATTTGGCTTCCCTAGCAAAAAATATCTATTATTTTGGAAATTCGTTTCACCAAAAATGATCAGTATCCGACAAAAGTAACATAAAAAATTATTCAACTTTTTGTTAAAAAATGCAACTATTGGGTTGAAAATAATTCTTTTTTAGTTGAGGATTTAAACATTCTGTTAAATATTCGTATTTTGTGGTTGAATTCAATTGTTTTTGTTTTAAAAATAAAATCTTTTTTGGTTGGAATATCAACTACATGTTACATTTTTCGTTGAAAATTCACCTTTTTTGGTTGTAAAATTCAACATTTTGGTTGAAAGACAACTTCTTGTGTGATAATTAATCTGTTTTAGTTGAGGATTGAACTATTTTGTTGAAAATTCATCTCTTTTGGTTGAATTAAATTGTTTTGTATTTAAAATGTAAATCTTTTTTGGTTGAAATATCAACTATTACATTTTTCGTTGAGAATTCATCTTTTTTGGTTGAAAATTCAACTACTTGGTTG
>JAUMHM010000071.1:23804396-23820582 GCA_032362435.1 Melikaiella ostensackeni | reverse complement strand
AAAATGAATATATCCACGGACGTTTTTTTGCCCCACTGTGCGTCGGATAGTATCGGAGACCAACCGGGTGAGATATTAAAAATTAGCCTTGGCTTTGAAAGGTGATAGTACTGTCCATAATATAGATAAAAATATTTTTGAAAAACTTTTAGAAATATTGTTGAATTCTGCGTTCAATGAGCCCTAGATGAAGAAATTTAGCCTTGTGAGTATTGAATTATCACGTGAGAAAGACAAAAATAAAATATCAAATCAATAAATTCATTCTCCTAGTTCCCGGCAAAAGTTGAAGTTGAAGTACAAAATTCCTTAAAATTCAAAATTTTATTTCTGTCTTTCACGTGATAATTCAATACCCACAAGGCCAAATTACTTCAACTAGGGCTCATTTAAGCCAGAATTCAATAGGCTTTTCAACGGTTCTTTAAAAATGTTTTTAGCTATATTCTGGGCGTCGTTATCACCATTTAATGTCAAGGATAATAAATACCTAAATAGGTCAGCCGGTTAGTGATCCGATACGATCCGTCCCACAGTGGGGCAAAAAAATGTCTCTGGACAAATTGATATTCAGAAGCGGTTTGTGAACCGATTTGAACTTTTTTTTAAATTTAATCTAATAAAATTCCGCATAAATCGGTCAGGGCTAATTCAGGAAAAAAAAAATATTTTTTTATTTAATAACAAAAATGGAAAAAAAAAATTTTTTTAATAAGAGTACCGGTTTTCGAAAAATACTTGGATTCAATCCTAAATACCTAGAATCAATGAAGCAACTATCTAGAAAAGTTGTCTGATGGCTTAGAAATCGTTAAAAAATTTATTGAGTTTGTTATATACAAATAAGTAAGTGATAATGGATTCATGGGGATTGGCAGTGATTCGTGAATTGATTTGCGCTAAACTTAAACAATTCATAAGCAGAAACCGTTTTTTAATTGAATTCTTCAAATATAATAAATAAATAGTTATTCTATAAACAGATTTTTTAAACAATTATCTATAGCAGGTAGTTATGTTGAAATAAATCAAGTTTTTTCTATTGAATCGGACAAAAATTACACGAAATTGTCACCAAATTATCATATTTATTCATCGAATAACAACTGATGATTCTTTAAACAAACTTAATTAACAAATGCACTGTCTGGCTATTTTTAGAGGTAAAAACTTGGTTTTTTTAACGTAATGAAGTGTGAGTAACTAATTTCCAAACTTGTAGGAAGCTTATATGAAAATCAACAGTTTCAATTATTAACAACAATAGTTTAAATAAATTTTTAACATCTTATGCATGTTTTGAGACAAAAATTGCGTTTCTCTAGGGTATTAGCAGACTGTTATTTAGTAATGGCTCTTTGCTATCGATCAATAACGATTGATCATCGTTTAGACAAAATTAATTAACAAATGCATTTTTCGGCTATTTTTAAAGGTAAAAACTTGGTTTTCTCAATGTAACCGACTGTTAATTACTAATTTTCAAACTTTTTTTTATAAATCTCGATAACGGTCCATTATTGTTATTGTCACTAATAATTGTGTAGACAATTTTTTCTCCTTTCATACATTCGTAAACAAAAAGTTCCGTTTTTCTTGTAAAACATACAGACAGTCACTTAGACATAACTCCTTGCTATTATTTGCTAAGAAACGATGATTTTTTGAACAAATAATTAGATTTTGTACTGCTGGACAGACACGTTATACACGCAAAGTAATTTTTAGAAGCATTGCTGCAGCTTCTGGAAGCAATGGTCTTTCTGCCTTTACAAAATCTGTTCTGAAACTAGTTATGTAAATAACTAGTGCAACAATAATGGATCGTTATCGAGGTTTCTAAAAAAAGTTTGAAAATTAGTTATTAACAGTTGGTTACAATGAGAAAACCAAGTTTTTACCTTTAGAAATAGCCGAAAAATGCATTTGTTAATTAATTTCGTTTAAACAATTATCAATTGCTATTGACCGATAGCACAAAGCCATTACTAAATAACAGTCTGCTAATATCCTAAAGAAACGCAATTTTTTTCTTAAAAATTACCTGAGACGATAAAAATTTGTTTAAACAATTGATGTTAACAATGGAAATTGTTGATTGTCATATAAGCTCCCTAAAAGTTAAAAATTAGTTATTTACACTTCATTACGTTGAAAAAACTAAGTTTTTGTCTCTAAAAATATCAAGACAGTGTATTTATTAATTAAGTTTGTTTAAAGAATCATCAGTTGTTATTCGATGAATAAATATGATGATTTGGTGACATTTTCGTATAGTTTTTGTCCGATTCAGCAGAAAAACTTGATTTATTTCAACATAACCACCTGCTAGGAATAATTGTTTATAAAATTTCTTTATAAAATGACAATCATTCATCCTATTTCATTAATTCATCTAAAAAACGTTTTTTCTCTATAAGTTGTTCAAGTTAGTGCAAATCAATTCACTAATCACTGCCAATCCCCATGATTTCATTTTCACTCACTTATTTGTTCATAACAAATTCAATAAATTTTTAAACAATTTCTGAACTATTAGACGACTTTTCTAGATAGTTGCTTCATTGATTCTAGGTATTTTGGATTGAATCTAATTTGTTTCCTTATCTAAAAAAAAATATCGAAAATTGTGCAAATATAAACTGATGGAAGATTAAAGTATCTATATCTATTGTTATCATTGAAAAGTCATGAAAAACGATATCTCACACGTATAATATTAATTTTATGAACAAATATTTTGAACATAAACAAATACGATAAAGTTACTTTTTAAGGAGGTTAAGAATAAAATTAACTTTTTAATTGCAATTATTATATATCAAAAGAAGAGGGACTAAGTCGTTTCAAATCCAAGGTTTCTGTTACCGACATTTACCGACATCTCCAACAATCTATGGTTTGAGTCTCTACTAAATTTGGAATTTTGATTTAAATTTAGCGCCAACATGAACCCTCGATTTCTCAAGATGTCGGTAAATATCGGAAACAGGAATCTTGGATTAAGAACAGCCTTGCCTCTCTAGTCTTCTTTATTTATAATGTGTAAACTTAATTATAAATGTTATTTATAATTAAGTAAACCCCCTTAGGGTTTACTTAATTTCCGTTCCTTTCCGCATCTTATTCTACCATGTCTCCTCTTCCCATTCACATACTCTGCATTTTCTCTTCTTATCCTTCTCCCAAACCTTCCCAACCTTCTCCCAAAACTTCTTTCACTTCATTTTCCAGTCTCCATCTAGCTATTCTTGTTCATCTCCTTTCCCTCCATCCTCATTCCAAATATTTTGGCAATTCTTCTCTTATCACCTTATACCAATTACTGTATCTTGATTCCCCTATCCTTCCCCATCTATCTATTACCTGCATTTCTGTATCTCTTCTTTCCAATTCCTCATAGCCTATATTTCCATCTCCTACCCCTCGATCTCTAAAAAAATCTCTTCTTTCTTCTTTCCATCGCGTGTCCTCTACTGCCCTCTTTTCTCTTTCTTCCACCTCTTTGTAACACTTTCTTGCTAATTCCTCTCCCTTCCCACCCTTAGTTTCTCTTCGAATTTTCACGCCCTCCTTCCGATCCTTGTTCTTAATTTATCCCTTTGAGTCTTTTTTCTTACCATAAAACCTGGAGTTCTACAGTCTACACCTAATGTTCAACTAATATTTCTCTCTTGCAACTTCTCTATTTCCTTACTCTCCTTTCATCCCCATATCTCTGCTCCATAGCCTAATAACGGCCATGCCAGTGTATCAAACAATCTCATTCACCTATTCCCTTCTTTTTCAAACCTTCTTATTCCTTTTTCCCATATCTGTTTCATTACCTCCGTCACTTTTTTCATCCTTTCCCTATTATGCGTTCTATGTTCCCTATTCGCTTGCATGATAAAACCGAGATATTTAAACTCCCGTCATTCCCCGTCATTACCCGTCATTCCTTCCTCGTTCTCCGCCAATAACACTAGATATATCAACCGCATATGCCAGTATATATTTTTTCCTTCCTCTAGCCTTAATCCCGGGAGCCCCCTCCATCCTTTTCTCTTCATCTCCTCTCCCAAACCTGAAATTAACATACTGAAGAGGAACAGGCTTGGAAGACAGCCCTGCCTCATACCTCTAGCCAACCAAAAACTATCTCCGATTTGTTCTCCTGCCCTAACCCTACTTTTTGTCTCTCCAAAGATCTCTGCTACTCTTTTTCTTAAATTTTCTCTTATCCCCTTTTTTTCCATAGCTTCATCTGTCTCTTCCCTGTCCAATGAGTCAAAGGCCGCTTTCAAATCCACAAACATTGCTGTTATGCCCCCGTTTTCTCTTTTGACCCTTCTATTTATAATATAATTAAGCACATAATTGTTATCCATCACTCCCCCATCCCTACCCTAAATTCTATCTGATTCGGTGGAATTTTCTTTTTTTCCTCTACTTCTTTCTTTAACTCCTCTGATACTATTATCACATATATCTTATATACTATCGGCATCAACATCGCCCCCATATAATCTTCAACCACTTCCCCTTTCCCTTTTTTCACTATTGGTACCAGTATCCCTTCTTTACATATTTTTCTCTAATCACACTCATTTTTTTTATTCCTTTCCCCCATATTTTCAAACTTCATTCAGTATTTCTTCTATGCCTGCTTCTTTCTTCTTTTCCCTTTCCGCTTTCCCTCCTTTTTTTTTTGCACTCCTCCTAACAATTCAATAAAATATTTTCTCCATTCTAATATTTCAATGTCCTGATTAACTCCTTTTCTTTTTTCCTCTCTCTATTTACTACTTTCCATGCTTCTTATGCTATTTTTCAAAATTTCATTATTATATTTTCCAAAAAATTCATTTGTTCAGGTCAAGCTGGAGTGAATCAACTGGGGGGTGTTTTCGTGAACGGCAGACCACTTCCAGACTGCGTGAGGCAAAGAATTGTTCAACTTGCATTGGTTGGTGTTCGACCTTGCGACATTTCCAGACAACTTTTGGTATCACATGGCTGTGTTTCAAAAATTTTGACAAGATTTTACGAAACTGGCAGTATCAGGCCTGGCAGCATTGGCGGAAGCAAAACTAAGGTAATATACCTTAATCTCTATTATTAATTAATATAAGTTTAATACAAATATAATCTATTTATACACTCATCTCGCGCAACCTGGCCAGCCTCGGGTCTGGTCGGCCACCATGCGGAGACTATTAAAAATATAGTATTAACTGGATTTAGAGCGACGAGTGAATGAACACTCATGACCGCATATATAGTCTCTGAACCCGGCGCACCTACAAAAGTACACTCATACCCCGTTAGTGTGCCGCTCTCGGGTCTGGTCGGCACAGTAACGGGGGCTATTAAAATCTAGTTTCAACCGGATTTAGAGCGACGAGTCAGTAAAAACTCAGGACCGCATAAATAATCTCTGAACGCGGCATGTACAATAGTATACTGTGCAACAAGTGCGGAAAGTAGACTGTTCCAAACTAGTGTGAAGTTTGCTGTACGAGCCAGAGCCGAAGATGGGCCGATGGCAAGTACAGCAAATTTCACAAGAGTTAAAACTGCCTTCTTTCTGCTCTTGTTACATACGATATTCTTTGTAACAAATGCATGGAATCTTCGATTCGAGAAACAATAAAAACGAGAAGAAATTTGTTTCATTTTTTATTTTTTTTCAACTTTTTAAAAATAAAAACTTGAAGTGAGTTTGAAAAATATATTGACAAAAATAATTATACACTTCCCTTTACTCGAGTTAATTTTTGAATTATTTCACAAAATTAACATTTATAGAACTGATAATCAATAAAAATGTACAAAAATAAAGTAAAGCTTCCCACTTTTTCTTATTCTTAATATAAGTGAAATAATTATTGAACTTATGAACAGCAAAATATAGAAAAATCAAGTCAACCTTTAGTTTTTCTACGCTGGTGAATCTTTGTCGTCTTCTACAAAGTTTTGAATTGTTACGTTTGAACACTAAGAGAACTGATAAACAATTTTGTTTGAATCAGTAGCTGGCGTTATTAATTGTGTATCCTCTGAGTCACAATCTTATTCGTGGATGCGCCGAAGTTCACCTTCGATTTGGTTTTTGAGCGCTTTGGTGATAGAGACCCATCCTTAGGTTTTTTAGTTGTAGAAGACGGTTTTACACTCAATGAATTTGTTATTTGATTTCATATTTTTCTTTTATTGTTTACCGAGTCTTTTACGTAACCTTCTGCAACCTGAGTGGATTTCCGTCCACCATAACGTTTGAGAGTCGTTATGTCGGCTCCAGTATCCACAAGAAGTGTTGCTGAAGTGCGACGAAAGGTGTGACCCGTATGGAGTTGAGGGTCTGGCAAGTTTAAATAAGTAGCGACCTGTTTTGACATACACTCGAACTTCAATATAAGGACAGTTTCGGGAGTTGCTTCGCACTGATCTTGCCCCTGAACCAGATCTCTCGAAACGTAAACAGTCAGGGCCGTCTGAACTCGCTAAACACTAAAAACGAACTGACACATGTACTGACAGCTGATGGAATTATTCACTGCGGTCCTTCCCCTTCTTATCGCTCCGCTACTTGTAACGATGCGCTGTTTACACTCCCCGCTGCTCCCTGCCCGCTGAGAAACTGCGTGGGCCAGCAGTTCTAGGAAGGCTTAAACTGGATGGGACTATCAATGGGACCTTCAATTGTAAATGTTAGCGGAACATGCGTTTTGGTTTTTGGTATTGTTATCAGTAAATGAGAGACATGGTTTCTCTCGCAAAATACGTAAATCGCCGTACAAAACCACGTATCAGTATCAGGAGTGCGAGTGATTAAGTTTTGGACACCAAAAGCCAGTACTGAGGTTATGTTGCTATACTGGATCTCAGCTCAATTGGAAAGTAATTTGGGATTGACGTGCGCCTGCGCAGCAGCTAAAAAAAGTGATTTTGCCTAAAGTGCGCAAGCGCAGCAGCTAGAAAAAGTTATCTTGCTCTAAGTGCACAAGCGCAGCAGTTACAAAAAGTCTTTTTATAACTGGTTTTTAACACAGTTCTAGAATTTGTCACTTCCCGCACGCTATACATGCCTCGAAAATCGAACATACCGTGTATGTGTTACAAAAAAGCATATGCGCACAGAGACGTGATATAAATAACTCCGGATACGCGGCTGACTGACTGAGCGAAGACCTTGAGTATAGACTGTCAAGGGACGCTCAGGAGGGAAGACAGAAGCATTCAAGCGTGAACGACCGAGAAGCCGGCACACAAAAGGGGGGCACACTAGCGGGGTATGAGTGTATATGCGCAGTGAGTCGCGATATAAATAACTCCTGATACAGCGCCGACTGTCTGAGCAAAGACCTTGAGTATAAGGTGTCAAGGGACGCTCAGGGGGAGGAGGGGAGAGACAGAAGCATTCAAGCGTGAACAACCGTGAGGCCGGCCACAGATAGGTCGGAAAGCTAAAGCGAGATGAGTGTTTTTATATATTTATCTCGGATCAGAGAATCAAGCTTCAGAATCCTTGAGTCTTTTACAATAAAAAAAAGTGGCTTCCATTATGACGACGCTTCCAAACATCTTTTAGGAAAGAAGTGGGGACCACAGATAACATTTACGTGCTCAATTTTCTAGTCAATAGGAACTTCGGGCGGAAGAAAGGTAAACTAGTTGCACTATTCATGGAATTTAAAACAGCATTTGATTCCGTGAACAGGAGAGTGCTATGGAAGGCCATGAAAGAGAGAGGAGTAGATAAAGGTTTGATAGAAAGGATAAAAGATATATTTGTGGAGACTAAGATAAGTGTGAGGATAGGAGAGAAATTCTGGACAGGAAGGGAACTTAGGCAAGGATGCCTGTTGAGCCCAGTTATGTTTAGTAGCTCATTGGCTGACTTGGAGGAGAAGATGGAGAGAAAAAGAAAAGGGGGACAATCAAGAACGTATATAATAAGAACAGAAAACTCGAGTGGAGGGGGTAGCACGAGAGACGGCCGCTGGGTCGGAGCGCGTCGTTGCGTAGTTTCGTACTGCGCATCAGGCTGTCTCTTTTTCTCCGCAAGACATGATCCAACAAACTATGGTCTCGCCACTTGGGGTACGAGAATGCGTTCAAGCCGCGCGACGTGTGACGACCACCATCTTGGTTACTATGGCAACATGTAGACGCCTCTCTAAGACGACTTAAATCATTTTTCGTTATGATACTCATGATTTAGAAAAGCTTTTTCGAACCTTAGATAATAAAAAATAGACAATGAGATATTGTTTAATTCTTTAACATACACAGTTTATCATTTAAAAGTAAATTTGAATTTCAAACTGTACGTGTGAAGTTTCGAAGTCTTATTTTAACAAAATTTTTAAGGACGACATTCCCTCTTTCAGGAATCCTTTTTCATACACATGATTTCTTTCTGATAAGTTAAACAACAACAAAAATAATTCAACCGACCTTACAGTTACTTTTTTCCGTACAAAAATCCACAGTGTCTATAATTTATTTATAATAATTACACTCATCATAAATATAACTTTAGGCGATTTTAAAACTTTCTTTTTTCTCAAAATATCCACAGTCCACATAGAATACAAGATTTGAATTCTTATAAAATATGTTTTAAAAAAGACACGGTAAATTCTTTAATGTCATAATTTTGTACATTTTTATACTTGTGATACATAATGAACACATGTTTATTTATTTTTGTTTGAATTTAAAGAATGATTTAGAAGAAATTTCGAGTTAATTCTGTGATACGCACACACAGCGTTTAACTTGGTTCAAATCTGCCGCTCGACGTCCTTTCAAAAATGGATGGCGTTGTACGTTTTCGTTGATTGGTTGACTTTTTTTGGATGCGCGTGGCGAGACCATAGTTTGTTGGATTATGTCCGCAAGAGAAAGAGACAGCCTAATGCGCAGTACAAACTACGTAGCGATCGAGTGGCCACATACTAGGCGCTGTCATTTCAGCCACAGGTGCTCTACCCTCTCCACTCGAGTATAGAAAAGAGAAATTTCAAGGACGACTGGAGGATGAGAGTTCGGATATTCGACGTGTTAGTGCAGTCAGGTTAAGTTATGGAGTGAAAATTTGGGGATGGAAAGAACATAAGAGAATGGAAGGTCTGCATGAGAGATTTCTGAGATGGGTCATGGAGCTGCTCAGGTTATATGCTGAGGGAAGCAATAGAACGAAAGAAAATGGTGGTCAGGCAGCTGAAAAGATCCTGGAACTTTGATGAGAAACTAAGAAGGAGGTAGAGAAACAGGATTACCGAAGCGTGTGATGGAGAGATTATGAATAAAGAGAGAATGTGCAATGTGAGACGTTCGAAATGGAAGAAAAAGAGATACGAAATGAGGTTTGAATGTGATATGCAAGTAAGAGGTAGAGAATGGCAGGGAATAGAATAAGAGATAATGGCAAAGCAAGGAGAGGAAAGATGGAAAAAAATCTTCTAGTCAAGGTACAACAGCTGCTATAGGATGGTTGAGAGGGAGGGGGAGCCGGAATACCTGAAGAAGATTAGAAAAGTAGAGCAAATGGAATGGGGTGGTGAATTTCAGAATAGAAGAGGGAGCAAAAGAATGTAGGTATTTTATGAATGAAGATGAGAATCTGTGTAGAGTATGTAGATATGAGCAGGAATCATGGTTGCATGTGATAGGAAGGTGTATAGGTAACGAAGGATGGACAGGGAGAGATTATGGAGGAGAGGATAAAGCGGATTTTGAATGGGAACAGTCAGGACTGAAGGAATAGAGGAAGAAGCTATAAGAGTTGAGAGAGAGGGTGAGCTGGTTGCACGGGGTAGAGAAGTGCCAAAAAATGACCCCTGAAGGAGAATAAGGAAGTAGTGTTGCGGAATGGAGCTACAATTTTTAGATTGGTAGTGGTAAGAGGAATCGGGGGCCCAGGGCAAGATCGCAAGCGCCTGGGAGTAAGAATAGTGGTTGAGATGATATGTAAGAAATAGTTGGTAAGGTAGGAGAATGGCAAAGAATAGAGGGAGAGATGGTGGCAAAGCAAATATAGAATAGAGTGGTGAAATTTAGGATGAGATATTGGATAAGAGCATGTAGTTATTGGATGAATATATCATGGTTGCATGTGTTAGAGAGGTGTATAGGTGACGAAGGGGAAGGGGAGAGAATGAAAGGGAAAATAAAGTGGATTTTGAATAGGAGTGGTCAAAGTGAGGAATGGACGGAGAAGCTGAAAGAGTTGAGAGAGTGTTGGTTGCACGGTGTAGGGAAATGCCAAAAAATGACCCCTAAAGAAGGAGAATGAGGAAGTAGTGTTGCGGAATAGAGCAACAATTCTTAGATTGGTAGTGGTAAGAGGAAACGGAAGCCCAGGGCAAGGTCGCAAGCACCTAGGACAGGCCTGTCCAGAGAGGAGAAATTCGCTCAAAAGCCACATGTTACACCTCCACCACCACTTCTTTTTGCTCATCGAGAGAGCTCGGGTGATGGTTACTTCTGTGAAGTAGAATGGGAAGTGGAGGGTGGAAGTGGAAAACTCACATCTGCTATTTGAGCAGTTCCGAGGAAAATTCTTGGAATTTCTCCTCCCTGGACAGGCCTGATCTAGGAGTAAGAATACAGTATAAGCCAAATGAAGCAGTTGAATGAATGAATTTGTAAAGCAATACAGTAATAAATAAAAAAATAAAGAATCAGTCCAAGAAAAGGCGGTTTAAAAAAATCGTCTCGGATTGTGCCTCCTGTGGACACGCACGTGCAATTGCCGAAGAGGAATTGTGTGAGGTTTAAGCAGCAAGAAGTCCATGAAATTATGCTAATAAGAGCTGCAAGGTGTTTGGATAATTGTACATGAGGTCCAGTCCAGACGAGCCTTACTTAAAATCACATCAGGAATGCCAACCGACGGAACTTACGACTTGGCGAGTCCTTTTAAAATATCTTAACGCGCCATTATTACGGCAATAAACCACCGAGCGAAATGGCAAAAACACGTGGCGTCTTTGTCGCTCAAACGATGCCAACACACTCAGGCGACTTTTACTGTTTCACGGATTGTGCCGATAAAGAGATCATTATCATCATTTGTACATAATTAATAGTAATGTTTAGAAATCGAGATTTCAATTAAGCCATTTCGACACTTTTTATCCTGTGTCACCTTGACTCATTAAATAATTAATAAATTAAGTAGAATGGTATATAATCATTATGAAATTCAAGACCTTGAAATATGAAGCTCATCAATATGGGGTACTTCAGATTAAATTGAGATTAATTAATTTATGTTAATGATTATTTTCTTTGAGATAAAGAGAGAAGGAGAGACTTTAAACTTTTTGGGTTTCAATGTGGATTCAGCAAAAATCCACTACCGATGGATAGTATCAGAATACTAACCGGGTGACCACGGTGCGATAATGTATTTTGAATTTAGCATGCTCGCACAAAAAACAAAGATTATTTCATAAACTCGTAAAGATTTTTCAATGTTTAATGAGTCAAATGAAAGGTGAAATCCTAAATATCACTTTTATATTAATATTAAATTAATAAATTCATTTTCCTAGCTCTTGCCAAGAGTTGAAGTTAAAGTACAAGATTCCCTAAAAATCAGATTTTTTTGTCTTTATTGTAAGATACTTTAATACCTACAGAACCGAATTACTTTAACTAGGGATCATTCAACGCAGAATTTCATAAGCTTTCCAGTGGTTCTTCAAAAAATAAATAAATAATACAAAATTGGTTTTGGAAATTCAAATAGTTATTTTTATGTGCGCCTAAGAATTTGTTAAAAATAAATAAATAATACAAAATTGGTTTTGGGAATTCAAATAGTTATTTTTATGTATGTACAAAATATTCGATGTTTTCACTTTATCCATATTGAAGCTCCGACGCTTCCACTCGTTTTTAGAATCCTTTTGATTTGAGATTTCCTATGCCAATAGAAATAAAGTGACAGTTGACGTTTCAAAATTTCTGCCCTCAAAACTGAAAAAATTTTTATTTTAAGTATTCAAAAATAAATTAATAGGTATAATGCATTTAAAGTGGGACAGCTGTTATAATCTGAAGCGCTGAAAAACTTTTAAATAAATTTAAATTTAAACATTTAAAATTGGACAATTTAATATTTATATGATTTAAAGTACAACTAATTTAGAATTGGAAGCGTTGTAATTTTAATTCGAATAATTTCAATTCAAGGCCTTAAGAAATAGAGGTTATTTCAAATTTAAATAGTGGAAATTGTAAAATTTAAAACTGAAAATGTTTGGAATTGAACAATTTTAAATTAAAATGTTCAAATTGAAATATTCTCAATTGTTGGTTTCCATTTTAAGTAGGTATATTTAAAAATTTGCTTCAAAATCAAAATCCAAAGATTCCAACAATTTTAAATTGAAAACGTTTCAAACTGTATGGTTCAAAATTCAAATATTAAATATTGCACGACAATTACACTTATATTTTTTTAAATTGTAAAATTTGAAATGGAAAGCTTTGATAGTTCTTTTTGAATTTGCAATGATCTAAATCAGATAATTTTAGATTTAGATATTTCAAATTTTTTGCTTCAATTTTAAATCTTGAAAAAATGTACAACTTCAAAATGAAAGTCATTATATTCAAACAATTTAAAATTTAATCGTCAAAAATTGTATGTTTTCAAATTGAAATAGCTAAAAGTTTAAGAATAACAATTTGAAAGCCTTAATAGTAAATTTAAAAATTGAAGCGTTTAAAATTGAATAAATTCAAATTGAATTTTTGAGAAATTAATCAATTTGAAATTCAAGGCTTTCGAATCTTTGGAATTAGGAATTTTTGATATAATAAAAAAATGGAACAATTTTAACTACGAACAATAAAAATCAGACAAATTCCAAAATTGAAGTTTAAATATAGTAGACTTTCAAAATGAAATTGTTTGAGCATAAAAAATTGAAAATGAGATACCTTCAAAATTGAAAAGTTTTAATTTATGAAAGTGACCAGGCATACATTTTCCTAAAATTATAAAATTTGGGAATAAAACATTCAAAATTCAGAATGAACAATTTAATACAAAAAAAAATTCGAAATTGAACTATTTCACTATGTGTTAACACCCGTGTGGAAAAATTGCATGGCAGTCTGATCTGGCCCAGGTCTGGCGCTGGTCTGGCTTTATCCAGACCGTTTAGTCTGTAACAAAAAAAATCTAAGTTCGATCAGCAAATTTTGTTCACATATTTCGAAAGACTGACAGGAGGTTATTTAGATAATAATGATAAGAAATAAGAAATCAGCACTATCAAGTAAATTTTTTATCACCTTGAAAGTCTGTTCTAGCCTAGGCCTTTCAAGCAACAGGAAACTTCCAGTGAGAATGTTGTTGATTAAGGTTTAAAGAAGTTTTGTGCAAATTCTTAGCTCAATCGGATTAATAGTTAAAAAATTATGAATGTTTTAAATTGCAAGGGGCAATCTTGACGCAGGCCTACGCATGTGCCTCCTCGGCTACGAACGTGTTGCAGCGAACGATATGAAGGTCAAATCAGATAACCAAATAACACTTAAGATATCTTCAACACCTTCATCCTTAGTTTTAGACTTTTTAAATGTATTCTTTTCCCTAAAATAATAACGAATAATGCTATCAACATCTTCATTAAAAAATAAAAATAATAAATTTAGGCTATCTATAAATAATTTAATGAAAGAATTATTCAATAAATCAAGAATAAAAAAATAGTCCTAAAATATCACATTAAAAAGGTTTATTATAATTATTATATATTATAATAATAATTATTATAATAATTATATTATATTATAAAGGTTTTTTTAAATTTTTGTTGAGTTTTCAATCGTACCTGATTTCTAGAACATTTTTTCCTATTTCTAATCTATAGCTCTTCATGCCTATTTCCTTTTTATACCTCGATTAATTTTGAGATTCTTTCTTAAATTAATAGGGTAACTAAAAAAAAACCTATTTCAAAAATAATACTTTTGCAGCTATTCTAAAAAATAATCCATTCACTGGTTCTTTGCTTTATTTATAGTATATTTTAGAAGAGAATTACAAACGATTGCTATTATTTGTTTTGGTATCCGGCTTGACCTTCATGTCATTCGCTGCAACATGTTCGTAGCCGAGAAGGCACATGCATAGGACAGCGTCAAGATTGCCGCTTGCAATTTACAACATTCATAATTTTTCAACCGTTAAACCAATTGAGCTAAAACTTTTCAGAAAACTTCTTTGAACCTCACATTAATCAAATAAAAAAATTCTGAAAATTGACCAAATTAGCGCGAGTTGAAGTGTGAAAAGATTGAAACTTTTTGTTTTCGAAAAATCTACTTCTTACCAATTACTTCAAAGGCTACAAAACTTACAAATTTTTGCAAGAGAAAAAAAGATGCTCCTCAAAATTTTCTATGAGCATCAGTCCTTAAAATTGAAATTCGAACGATTTTCCGCTTTTGATAGCGAGATGTTCTTATTTTATACAAATATATCACAAATACTCGAATGCTCAAAATTAAGAAACTCAAGAATTATGACCCTTTACTAAGTCAATTTTTCCGTGAGATTAAGATCATAAAAAAATAGCAGGCGCTTGATTATTATCTCATTATTATCACATTATCTGAAGGATACTCAAGGGGATTCCCCTGCAATTTGAAAAAAAAAACGACAGTGCGTGTAACTTTGACTGACACCTGGATCAGTAAAAAGGAATTTTCGCACTTGCAGATAATTGATTGTTCAAATTTTCATTTAAAAAATCAATTTCCAGTTATCCAAGATCTACATGCATCATGATGTTATATTGTATATGGGTCATTCTACCCAAAGGGACCTTTTCGACGTCCCGGTAATTTTTTTGACACTATTTGTTTTGAATTGTTGAAAATTTGCGTAGTGGTAATTGTGCCTATAAGAAAGAACAGAAAAAAGAGGGGCATGAATATTCCCCAAATTCTATTTCCCCTAATATTAATTTTACCTAAAATAATTTAACCGAATAGCAATTTTCTATAATTTTTATTTATCCTGCTGGCCAATTTAGCTAATTTTTATTTTTTCGAATTACTTTTTGTGCTGTTTTTTATTTTTCCGAATTAACATTTGTCATAATTTTTATATTTCCGAATTTCCATTTGTCATAATTTTTATATTTCCGAATTTCCATTTGTCATAATTTTTATTTTTCCCAATCACCAGTTGACGTAATTTTTATTTTACCCTTAGATATTTTAATTTCACGAAGAATGTTATTTTCAACCCAGGAAGATGAAATTTTTACCAAAAAAGATGAATTTTCGATTCAAAAAAATCATTTTTAACCAAATAGTTGAATTTTCAAGCCAAGAACACGAATTTTTTAGCAGGCAGTCGAATATTGTCAACCTTCAAAATTTGAATTTTTAACAATTAAGTTCTTTTCAACAAAGAAACATGAATTCTTTACCAAAAAATGACTTTTCTACTCGCAAAGATAAATTAAAAGAAAAATTGAACCAAACAGTTGAATTTTCAACTAAATAGTTAAATTTTTGACCAAACAGTTGAATTAAAAAATATATATATTTTTATCCAAGAAAGATACATTTTTAACCAAAGAAGATAAGTTTCCTCATATAAAATATGAATCTTCTACTCAAAAGAACGAATTTTCAACAAAGGAGTGAAGTTTTCAAGACAAAAAGGTCGAATGCCTGAAAACATTTGACTTTTGAACTCGAAAAGTTGAACTTTCAAGAAAAGAGATGAATTTTTTAGAAGTCTGTTGCATTTTCAACCTGAAGTGTTGAATTCTCAACCAAGAAAGATCAATTTTTAACCAAAAATGATGACTTTTTATTCAGAAAACAGTTGACTTTTAAACACGAAAATATAAATTTTCAAAAAAAAAGATAATTTTCAACAATTACTTTTTTTCATAAAAGATTAATTTTCCACCAAATAGTTGAATTTTGAATCTACAAAGATGAGTTTTCGACCAAATGGTGGAAATTCAAACAAAAAGGTTAAACTTCAACCAAGAGCAGTTACATTTTCAAATAAATAGTTGAATTTTTATGCCAGGAAGACGAATTTTTTACAAGAACATTGAATTTTCAACCTGAAAAGTTGAATTTTTCACCAGAAAAGTTATTTTCAACCAAGAAAGATGAATTTTCAACTAATAAAGAGGTCAGTTCC
>JAUMHM010000071.1:23765309-23788151 GCA_032362435.1 Melikaiella ostensackeni | reverse complement strand
TATCCGAACCAATCCGAATCAGTCCGAACCAATCCAGAAAAGGTTCTCAAATTCGTTTGATTAAAATCAGATAAAATTACATCTGACTCAATACGGTTAAATCCAAACTTTCAATTTGAACTTCCAATCCGAACTAAATTTTCAATAAATCCGAAAAAATCCGAATTGTTCTGAAATCTATATCCGAACAAATCGAAATCAGTCCGAAACAATCCAAAAAAGTTTTTCATTTTATTTGATCCAAATCGGTAAAAAATTAATCTGACTTAATCCGGTCAATCCGAATCAATCCAAAATCAATCCGAACTAAATTTTCAATTCAAATGAATCCGGATGAATCCGAACTCGGATTGTTATGTACTGAATTTTCATTCAGAATGGATCCGAGTTCGGATTGAATCGGATTTATTTGGATTGAAAATCGGTTCAGGGCAAACTGCAATCAAATTGGTTCGGATTCATTTGGATTGAAAATTTTGTTCGGATTGATTCGGATTAGAAGTTCGGATTGAATTGGAATAATTGTTAACCGATTTGGATCATACGAAATTCAGAACTTTTTTTGGATTGGTTAGGGTTGATTCGCATTTGTTCGGATACAGATTTCAGAATAATTCGGATTGGTTAGAAATGAATTTCTATCTGAAACCTTCGTCAGGGGTATTAATATATCAATATAGTTATACCCTGGAAAAGTTTCGGATAGAAATTCATTCCGAATCATTCCGAACCAATCCGAATTATTCTGAAATCTGTATCCGAACCAATCTGAACTAAATTTTCAATCCAAATGTATCAGAATTTTTCCAAAATCTGTATCCTAACGAATCCGAAAAAAGTTCTTCATTTCGTTCGATTCAAATCGATAAAAAAATTATCTGACTCAACCCGGTTCAATCCGAATCAAACTAAACCAATCCGAACTGAACTTTCAATCCAAATCAATCTGAATCAATCCGAACTTGGATTGTTATGTACTGAATTTCGAATCCGTAAGAATCCGAGATCGGTATGAATCGGATTTATTCAGATTGAAAAACGGTTCAAGATATCTGTAATCGGATTGGTTCGGATTCATTCGGACAGAAAATTTTGTCTGGATTGATTCGGACTGGAAGTTCGGATTAAGTCCGAATAATTTTTCACCGATTTAGATCAAACGAAATTGAGTACTTGATTCGGATTGGTTCGGATAGAGTTTTCAGAATAATTCGAATGGTTTCGGAATGAATTTCTATCAGTAACTTTCCGAATCAGTCCGAACCAATCCGAAAAAAGTCCCCCATTTTGTCTGATCCAACTCGGTTAAAAATTAATTTGGCTCACTCCGATTCAGTGCAAACTTCCAATCCGAATCAATCCGGACTCGGATTGTAAATTCAGTACATATCAATCTGAGTTCCGATCGATTCGTATTCTTTCGGATTGAAAATTTGGTTCGGATTGATTCAGATTGAACCGGAAGGAGTCGGATTAATTTTTAACTGGTTTGGATCGAACGAAATGGAGAACTTTTTCGGATTGGTTCGGATACAGATTTCGAAATAAGCCAAATTAATCCGAAATCTGTATCCAAACCAATCTGAATCGATTTGAACCAATCCGAAAAAAGTTCTCCATTTCGCTCGATCCAAATAAGTTAAGAATGAATCTGGTTCAATCCAGTTCAATCCAAACTTCTGATCCGAACTAATCCGAACCAATCCGAATCAGTCCGAACAAATCAGAAAAAAGTTCTCCATATCTTTTGATCCAAATCGGTTAAAAAATAATCCGTTTCACTACGGTTCAATCTAAAATATTAATCCGAATCAATCCGAACCAATCTGAACTACACTTCAATCCGAATGAACTCGAAACAATGCAAATTTTTCCAAAATCTGTATCCAAACCAATCCAAAAAAATTTCCTCATTTCTTTCGATCCAAATCGGTTAAAGATTAATCTGACTCTCTCGGATTGGTTCGGATTGATTTGGACTGGTTCTGATAGAAATTCATTCCGAATCATTCCTAACCAATCCGAATTATTCCGAAACCGGTATCCGAACCAATCCAAATCACACCGAACCAATCCGAAAACAATTTTCAACTTCGTTCTATACAAATCGATTAAAAATTAATCCGTGTCAATCCGATTCAATGCAAACTTCCAATCTGAACCAAATTTTCAATCCGAATCAATCTGAATCAATCCGAACTCGCATTGAAAATTTGGTTTGGTTTGATTCGGATTGATTCGGATTGAACCGGAATGAGTCTCATTAATTTTTAACTGTTTTGGATCGAACGAAATGGAGAATTTTTTCGGATTGGTTCGGATACAGATTTCGTAATAGTTCGGAATGGTTCGGAATGAATTCCTTTCCGAAATTAGAATGAAAAAATATTATCAAGTAAAACATTTGCTCTAAATTTATAAGGAGGTGATCAGAGTTTGGATTTTATTTTAAATCTCATGAATTCCCTACTGAGAGTTCGTTTGATGACTATTAAATTGCCAAAACATTTTTGGCGAATGGCGACCCGTTTTCGAAAAAATCGACTTTTTCAACAAAAAGAAATTATGGATTGAAATGTTTAATTATTAAATTCTCATGTAAAATTATATAAATATGACACTTTCAACACTTGTTCTTAACGAAAAATTTGCTTTTTTCTTGAATTCTCAACGGCTGAAAATCAAAGTAAAATTGAATATTGAATTTTAAACAGTTGAAAATTAAGGAAAATTAAGAATTGAATTTTCAACAGTTGAATCTCCGCTTTTTTCTTCAATTTTCAACTATTAAAGATTGGAGAAAATTGAAAATTCATCTGTTTAAAATTCAATTGTCAATTTTTAAAATTTTCAACTTTAGCAGTTGAATTTTCAAGTGCTTAAAATCAATTTTCTTCAATTCTCAATAGTTAAAAATTCAAGAAAAGAACAAATTTTGAATGAAAATTAAAAAAAAAAAGAGATTTTTCATCAGTTGAAATTTCAGCCTTAGAAAATTCAACTATTTAAAAATCAATTTTCTTCAATTTCCAACTTCGACCGTTGATTTTTCAATAGTTCAATTTGCAATTGCTGAAAATTTGATTTCAAGTTTTCAGTACTATCATTTCAATTGTTGAAGATACAACTGTTGCAATTACATATGTTGAAAATTAAACAGTTTCAATTTCAACTGTTAAAATTTCAATTTTCTGCAATGTTCGATTTTATGGAATTTTTAACAGTTGAGAATACAATTTTCAATTTTCTTTAAAAGAAAATTTTTTAAAAAGAATTTTAAAAGAAAATAGAATTTTTGACAGTTGAATTTTTAACACTTGGAAATTCCATTTTCTTTTAAAACTCCCTTTTTTTTGTTGAATTTTAAACTGTTGAAAATTGAAGAAAATTGTATTTTCAACTGTTGAATCTCCGGGTTTTTCTTGAATTTTCAACTGTTGAAAGTTAAAAATTCATCTGTTTAAAATTCAATTCTCAATTTTCTTCAATTCTCAACAGTTGAATTTTCAAATGCTTAAAATTCAATTTTCTTCAATTTTTAACAGCTGGAAGTTCAAGAAAAAAAAGAATTTTTAATGAAAATTGAATACAATTGAATTTTCATCATTTGAAAATTCAACCTTTCGAAATGCAACTGTTTAAAAATAAATCTTCAATTCTCTTCAATTTTCAACTTCAACAGTTGAATTTTCAATAGTTGATTTTGCAAGTGTTGAAAATTCATTTTTCAATTTTCAGTATTAACAGTTCAACTCTAGAAGGTACAACTTGTAATTTTAAATGTTGAAAATTTGTTGAATTTGAATTTTGAATTGAATTTTTACCTATTGAAAAATGAAGAAAATTGTAAATTGATTTTTAATACAGTTAAAAATTCAACTGTTTAAGTTGAAGAAAATTGAAATCTGAATTTTCAACAATGAAATCTTTTTTTTCTTGAATTTTCAAACGTTAAAAATGGAAAAAAACTGAAAATTCCAGAAAAATGAAATTTCAACTGTTGCTTTTTCAACAGTTAAATTTTCAACTGTTGAATCTTGAAGAATTAAAAATTCAACTGTTAAAAAAAACTTTTTAATTTTCTTTAATTTTCGACACTTTAAAATTCAAGAAAAAAGCGAAATTTAAAAGAAAATAGAATTTTTGATATAAAAAAAATGGAAGAAAATTGAAAATTGATTTTCCGACAGTTGAATTTTTAACAATTGAAAAATTCAATTTCCTTTCACAACTCGCTTTTTTCTTGAATTTTTAACTGTTAAAGAATGAAGAAAACTGTAAATTTATTTTGAAACAGTGGATATTCAACCGTCTGAAGTTGAAGAAAACTTAAATTTAAATTTTCAACAATTAAATCTTCTCTTTTTCTTGAATTTTTAACTGCTGAAAATGGCAGACAAATGAAAATTGCAGAAAATTAAAATTTCAACTGTTGCTTCTTTCAACATTTAAATTTTCCTCTATTGAATTTTGAACAATTTAAAATTCAACTGTTGAAAATTCAATTTTCTTTCGAATTTCGCTTTTTTCTTAAACTGTTAATTATTGAAATTTGGAAAAAATTGAAGAAGAATAAAAATTTTATTTTCAACAGTTGAATCTCCGCTTTTTTCTTTAATTGTTATATTTACATAATTTTACATGAGAATTTAATAAACCAACGTATCAATCCATAAAAAAAATTCTTTCGGAATTCGATATTTTTGAAAACGGGTTGGAAAAAAATATTTTGGCAAGTAAAAAGTCAGCCAGTGGACTCTCAGTAGGACATTTATTAAATTTAAAAAAAAATCCCAACTCTGATCATCTCCTTGTCGAAAACCCATTAGATATGCAAAGTAAAAATGCCAATATTGAAGAGTTCAATGTGTATTTTTTTAAATTATAGAATTTTTATGGAAGCAATGCAAATTTGATCATTCCTAACTTAAATACAACAATTTCAAAAGTTCATTGTCCAAAATTGAACTACAGGTTCAAAATAAAATATTTTAAACTTACAGGACTCAAAAATTGACGAATTACAAATTTGAAACACCTGAAGTTACCAAAATAATATTAAAGTATTAAATTTTTTTCAAATTGTAAAATTAAGCATTTATGGATGATTTTAAATATTAATATTTAGTTCTGATTTAAAACTAAATAATGAATAATTGGCTATATGTACTAGCAATCAATAAAAATGGTAAGAAATGAAGTTTTCCATGGATAGTTTTCTACTAGTTGACACAGCTTTTTATACTTTTCAATTTTTGAGAAGTTGTTGCAAGTTTCATATTGAATCCTCAACCAAAACAAATTAATTTTCAACCAAGGAGATTAATTTTCTACTAGAAAAGACGAGTTTTCAATCAGATACATGAATTTTCAACTAAAACTAAAAATAAAATAGTTGAATTTTGAGCTTCTAAAATCACTTCTCTACCAAAAAAGATAAATTCTTAACAAAAAATATAATAGTTGGTATTTCAAACAAAGAATATTTTTATTTAAAATGAAAAACAGTTGAATTCTAACAAAAAAGGCGATATTCAACAAAATAGTTAAATTCTCAATCAAAAAGATGAATCTTCAACCAGAAAAATTAATTTTGAACAAAATAATTAAACTCTCAACCAAATAATTACATCTTTGGCCAAAAAAGATTAATTCTCACCCAGAAAGTTCAACCCAGAAATATGAATTTTCAACAAAAATGTAAGCTTTCAACCAAATAGTTGAATTTTCAACCAAAAAGATGAATTTTTAATCAAATAGTTGAATCCTCAGTCAAAAAAGATTCATTTTAAACCAAACAGTTGCATTTTTAACCAAAAAAGATGAAGTCTTTATTAAAAGATATGAAAAAAAAACCAAAAGGACGAATTTTTTACAAAACAGAGTTAAATTTTAAATCCGCAAATATAAATTTACGACTAAAAAGTTAATTTTCATCCAAGTAGTAAAATTTTTAACCCAAATAGACATAATGACAATTAGTTTACATAAAAATTTTCGACAGACAATTGATCTTGAAAATCGGATCCAATTTCGGGATCAAATTTATCAACTGGCATTTACTGTGATAATACAAATGAAAAGAGACGTGTTCTGTAATAACAAAAAAATGTTGAGCCGCCGTGCTGCCCTTAAAAATTTTATAATTATGTTATGATCATTTCGAGAAAGTTATAATTTGAAACAATTATCTTGAAATTCTTCTAATTACGGTTGTGGCTTATATGATTCTAATTTATTGGAAATTCCTCGGTAACTTCATTCCATAGTAAATTTTGTTGTAATTTATTACCCTTTTTTATTCCTTTCTGTTAAATCATATTTCGTAAAACTGAATAAAAATCGATCTATCTTGCGGCTCTTTTCAAGGGAAAAAAATTTAAATACGGCCTTTCACTTTTACGAATCAGAGCCCGGTAGCCGATCTCGTATGTCGAATACCAAAATCTAGTCGTAAAGCTCATGCTAATCACACCAATAAATGAGATTCAACCTACATTTTTCTTCGCTTTGTAGTTTTATGGGTTATTATTTATTATTTATTTTCTTCTTTTTTGACATTTTTGTTATAAATTCTATGCTCGCCGTTTCTTTATAATTTACTACTAGTCCGAAAAATTTTACGCCATCTCAGCGAATCAAAAAACTCGATTGCTCGTAAAAATCGAAGATGCTTCTGATTAATATCATTCGGATCTCACGGAATTATCTTCTTAAATATTCTTTCAGTAAAAATAATAGTATGAATGTTCTGATCGTCTTTGATGAAGTTTTTTTAAAAGCCTAATATTATTTTTGACCCAAAAATATACGATACTATATAACTTTGGGAGAATCATAAATCGGGGGCAATTGTAACATTTAAGTGATTATGTACATAGAAAAATTGTAATTTGTTCATTGCTCGGTATTATAATTTTGTGAAAGTATGTTTTAATATAAATTCAGAACTATTATAACATAGAGACAATTATATCAATTTTTGTGCAATTATTATAATTTCTCTCTATGAGCTTACAATACTCGAAAATTATAATTTTGACACTATTACGACTCTGAGACAATATGATTTCTGGTCTCTTTCAATTTCAGTATAATCAGAATTTTACGAAAGTTACTACTTGTAAGGGCGATTATTACTTCAGGGCATTTGTAATTTTGTAGGGAAGTACATTTTGTAATCGCAGTAAGTACAAATTATATAGAATTATAGACAATATTATATGAACCTCAATAGAATTATAATTTAGAGATGATTACAACTTCTGAGCTTGATAATATTATGATTTTTAGCTAATTATTCTAATATTTCCACGTTTATAAATTTAAAAAGTTGATTAATTTGGTACAATTATAATTTGAGTACATAAAGTTACAACTTTGAAAGGATTTTGACGTTTCGAATATATTATAATTTCAAGACGATTGATATTATTTCAAGACGATCATATATAGGACGATGGAAATAAATCAAAATGCTAATCTAATTATACCGATATTGAAGTCTTTATAACGATATTACAATTTTTTATTGTATAATTACTGAACTTTAACGTTACACTATAATTTTGGATTCATGGATTTCATATAGGGTTGATGTGTCAAAAATATTATGTAAAAGATAGTCACATTTTCCCGAATCCCCTTCCCTCAAAAAATGTTACGAAATTTATGGATGATCCCTAATGAAAATGAAAAAGGGCGGCAAATTTGAGGGTGGTCTAGGGCGGCCTGAGGCCAAAATCCGCACTGTTAACAATTTCTGTTGTAATTTTACAATAAATTTACTGGAAGTTTATTTCCAAAACGCAATGTAATTTTACAATACATGTTTTTACACCGAATCATGAGGCAGAGGAAAGTTTCCTGCATATATGGTTTGCATTGTATATTTATTAGAAATAAAAATTCGCTGGTCTTAGCGTTTGATCATACATAAATCAAGAATTAAGTATGACATATAGGGGAAAGATACCTAGAAACGTATTCTAAAGATGAAAATTTCGTACATGATAAACTGTTTTTAGATCAGCATACTAAGAAAATGGTATTTTACGATTTTTTACTTCAAGTTACTTAAGTAATAATTCAGAAAAGGTTTAAACTACATTTACAGAAGAATATATTTGGAAATCACAAACATTTTTAACAGGGCGGCTCTGCACTGTCCAGTTTACAATCTTTAGTCATCAAAGTTTTAACATTTGGAGGACGAAAAAAACGTTTGTTATTGCACCCTAAAACACAGAAAAAACAGAAGTAAATTTTTGTTGCAGGTAATTTTCGAGTGGGTAAAGTTGAGTCTTTTCGTATCGAAACAAAAAACATACATCAAAGTTTACATATGGCAACCGTATACAATTTGGTGGGTAAATCTTACAACGTGAAGGTAATTTTTGTTGCAGGTAAAGATTACTCTAAAATCGGGATAAGGATCACACTTTGTTCTTTTTTTCTGTGAATACAACTCTTCACCTACTTATGTTAACAATTTCTTTTGGAACGTTACATTAAATGATTTGGACATTCATTTCCGAGACGCAAGTCAATGTTCCAATGTATGATATTGTAGTTTTCAAATGCTTGTATTGTAATATTGCCATACATGCATTATAATATTGCCATACATGTAATGTAATGTTGCGGAAGATGTCACTCATTCGCTAGACGAGTTAAAGTGAAAATAAGGCAAAATTACAATACCGGTATTGCCCTCGTATTGTGAAAGTGTTGTAAAATCCCAAACATTTTTAACAGTGGCATAAAATCGAAACAAAGGTACAACTTCCGCTCTACCTTAAAATATACCACTCAACCATTAATTAAACGATTTAAAACGCAATCACGTGACCAGCAGATCTCAAGTACAATATCGTCACTAAAGACAGGGAAAGGGTGGAATATGAATGAATTTCGGCGAAATGCTACGCGAAATGATGTTTTCACTCGAAAGTTCATAATGCGTAATAATTAAATCAGATTAAACTTCTGGTCAGTGTGTAAGGAGCCTAATATAGGGGTAAGCATAAGCATCGTGTTAAAGTTACGTATACCCGCTATAATACTTTTTTTCAGACATGTATGTAATGTCTACTCATTTATATACATAAGACACGTAAAAGAAATATATCCGTAAAGGCACCTACTTTAGGACTTTAGAGTATCGTTGGTCAAGCATTAACCGTAACATGAGCAAGAGTGGCAAGGGTAACAAAAGGGCAAGCACGCGAGAGAGAAAGGTGATCGGGGGGTGAGGGGGTGCTTCGGTAATCGTGCATTAATTTGCATCACAAAGTACACGCCACGCTCCTGCCACGCTACCCACTCCTTCCTCGTACTTTTCTGCTTCAAGTTTTCTAACAACGCCACTTTCTCAATATTTGTCGCCCTTCCATTATTTATTTCTTAATTTTTTTTATTAGTGAGCAAAATGTGGGTGTTAAGTCTATCAGTGGACCCTTCGCGATCAAAAGGGGATACCCCTGGATTCAACCTGAAAAGTATTGCCCTCAAAGTCAATTTTAAAAATCGTTCAGAAAACTTCCAGTGAGAAAGTTGTTCATTGAGGTTCAAAGAAGTTTTCTGGAAAGTTTTAGCTCAATCGGATTAATGCTTAAAGAATTATGAGTGTTTTAAATTGCAAGCGGCAATACTGACGCTGCCCTATGCACGTGCCTCCTCGGCCACGAACGTGTTGCAGCGGTCGATATGGAGGTGAAGTCGAATACCAAAATAATACTTAAGATATTATTATTGAAATAATTTGTTTATTAGACATCTTGAACAATAAATTATAAAAATAATACTTTATTAAAAACTAATTTCAGATATTTTCGTCACTATTTTCAATTTCTTTGGCATATTTGTTACTTTTAAAAAATTACTTTTCAAGAAATTCTTTTGTTTTAGCGCGATAGAATAATTATAGAGATTCTTAACGTCTTTTACTTAGGCCACTTTTAATCCAATTCGAGGTGGAGGACTTTTTGAAAGTTTTTCTAGTTCAAGCGTAAATTTAAATTTAAAAAAATTGGATTTCGCAATTCGCAATTGTTATAAGCATCCACTTTTCCATCAGATAAAACATTTAAAACGAACGCTTTACTGTTTTGGAAGTTTTCTGGCTTTCGCATTTCGCCTCTGAAACTTTTTTCAAAATCCCGTAGAAGATCTTCACATTTCTCGACAACATATTCAGCTTCAGTTTCAATTCGTTTTAATCTTCTTAATTTTTGCGAATGTGTGCCAAAATTCCCATCTCACTGGCAATAGGAATGTCCTCAAGCTGAAAACATATTTTATTTCACTTCGCAAATAAATTGTTAATAAAACCAAAAAATGAAATACTAAGTAATTTTTATTTTATCCGGGACATGAATCTAAACATAGTTATGCTGTTAAATTTGTCTTTATCAAATTCTTTTAACATCGCGTATTGAATAAAACTGCAAACAGTGTTTCGATAGTATCCTTGCATTTTAACATTCCACTGAGAAGCAAATTTTGTTCATTATACTTCCCGAGATTCCAAAAAATAAAGGAATTATTTGAGAGATCAAGAATAAAAATTTTTTAAGATTCTTTCTTAAATTAATAGTGTATTAACTGAAGTAAACCTAACTAAAAAATAATACTTTTACAGCTATCCTAAAAAATAATCCATTCACTGGTTCTTTGCTTTATTTATAGTGAATTATTGTTTTGGTAACCGACTTGACCTTCATATCGTCCGCCGCAACACGTTTGTAGCCGAGGAGGCACGTGCATAGGGCAGCGTCAAGATTGCCGCTTGCAATTCAAAATATTTATAGTTTTTTAACCATTAATCCGATTGAGCTAAAACTTTCCAGAAAAATTATTTGAACCTTAAACAAAGGGACTGTTTTCGTGTTTTGGGTCAGATTTCCGGTATGGGAAGCATAATGTATAGATGTCTTTAATTAGTATTTAATTAATAGTAAATAAGCAATATGGGTATTAGCTTGGTTTCGAATTCTTTCATTTTATACGAGTACTAATGGATTTTAAACATTTACAATTGTATAGACATTTTTTGAAACAAAAGTCTCCCGAGGTTCCACCTCGTATCTGAAGTTTTATGGTTCTAAAAGGTTCATTATGATGTTAAAAGTCAGATTATTAGCCACCTTTTGACACCTTTGAAAAATTTCAATTGTAGGACGCCCTTAATAATTGTTAATCTTACTTCGTTTTTTCAAGAAACTTGATTTTTGGATTGGACTAAAAGTTTTCCATTAGGAGCTGATAACATTTTTGAAGTAAGAAAATATCTTCAGATAATTCGAATAATAATACTTATCTGGTCTAATTTTTCTCTGATATAAAACAGTGAAAAACGAGTTTTTACCCCTTAATATTGAAGAATCAAGTTTTCCAAAAAAAACGAAGTGAGATTAAAAAATATTAAGAGGGTCTTTTTGTTGCAATTGTTCCAAGGAAGAATTTTTCTCTCAATTTTTTTAAAAATCTCGCTTCGTTTTCCAGAAAAAGTAGAAATTTCGATTTTTCAAATTAAAAATGGATTTTCATTCTATACAAATTTGGAAATTTAGTCCGCCATATTGGATCCGTCATTTTGAATTTGCAATTTTTGATGTCAAATTCGAAACTAGCGCCCTCAAAAACCCCTTTGTACCAAGTGTAAAAATTTGGAAATTTTGTGCGCCATATTGGATCCATAATTTCGAATTTGTAATTTGACGTCAAAGTCGAGAATAACGACTTCAAAAAACCCCTTGTACTAAGTTTTAGGCAAATATGTAAGAAAAAATTTAAAATTTGGCCACCATATTGGATCCGCCATTTTGAATTTGGAACTTTCAACATAAAAATCGAAGTTAGCGATCTTAAGAAACCCCGTGTACCAAGTTTTAGACAAATATATGAAATTTTTAAATTTTGGCCGCCATATTGGATCCGTCATTTTGAATTTGTAACTTTTGACATCAAAGTCGAGAATAGCGACCTCAAAAAAACCCTTGTACCAAGTTTTAGGTAAATCTGAAAAAATTTGAAAATTTTTTGCGCCAAATTGAACCCGCGATTTTGAATTTGTAATTTTTGACGTCAAAGTCGAGATTAGCGACCCCAAACAACCCCCTTGTACCAAGTTTCACGCAAATATGTAGAAAAATTTTGGAATTTTAGCCGCCATATTGGATCTGACGTTTTGAATTTGTAACTACTAACATAAAAATCGAAGTTAGCGATCTTAAAAATCCCCTTGTATTAAGTTTTAGACAAATCTCTAAAAATTTGGAAATTTTGTGCGCCATATTGGACCCACCATTTTGAATTTGTGATTTTCGAAGTCAAAGTCGAGATAAGCAACCTCAAAAAAACTCTTGTACCAAGTTTCAGGTGAATATGTAAAACTTTTGAAATTTTGGCCGCCATATTGGATTCGACATTTTGAATTTGTAACTTTGAACATAAAAATCGAAGTTAGCGATCTTAAAAAACCCCGTGTACCATGTTTCAGGCAAATCTGTAAAAAAATTTAAATTTTGACCGCCATACTGGATCCACCATTTTGAATTTGTAATTTTTGACATCAAAATTGAAATCAGCGACCTTAAAACCCCTGTTATACGAAGTTTCATACACTTCCGACGAAAACTGAATTTTGGCCAGTCTCTGGCTGGAAAGTTCGATTATAAACATTTTAGATTGGCCAGAAAAATTCCAGAACAATTTTTGGATCCAAAGTACTTCAAAAGGCCAACTTCATTTTTCTCGTAATTCGTGCAATTCCAAATCCATGTCCCAAAAAAAGTTGAAAAATAGTCCTGCCGTGGAAAAATATTGTTCGAAAAAAAGTACTAGAAAATTTACTTTTTTTTCGAAATTCTTACAGTGCTAATAGAAATTATATCCCAAAAATCCAAAAATAAGGAAATAGAAATATTTCCAATTTAATCATTTGTTTTTCATTTTTGCAAATGCTCACAAGATTTTAGTCTCAGAAAAGTACTCCTGAAATAGGAACATTTTTGGGACGAATGTAATTCAAAAGGCCCATACTTCATTTTTCTCGAATTTTATACAATGCCAAATTCATGTACCAAAAATGTTCAAAAACAGTCCTCAAGTAACAATGAGTAACAATATTTGGTTGTGAGAAAACTTCTAGTAACGCATACAATATTTGTTCATTTGTTTTTAATATGTCTTAGCAACGGCATGAAACATAATGCATTGTGAATGACAGCTCGTCCAACATAAAAAAAATTTCGCTATTTGAGTAATTTGGTGAGAAAAATGTTGAACGAATATTGTTCGTAAGTGCAACAAAAAAGGTAGTCAATAAAATCTTTAAGATTCAACAAAATTCGTGCAATTTTTACCTCACGAAATCTACTTCGGAGTTTTAATTTAATTTCTTAGTTTTTGAACTTTGTGGAAAATATTTTTTTATGCTGTGAAAATCATGATTCTCGATCTCTAATTTTATGTATTTCAAGTCTCCAATGTCATTATGAAGAATAACTACTATTGAGATATGCCTACTTTAGACATAATTTTCCTATACATTAGGCATACTTTATTTATACTTCTGATATACTTGAGCCATATTTCACATATATACTTCAGCTATACGTATCAGATATATTTTATCAATACTTTTACTATACACCAACTATACGTTGTTATACTTTAGATACAAAGTAAATCCCAAACATATTTTTTACCTGAACTTGTATAAAAACGTTGCAAACAATTGATAACTACAATTATCTTATGTCAGATAATTTTTATCGTGAGGCGGATTCACAACCACATTCACAACTTTATAGGTATATAGTTTTCTATTGTTTGCGACGGTCTTTTCCAACTTCAGATACAAAACATCTCTGGGATTTACTGTGTATATTTGCTCGGCTTTCAAACGGTCCAATAATGATGCACAGTATATTCCTGTTATAGTTCTACCTATCTCCAAGAAATCAATGAGGATAATTCCTTGGGAATCCCAAAATACTGTGGCCATCACATTCCCAGCTGACAGAACAGTCTTCGCCTTCTTTGGTGCACTTGCACCAGGCAGTACCCATTGCTTTGACTGCTGCTTTGCCTCGAGTATATAGTGGTGGATCCAGCTTTCATCCATAGGCACAAATCAATGCAAAAAGTCTTGCGGATTCCGATTGAACTTCACCAAACATTGCGCTGAAACGTCTTTTTGGTTGCGCTTCTGGTCGGGAGTCAGCATTCGCGGCTCCTATCTTGCACACACCTTCTTAACCTCCAGTTTTTCGAGCGAGATGTTATAGACTCGTTCAGTAGAGATGCCTACAAGCTCAGAAATTTCATGCACCTTTACTTGGCAGTCTTCCATAACCATATGATGAATTTTGTCCACTATATCCGATGTGGTGACCTCAGTTAGGCGTCCGGAGCGCGCTTCATCTTCAGTTGTGGTTCAGCCACGTTTAAATTCGTTTATCCAAAAATGAACACTTTTCAACGAAGGAGCAAAATCCCCCAAAAAAATTTTGGCGCCATCTAATGGGAAATGGACCTTACTTATCAAATGACCCTCGTATACATGAAATATGGGATCATCTCAATTGCCATACTATATCTATCCCATCCCAAAACGTTTTTACCCTGGCTACTATTCTAAGAAATTTCAAGTTGTAACTAACAATAATAAATGGAAAAAGATGCTTAATGTTATAAATTAAAGTGAATTATTGCATTTTCTGGATGAAATAAGATTACCAGGAGTCATGTCGACCCAATTCCGTAAAATTTCGACACACGAATTCCATACCAAGGCTTAGTGAGATAGCACATGAGACAACACGTGTCGACAAGAGTAACACTGACAAAACCAATGGAACGTGAGCAATGTGATGATCGTTCGATGTTCGAGACGAAGCCGTTTGATTTATAATAATCGCTCAATCCTCGTTACTGTTGCGATTCATCGGGGTAGGCTGACCAAAAAGCTATGTGTATCCTCCGCCGGATGGGAAAAAGTGAGCTCGTATAGGAACCGCGGAATGGCGTTGAGAAACATGGCATAAAAGTCTGCAATTTTAGCAATTTCCGTCGCGACGTGAGAAAACAAAACTGGAATCGAGAAAAGGGAATCGTGAAGAAAAAAATGTTGATTCTGGTCAGATAAACTGTACAGAAATTTCCTCATCTTTCCCTACTTGAATTTGGAATCTGATGGGGTCCCTATCAAAATTTCTACTTCAGAAAAAACTGATGGGGGCCAGACAGGCTCTAGTGAGCAATTCCATGCTTTGTGAGGTGTGGAAAATCTATCTAATGGGGCTTCGACCAGAATTTCTATTCTTGAAAAAACTGGTGGGGGGCCTATCAGGCTCTAGTGAACAATTTATTGTTTTGCATAGGCAAGGAAAATCTACCCAAATGAAGGTTGATTGAAATGTTCCACACTTTGATGTTTTTGAATGTTAAAATTGAAGAAGATAATTTAAAATGTTTAAGAAAACAAATATATTTTTTAAATTTTATGATTCAGAATTTTTCGCAAAAAAATACTAGGTTCAGTAATGAATTTGAAATTTCCTTACCCCCAGAACCTCAAGTATTTAATAATTAAACTATACACGGATTTTGAATTGCCACCTGAATGCTGCGCACCACTGGCCACGCACATCGACCGACGCCATGATAGAAGTATGCTGCCAGCCTGCCACATGGTCTCTTGTCCATAAAGGATACAAATCTTTAACATTTAACTAATTATTAAATAAGCTTTTGAGGGTGGATGCATATCGCGAAAATAAAAATATATCATGAGTTTGTAGAAGGGCATCAAATTTTTGAACGCTGAAAAATACTAGCGAAATTGAGTAGTGAGTTCTAAATCCTAACCTCTACGAGGTCTTTTGATGAGTAAGGTAGATTTCTCGCTAGATGGCGCCAAGGTGAACTTTGTAGTATATTTCAAGAAATACCACTCTTCAAAGTAACCTCTACCAAGCCTTAGCCAAACCTGATGCTTATTTTGCATTTAGCGTACGTTTGGAGTGAGCATGTCAGTAGTTTTCGAAAAAATGGAGAAAGAAGAGTTCCCTGCTGTAATAAAACATTTTTATTCAAAAAATTGGACATCCGGGCAGATCAAAGCCGAGTTAGACGAAGTTCACGGGGATTCTGCTCCTTCGTTAAAAACCGTTTTTCATAGGATAAATGAATTTAAACGTGGCCGAATCACAACTGAAGATGAAGCACGCTCCGGACGCCTAACTGAGGTCACACATCGGATATGGTGGAAAAAATTCATCATATGGTTATGGAAGACTGCCAAGTAAAGGTGCATGAAATTTCTGAGCTTGTAGGCATCTCTGCTGAATGAGTCTATAACATCTCGCTCAAGAAACTGGAGGTTCAGAAGGTATGTGCAAGATGGGTGCCGCGATTGCTGACTCCCGATCAAAAGCGCAACCGAATAGACGTTTCAGCGCAGTGTTTGGCGAAGTTCAGTCGGACTCCGCAGAAAATTTTGCGTCGATTCATAACTTTGGACGAAACCTGGATTCGCCACTATACATCCGAGACAAAGCAGCAGTCAAAGCAGCGAGTACTGCATGGTAAAAGTGCTCCAAAGAAGGCCAAGACTGTTTTGTCAGCTGGGATGGTGATGGCCACGGTATTTTAGGATTCCCAAGGAATTATCCTCAATGATTACTTCGAGAAGGGTGAAACTATAACAGAAACGTACTATGGAATCACTGTTGGGCCGTTTGAAAGCCGAGCTGCAATTAAAAGTGCTGTTTCATCACGACAACGCAACGGCTGACACTTCCACAATCGCAATGGCAAAAATACATGAACTGGGCTTCGAATTAATTCCTCATCCACCCTATTCTCCAGACTTGGTTCCGTGCGACTTCTTTCTATTCCCAAACTTGAAGACCTGGCTTGAAGACCTAAAGCCCGATAAAAATAGAAAATAGGAATAGAAATAGGTCAGAGCGTCAGATTTTCCGCTTTTTGCAAAACCTCTTCCACCTTAATCAGTCTTAAAATTTTTTGCTTTAGATTTTCTTATTGTATCAGAAAGAACGCGTCACCCTCTTCCGGTGATTTCGATGCCAAGAAGATTTCGCGTCGGCCGTGCATGCTCCCACGTAAGTAAGGACTGAGGGTGGTTCTGGTTTGAGAACCGCGGTGGGTGGAACGTAAGGTCACGCTTTTACGTGTAAAACCCGTAAGCGAAATCTAGTTTTTGTTTATTCATTAGGCTACCGCGTTTTAAGTGGCACGTACGTAGTAGACCCCAAGGCAAGGGGTAGCCGTATCTCCGATACGCCGCCAGCTATAAAAATCTGAATATATTAAACCTACATGTGCCACAGAAAAAACGAAAGATAAAGTTAACATTCATTTTAGGTGAAAGATTCGCTGCAACAAGAATTAACCTTGCCGGTTTAACTTCACATGAAGCGGAGTTGATTTGGTGATTTTAAATTTGCCTGGGTAATCATTGGTCTGCTTTCGCCTCAATTTCCATTCGAAAAGTAGCGAGAACTGTGACGCGAGCGCTATCTACCGTCATTTGAATTCATTTAACTTGATTAAACTGGAGCAAAATGGTGATTCACAGCTGTCAGTTGCTTCTTGCTAAGTGATGTAAAATAAGTTCTAGTGCATTTACAATGGTCTAATCTATTTCAGAGGAGATTTATGAACAAGAACAGTGATTTATTTGTGTTTTTTGTTACCGATTATACGTTCTACCCCAATTTGCTCACTACAGTGTGACGTAGTTAGATGATGTCGGAATTATTCGCCTGACCTCAGTGAAACTTTCGCCGAAATCCATTTAAATTTTAACCGTTCCAAAATTTATTTGCAACACATTTTAACTTTTGTTTCATCTGTGACGCGGCGCGACGCGACGTCTCGCGCGAATCGTGAACATGCTACTCGGATAATCTTCAGTTCTCGAAAATTAAATGAACTTTGACACTCTATTGTAAATCGAACATATATTCACAGGGTCGCCACATGCTAACTTCCTTGAAGAAGTGAAAAAAGTGACCTATGAAGGGAAAAGGTGCCTAAGAAAGGCCTTCCTACATATTTTTATATGAACACATTATATTTATCAAATACGTACGTGTATTTATGCTCAATACCCTTATAGTTAGGTATCAAATGTTTTTTTCAACAATGCAAGTAAACCAACAAAAGCAGAAAGTAAAAATTATTTTAGCACTTCAGATTATGAACTCTTTCCTTTTTTGGAAGTCTTAATTTAATAATTTGTGGTGATTTAAAACTGTAATTAGTTGTTATTTCATACAAATAATTTCCTAAACATTCAAACAGCTATGTGCTTCTTATTAATTTTAATGTTGTTTGAAAAAAAAATGTACAAAAAATAAAAAATGCGCGATTCCTAAGACGGGTCACGTGTTGGTTAGAAAACGTAGATAAAAGCGTAACTTATTTCACCTTTAGAGTAGCAGCTGAAACAGCCGGCAAGAGAGCTGCAAAACCGCGGACAGTTCAATTTTCTACGAATTTAGATGTATTTTTTTTTAGTAACCGTAAGGATTCCAGGTACAACGTCTTACTGCCAATTTTTGATATTTCTCAAAGCAACATTTTTTATTTAATGACAAATGAAATTTTTTGTATAACTCTTCGAGTGTGCCACTGTTTTAAAGATTGTCAAATTTATTTAAACAGACCTTAAATCAGTATGCGAACTACATAGAAATAATATATTATGTGTTGCAGTGTGGAAAAAATTGTTTATAATATCATAAATAAATTAAAGAATATGTGTCATTTTTCCATAATTTGCAATGATTAGTTGTTGAAATCCATAGTTTTTGCATAAAATATGAGAGAAGTTGACGTCAGAATGAGTAGGCTCAATTTTTTTCGCAGAATAAACTGAAAAGGTCTTTTCAATGATACCTTGTTGTCATATTTTGTATTTTGACCAAATTTTTTATTTATTTAAACAATCTTTAAAAATAAATGCCCATGCTTAAAATTTTTCCAGGAATAGACTCACTTTTTTTACGGAATCGACTAAAAATGTCTTGCCCGTAATTTTATTTTGTCATATTTTTCGAATTAACAACTGGTAATTATTTGAACAATTTCTATAAACAAATGGACATTCCAATATTTTTTTCATGAATAGTCTCATTTTTTTAAGTAATCGACTAAAAATATCTTACCAAAGATCTCTTGTTAGCATATATTTCCAATTGGCAGCAAATGTTAATTATTTAAACAATTCTTATAAAAAATTCCTATTTTTACCTTTTATCCACGAATAGGCTTAATTTTTTTATGGAGTCGATTATAAATGTCTTGCCAGTGATTTCTTGTTGTCATATTTTTCTAACTAACAATAACTGTTAATTATTTGAATAATTTATATAATTTATTTATAATTATATATTTATGATTTTAACGATTTCAGGATAAATTCATAAGAATTCACATTGAATTTCAAACAATTCAAGTTAAAGTCAAAGGAATTTAGGGTAAATTCAAATTAATTGAAAAAAATAAAACAACCTAAAATATTTCATTGATGTCTGCGAAATTGGAGTGAATTTAGAAGATTTCAAGGGAATTCAAGAGACTTTGACGATATTCATAAGAATTTAAGTGAACTGAACAAAAGTGTGAAAATTTTAAAAAAGTCGAAATTGAACGTTATTCAGGGCGATTTCAACAGAATTTATGTGAATTGAAAAAAAACAACCAATAATATAATTTAAGGGTGCATTTAGAGGAATTTAAGGGAAATGAGAGAAATTCGATGAAACTGAGAAAAATTCAGGACGAATTAGAAAAAAAATCAAGTAAATTAAAACTGAATTAAAAATATTTTAAAGATGCTTTGAAAAAATATCAAGGGAATTCAAAAGAATTCAGGGTGAATTCAAAAACATTCAAGAGTGTTTTGAAGGATATAAGAGAATTTAAAAGAATTCAGAATAAATTAATAAGAACTCAGGTTAAATTCCAAATGAATTCAAGTGAATTGAAAGAAATCCAAAATATTCCACTGATTTCAGTAAAATTGAAGTGAACTGAACAAAATTTTGAAGACAAAAAAATTTCCATTGAATTGGATATGTGAACTAGGAGTGAATAGAATTCATAGCAAATTTAAGTCAATTAAAAAAAAACATTAAATAAAATAAAATCAGAGTGAATTTAAAGGAATTTGAGAGAAGTGATAATGAAAATTAAAAATTTAAATTCGATGAAATTAATGAAAATTTGAGATGAATTTTTTAAAAAATCCCTCCAGGGTTACGTCACAATTACGGACCTTCCCCCGCCCATCAGGTGAAAATTTTTCTTCAATTTCAGTTGATAAGCAGTTAAAATAAAGCAAAAAATATAAAACATAATATTTTAACAGACTTCACTGCCCAAAATGCTATAAAAACAAAGGGAATAGAGTGATTTTTCACGAAAGATATGAATTTTCAATCAAGAAAGATGATTTTTCAACCAAATAGTTGAATTTTAAAACAAAAAAGAATAAACTTTAACCAACAACAGTTTAATTTTCAACGAAATAGTTGAATTTTCGAACCAAAAATACGAATTTTTTAGAAGACGGTTGAATTCTCTATCCGAAAAAGATTAATTTTTGACAAGTCAGTTGAATTTTCGAACAAGAAAGATGACTTTTCAACAAAATAGTTGAACTTTCAAACCCAAGAATATGAATTTTCAACCAAATAGTTGAAATTTCAAAAAAAAAAGATCAACCAAACAATTGCATTTACAAGCAACTAGTTAAACTTTCCAGCAAAAAGGACAAATTTTCAACAAAATAGTTCAAATTTTAACAAAATAATTTAACATTTAATCAAATGATTGCATTTTTAACGAGATAATTAAAATTTCAACAAAACAGTTAAATTTTCAACTAAAGTGATGAATCTTTTACAAAAAAAATGAGTTTTCAACAAAGAAGTTCAACTTTCAAGGAAGTAGTTGAATTTTTAATAAAAAAGGTTAACTGTAAACAAAAAATATAATAGTTGATATTTCAACTAAGAAAGAATTTAGTTTTGAATTGAAAACAGTTGAGTTCAACCAAGAAAGACGAGTTTTCAATAAAATAGTTGATTCCTCAACAAAAACAAATTGAATTTTAATCAAGCAGTTGAATTTTTAACCAAAAGAGATAAAATTTCTACCAGAAGGAATGAATTTTTAATAGAAAAATGAATTTTCTATAAAAGAGTTGGATTTCAAGCGCGAAAGATTTTTCAGCCAAAAAAATAAATTTTCAAAAAATAGTTAAATTTTCAGCCAAAGCGATGGATCTTCAACTGATAAAATGAATTTTTAACAAAGTAATTCGACTTTTAGCCAGGTAGTTGAATTTTCAATCAAGAAGATTAATTTTCTACCAAAAAGGATGAATTTATAACAAAGTACATAAAATTTCAAATAATGGTCGAATTTTCAACTAAAATGATCAATTTTCAACCAATAATGGAGTAGTTATATTTTCAGATAAAAAATTAATTTCCATCTAAAAAATCGAATTTTTATCAAAATAGTTCAATTTTCAACCAATAAAATGAATGCTTAACGAAGTAGTTTAACTTTCAACCAAGCAGTTGAATTTTAACCAAGAAAGATGAATTTTCAAGAAAATAGTTAAATCTTCAACCAAATAGTAGAATTTTTAATCAAAAGAGATAAATCATGAACCATAAAAATGATAGTAGACTTTTCAATAAAAAAGCTTACATCCTCAAATTTGTATGCTATATAAAAAAATAGATTTCTTTTGGTAAATTGATTCAATCATTAATACCTTAATCAAAAGAAATCTTAATAGTATGCATAGGCAGCCCTGCAGATTGGAACCAATCTTTGCTTAAATTCTTTCTTAATTCAAAAGAATTCGATAAAACTTATAAGAATTCCAGGTGAATTTAAACGAATTCAGGATAAATTCATAAGAATTCACAGTGATTCTTTTAAAATTCCTTGAAGATCGAAATGAAATTCTTTGTGTACTAAAAAAAAACACCTAAAAAGTTCATAAATCATAAAAAGACTACGAATCTAACCACTTTTATGGCTCATTAGAATGAGGAAGTCTAAATTGGCTTCGAAACATGTTAGTCCCCAGTAGAATAAAAAGGAAGGAGAAATGAAAGAGTGAGAGGTTGGTACGGTTGACTCCTTTTCTCCCTCTTTTTTCTTCTTGCTGTACATTTATTGTACATTTGTCGCTAATGAGCCCTAAAAGTTTGTTGTTTCGAAGTCTATTTTTGATTTGTGAACTTTTTGGATGTTTCTTTTTTAGTATACAAAAAATTTTCATAAGAAAGTAGATATCAATTCGATCTTTAAGAAATCTAGAATTCATCTAATTTTTGCTAACCGCGGGCGTTACGGTCGAGATGAAATGGCTTAATCTCAAATATTTGAAAATTTTACAGCTTCCCGTATGGATGAGATTTTTTTCTATTTGGGAATAGGGAAGAGAGACACGAAGGTTAACACACATGACACGGACACAAGTATAGCTCTTTTGCTTCACCGTCGAACGAGCGGCTAAGCTTTCATAAGGTAATTGGAATAATTCGGGCCACCGTGGTTCACGCCAGCCGGGAAAATTTGCATTTTAAATGAAGCGATAGCGTGCCCGCGCGCGTGGTCACAACTTTGGCGTTTTATAAGAACTTTAATATTTATCGCGTATCCTTCTCAACTCAAAGTATCCACGCCTTTTTCCTTGAACGACCGCGAAGCGCGCGAGGTTATGTCGACGGGGCCACCCCGATTCATACAGTTACGGTCCTTATCGTACGATTAGTC
>JAUMHM010000071.1:23748950-23765209 GCA_032362435.1 Melikaiella ostensackeni | reverse complement strand
TATATATTTTTCGAGATCAGATGACATCGATCATTATTTTGATAATCCATTACTTTATTTCTATGGCTGAGGGGTTTATAATATTTACGTACAAATCATTCGGGTGTAGTTCCGAAAACTACGGACCTCAGATATTCTCGAAAATACGTATATTTACGTATTTTGACGCGCTGATTATAAATATAATAGTGAATATTGGCACAAATTTGATTTTTATCGCAAAAACCATTAAAAAACTCATAAAATCATGGTTTTTTCCTATTTATTCCCGTACAATAATAGGAGTTTCGAAAAATATTTCAGTCGAAAGTTGTGTATCTCATCGAAATGCATATTTTATGTTTCATTGATTTTTACTGTAAAGATGATAGTTTTTCAGAAAAAAGATAGACAAATTTTAGGAGTTGTAACAAGGTGCGGTACGATAGGGGCTGGGTCTTTCTTCAGCGTTGGCGCTTTCGAGTGCGTCTTTATTGCTCTCGAGCATTTGGGGGGCGGGAAATAGTGGTGGGACATCAAAACGAAAAGGTCGATGTTTTACAATATCGATACATCGAAAACATAACGTCGATGTCCAAAATCGAACATCGATTTAAATCAATTTTTAATATTTATTAATTAAAATAAATATCGAATTTCTAAGCATATAAAAACTGATTTTAATAGTAGAATACATTTGGTATCTTTCAGAAGACTTGGTGCCTCATGGAATTAAAGAAAATGAGTTTTAACAAAAAAATCGGAAAAAGTTCAAGCGATGCCCGGCCATCGATATATCGAAAGGTCGACAATCGATGTTGAACATCGATGTATTGGAACCAACATATTGATGTTTCCGATGTTTTGATGTCTTTGTCTGAAATATTTTACGAAATTTCTTGTATTCATTGAGATAAATACGAAATACCATGTTTTTCGTCGTTTTTTTCAATGTATGAAACGACAACACAAAGGAATTCGACGTCAAAGCAGCCACCTCGATTCATACAGTCACGATCCTCATAATACGATCAGCCCCGATTTAATATTTTTCATTTCGAGATCGGATGACATCGATCATTATTTGGATAATACATTCGTTTATTTCTATGCTTGAGGGGTTTATAAGATTTACAAACAAATCATTTAAAAGTTTTGCGGCTGTGATTGACAAACACGACATGAAAAATGATGTTAAAAACGACGTCAAAAAACGACATCAAAAATGTCGCCGGTATCATAACCGTACTTCATTATGATTTGACACTTGACAGACTGATTGCAAGTAGTGAATAGTGGTCGGTCCAACTCGCAGCGATAAGTTATCATAAATTACTGGTAAATTACCATAAATTACCGATAAATGAACATAAATTACCGATTTTTTTTGAAATTTTTAGGTACCTGAAATTTCTGGTAATTTATAAATCCCTAAGTTTCCAAAAACTTTGGAAATTTTTGGATTCCTTCGAAAAAACTTTGGATACCTTAAATTTCCATTAATTTTTGGTAATTTATAAATTTGTCGGAAATTTTCAAAATTTCCAATATTTGTCGTAATTTCTGATGTTCAAAAGTTTTAAAAATTTCCAGAAATTTTCGGTAATTTTTGGTACTTTTACCACAAATTTCCAGGAAATTTGTTTTTCTTGTTTTTCAAATCGAAAGTTCCTTTCATTTGTTACAAAAAATGTTGTGTACAACAAGCGCTGAAACCCGTGCGGAAAATGCCTTATTGCCTTATTTAAAAAAAGGCTTGTACCAGGCCCTGATCAGGTTTCCTGATTTGAAAATTTATATAATGGCCCTGATCAGGTCTGAGTAAGGCCCAGATAGGCTGTTTTCATTATTAAGTAAGGTAATCTAATTAATACCGTATTCACGGCCCTGATCGGGTTTGAATAAGGTCCGGCTAGGCTGCCCTTTTTATTAAGATCGGCAATCGGACTTATACCGTGTTTACGACAGTTTATTGGACCTGACAGGATACGGATTAGGACGCCTTTACAGATGATCAGGCGTACCTTCGTTCGTCATAAAGAATGTGTTACATCACTAGAGATTGAAAATAAAGCAAAATTTTACTTCAAAAACAAAGGTTGCATTGTTATAAAATGTTCCAAAAAAACGTTTTCAACATGAGTTTGTTGACCCATTTTCTAGATGTTGAACATTTCCAAAATTAGTTCAAAGTTTAAGTCCCATCAACATAGTGTGTGCTAGAAAATTCACATTCTATATATATATATATATATATATAATTTCTTATTGTCTGAAGCTACAAAAAATATAATGTGACACTTTAGTGAAAGAAATTTTATTTATGTAAAATTATAAAACATGCATTTGAAATATTATATTATTATTGAATTATTTAAATAAGCTAGGTATTTCTCTTATTTAATTCAACCTATTATTGGGAATGAAAAACCTTCGTAAATATTTATCTGTATGATTATTGATAGTATTTATTAATTTCAAATAGGCCCGCGCTTTTTGGTACATGCGCAGTTGAAAACGTCGGCACTTGTTAGCATCACTGGCATGCGCAGCCACCAAATCGCCATTTGCACAGCTGTTTGCAACGCTGCAACACTAGGACATGACTGTATTGTTTTTTTTCTTGAAATTTTACGTATATTCCAGTCCGTATTGAATGAAAGTAAATAGAATTAATGAAATGAAGTGCAATGAATACGAGTAGACGAGTGCATGTGAGATTCAATAGCGATACAGTCGTTCAAGTGGAATGTGCAACCAATAAAGATTTATGAATTTTTAGGTTAGGGCCAATTTATTGCTCTTTCGAGGGCGCAGGCGCAGTTTACCTACATGGGGATTTGATACGGATTAAAATTCAGACCCGAAAAGAGCCTTAATTATTGTAAAAACACAGAATAGGATACCTGACACGGGCTGTGTAAGGTTGCCACGTATGGCGCTTTTTAATTTCGAGTGTGATGAAACAATATCAGGGCCTGATAGGATTTACTCTTATCCAGACTTTAAATATAATAAGGCAACCTTTGCAGGACCTCGTACTTCCCGGATTTAAATTTCCGCACTAGAAGTAGGCAGTTGTAACTTTTGTGAAGTTTACAGAACTTGCCATCGACTCTTTCACGTCTCGCCTTCGGCTCGCCTCCAACTCGCCTCCGACTCGCCTACAACTCCCCTTTGATTCGTCTCTGGCTCGTACAGCAAACTTCACATTCGTGTGGAACTCCCTACTTTCCGCTCTTGTAGCACAATATACTATTTTTATTTCTATGGGTAAAGGTTTTATAAGTTTAAAATAAAAATCATTTGAAGTATTCCTGTAAATGAAAAACACGACGTGAAAAATGACGCCAAAAAGGACGCCAAAGAGGACTTCGACGTCAACTTCATTCATCATTCGATTTCGTTGCTAGTCGTTATTATTTTTGAAAAATGTTGTTCACCTCACCAATAATTATTCATACAAAATTTAAAAAACGATGTAAAATATATAATAAATTATATAATAGAGTATATTAAACTTATAAAATTATAAAATTAAAATAATTATTTATGTTTTAAAAGAGAAATATTAATAAAATATAACTAAATAATAAAATGAATAAAAATATATTAGACAAAATATTATTATAAAAAATTAAAAAGCAAAAAAATACAACGGAAACAACGTTTTCGATCCCAAAACTCGACGTTCTCTTCGACGTTGATTTTAACGTTCTTGTCGACGTCAAGTTTTTTAATAAGGATAAAAAACGATTTTTTTATTCGAACCTGAAAAAGTTTGTCAGAATACTACAAATTTGTTTAAAGTAAACAAATTCCTAGACTAAAGAATGAATAATCAAATTTAAATAAATTATGATTGACCCAAACCAATTTTTTTGTCCAATATTCTTCAAAATGACCTTGCACCGCAAAATTCTGTTTTAGTGATATCTATTATTAAAATAAATAAATCGATGGTCAATATTTTTAACGAATAAAAAATCCTTCAATGAATCATTTTTTCGAACCATTTTTTCGCGAATTGAAGTAATGCAAAAACTATATAAAAGATCATCCAGTCAGGTTTCGGAAGCAGAAGAATAGTTTTCGAAATTATTCACGCGGCCTGGTTCAATTTGAAAGTACCGTAAAAATATTGAATTTTTTAAAAAAATTTTCATAAGGAATAAATAATTGAATCGTTCATGAAGTGTAAAAATATACTTTTGCCTTGTAATAAAAAAGAATATTGATTATTGTTGACCTTTCAGTATCTTTGAAAAATCAATAGTAATGTTTTAAGTACATATATGTATTATTAAAGAATATAAATTAAACGCATTTACTATTATACAATTCGTGTTTTATATAACAGATTATTGCATTTCAATATATTTTTTAAGAATAATTGTTTGCAAGGGAACATTTTCTTTATAATATCTATTTGGATTATTCAAACATATTTCGGTGTGAGTAGAATAATTATACATGTATTACTTTTTTTATTTACAAAAAACTTTACAACTTAAAAATTTATTGTTTTTTTACTCAAATTTCATATTTTATTTATTCAATTCAACCCTGACATAGAAGCTATATATCATTTTTAATAAACTTATACAATATAAAGGAAAGATAGTGTCTACGTGTGCCAAAAAAATCCGGCAATTCGTACGGAAATTTCTGTACAAATTGTCCTTTTTTCAGATCCCGCTTTTCCTATCGAAAAAATCCGGCTATTCGTACCGAAATTTTGGTACACATAGCCACGGCCTAAAAGAGAATTGCTTGTGATATATTTAACGGAATTCTCTATAAAAAAAGTATCTGAAAATATAATCAGTTATTTTTTGTAAGAGTGCAATAATGTATTTTTTTCTCTGAATTCGAATTAGTAAATTTAAATGTTAGTGGCAGAGAATAAAGAATATGACGAGTAGTTTTAACATTAAGTGAACATTTACAGAAATGGTACTCTAATTTTACTAATTATTATTGAAATCTAAATAAATAATCACTGATTCTATACTAAAATTGCAGTAAATTTTTCACTGAAATGCAGTTAATATTCACAATATCTTAGAACGAAAAGTCTACCCCTAAATTTACCGAAATTTCATCTGCTTGAAATTTTGATGTTTTACACGAACATTTTTCATTGATTCTTTGAAATAAATTCCAGTTGGTTCTAAAATTTGTTTTACCCATGAAGAAACGAATACAGTCTTTTGAAAATTACAAATCCTATTTTTATTTGTATATTAGACAATATTTTTAATGAAATTTGAACAATGAGAAAAATTTCGTAAAATTGAGTGATCGAAAGTTGAAATTCAAGAGTTTGTTATACATTGAATAAGAACTAATCAAAGTGATAGTTCGAATTTGAACATCCCTAAATTTTGGTAATTTCACGGTAAAATAAATAAATAGGAAATTCACCTTAATTGAAGTTTACAAAACAAATAAATAACTCAGCAATCGTCTTAACTGTAAATCCCACCCCTCACTTTCCCCTATAAATAAAAAAATCCTTTCATCCCAAAAAAACCAACAAACAATACAAAATTCAGCTCACCTCTCTCCTCAGTCGCTCCTTCCTTCCTCTCCAGTCACCAACATCCGATTTCCTCAAGAAGAAACTTGCTCCTCTTCTTCAGTTCCCAAACTTCCCAAACAACCCCCGAACGGCCCTATTGACTCCCGAAGCAAACCCCCCAAAAAATCCTCTTCCTTGCAAAAATACACCAACAAAAAAATTTTCCGGTTCTCCAATTGTCCTTTTTGCACTTTCAAAATGTTGATACAACCCCAAACACGTGGATGAGACCGAGTCACGTGAGGAGGCCGAAACTCTCGCTGATCCGTTTACTTGAGTAGCTGAAGCGATCTCTCAGGGATCTCCGATGGATCTCATCATCCGAAGCTGGCTTGGTCTGTGACCGGTGGGGAAACGACTTTGGGGAGGCGTGCCTTTCAGGAATTGTGGAGTGGTGGCAAAAGAGCGATGCGACGCGGTCCACGAAAAGGACACGGGCTGTCTGAGTGGCCCGCGGTAGCGAGGGGGTTACGGGTTTTGCCTTCGATTTGCTCCCCCGTTTTCCGTGGAGGATCCCGAGCGTGGTCCGTGAACCGTGCGGAATGAGGCGACCGTGTGCTGCGGTCGCGTGCTGGATAGATTATCAGGTCTCGTGTGGACTTTCCAGTCCGAAGTTGCCGCCTAGCTGCATAGTCAACTTGCGCCTGCCACCACTTCGCCGGGCAGGCCTAACAATCCCGAGAAGGGGTTGAATTCACCCCCGAACCCCTTTCCCACTTTTCTTTAACTAGGTCTTCTTTTCCATTCGATTCCTTCTAAAATGATGAGTGGTAGGCCTCTGGTAGGACTGTTTGCCTATATTTGGGGCTTAACCCTAGTTCTAGGGTTTTGTAGTTTTTTTAAATCAAAATAGTTGGGTTAGCCCCTGGGATTAACCCTAAATTAACCTCAGAGTAACCCTGGATTAATCCCGATTTAAGCTTAGCTTAGCCCTGAATTAACCCTTATGTCAGAACTTCTTAACCCTAAAAACTACAATCAACCCCTAGGGTGGTTTCCACAAACCCTTAGTGAACTTTGAATTAAATCCTATGTCAATCCATTCACTAACCATTTCCATTAAGGATTTAAGAGATTTAAAGGTATTTCAAGAAATTTTACAAGATTCAAAGGATTTTATTGAATCTCCAAGGATATTCCAAGGTATTTCTAGGTATTTGAACAATTTTTTTGAGAGTACATTGACTAGTAGGTTTAATTTAATTTATATTTTAGTAGCACCTATTAACTTCACAATTAAGCCGCTACAGCTCGCCCTTAATTCTATTTTTAAAAATTAGTTAAAGTAAACGGCAGGCGCCTACAAAAAAGGGTTTCGTAGTCTATTAAGTCGTTAGTAAGGTCATTAAAATCTCCTCCCACCTCCTACACTCTCTGCAGCTCCCAGGAGTTCCCCCCTCATCAATTCAATCAATCTCCACTGGTCTCCTCATTGCCCCCTCCTCGCATCACCCCACTTCCCTATACCTCCTTCTACACTTTCCTTCATTTCCCTCATTACCCCTTATTCCCCCCCCCCACTTCCCTTCATTTCCCTCGTTTCCTCTTATTTTCTCCCATTACCCCTCACTAGTCATCATTTCCCCTTACTTTCCCTCATTTCCTCTCACTTCCCCTTCTTATACGACGGACGGACACCCGACTGAAACCATAAGGGTTCCTGCCCGGGGCTACGAAACCCTAAAAACACTAAAATTAACCATTATTAACCTTTAATCTAGGGTTGTCCCCCCTGCTACCTCCACCACGATTAACCTTCTTTTTGCACAATTTTAACCATTATAACTTAAACATTATAGCTGTTCCAGCAATCTGGTGTGCATTCTCTCTGCAATCTCATGCAATCTCATGCAATTCCATGCAACCTTTTGCAATCCCATGCAATCTTTTACAATCCCTTATAATCCACCGTTATACAAAAATATTACAGGAAATTCAGTTTACGTCTATAATGATTTTCCTATAACGAATTTTTATTACAATTTTTTTCGCGATTCTAGAAAAATCATTATAAGAAAATCAATAAAGAAATAAATAATATTAAAATATTGAAAGAATTGATGCAAAAAATAGAGAATAGGATTGTACAGATTTCAAGAAATTTTAAAGAATTCAAAAAGTTGAAAGATTTCAAATACATCAATGGATTTCAACGAAATGAATCCTTGAAATGGATTTTAAGGAATTCCAGAGAATTTTCACGAGTTTCAAGCGATTCCGCCAGATTTCATAAAAATTTCACGAGATATAAAATTATTTCAAAGATTTTCAAACATATCAGGGAATTCTAAGGGATTCCAAAGAATTTTAACGTATTTAGTGGGACTTCCACGGATTTAAAGATTTTTACAGAATTGTATGGAATTTCCAAACATTTCAACTAATTTTGAAGGATTTCGTCGTTTCTTAAGAGATTTATGAATATTTACGCGGATTTCTTAAGAATTCAAAGCATTTACAAGGAATTTTAGAGGATTTCAAAGATTTCCAAACATTTCTGGGGATTTTTGAGGGATTCCAAAGAATTTTAAGAGTATTCAACAATTTCAAGGAATTTCAAAGAATTTTGTAAAATTTCCATAGATTTCAAGAAATTTCTACAGAACTTCAGAAAATAAATTAAATTAAATGAATTTTCAAGAGATTCCTAGTAATTCCAAAGATTTCATGGGATTCTAAGGTATTTCAAAGAATTTCACGTGATTGAAAGGATCTAAAAGATTTCTAGGAATTTAAACGGTTTTTCCGGACAACTTGAATTAATGAATTTAATTTAATTTATATTCAAGGGATTTCATATGATTTATACTTATTTTAATGGATTTTTACGATTTCCAAAGATTTTAAAGGATTTTAAGGGATTCCAAAGGAATTCAAGAGATTTCAAAAATTTCCAAAGATTTCCGAAGATTTTATGGGATTCATAGAGAACTTTGAAGAATAAATGAAATTAAATTGAATTTTAAGGGATTCCTTTATTTTCAATTTAAGGATTTAAAGGATTCTAAAGCAAAGGTTGCAAGAGATTTAAATGTATTTCGAGGAATTTCACAAGATTTGGAAGATCTTATTGAATCTCCAAGGATTTCAAAGATTTATAGGGTTTTCAACGTTTTTTAAAATAACTCTAATGAATGAGTTTAACTTAATTTATATTCAAGGGATTTCGAATGATTTCTACTTATTTTCATGGATTTTTACTATATTCAAAGGTTTTAGAAAATTTCAACGAATTTCTAGAGAACTTTAGGGAATAAATTAATTTTTATCTTAAGGGATTTCGAAGAATATTGTAGGATTTCCGAAAATTTCAATGGATTTTTATAAGACTAAATTCTAGAGAATTGAATTTCAAGAGACTCCGAGCGATTCCAAAGTAAAGGTTTCAAGAGATTTAAAGGTATTTCAAGAAATTTCACAAGATTTAAAGGATTTTATTGAATCTTCAAGAATATTCCAAGGTATTTCTAGGTATTTGAACGTTTTTTTAGAGTACATTGACTAATAAGTTTAAGTTAATTTATCCACCGATTATATTCAAAGGATTTCGAATGATTTATACTCATGGATTTTTACGATTTCCAAATATTTTAAAGGATTTCAAGAGATTTCAAAAATTTCAAGGGATTCCCAAGAATTTTGTAAGATTTCCGAAGATTTCAAACGATTTCTAGAGAACTTTGAAAAATAAATAAAATTAAATTAAATTTTATGGGATTCCTTTATTTTTAATTTAAGGATTTAAGGATTTATTTTAATTTAAGGGATTCTAAAGCAAAGGTTTTAAGGGATTTAAGTGTATTTCGAGGAATGTCACGAGATTTGGAAGATCTTATTGAATCTCCAAGGATTTCAGATATTTATAGGGCTTTGAACGTTTTTTTTTTATAAAGAACTTCAATGAATAAGTTCAACTTAATTTATATTCAAGGGATTTAGAATGATTTCTACTTATTTTCATGAATTTTTACGGTATCCAAAGATTTTAAGAGATTTCAACGAATTTCTAGAGAACTTTAGGGAATAAATTAAATTTTATTTCAAAGGAGTTCTACGGATTGCAACAACTTCAAGAAACAAATTTCGAGAGATTTGAATTGAGATATTTTAAAAGATTCCAAAGAATTTCAGGAGATTTCAGAAAATTCAATAGATTTGAAAGAATTTCACATGATTTAAAGGATTTTATAAGACCTCCAAGTATTTCAAAGATTTTGGGAGATCTTCCCAAAATCCAGGGATTTCTAGAGAACTTTGCGAAATAAATGTAATTCATTTCGTTTTCAAGGGTTTTTAAATGATTTCTACAAATTTCTAACTATTTCAAAGATTTTGAAGGAATACAAAACGGGTTAAAAGATTTCAAAGCTTCTGTAACGATTTTAACAGATCTCAAAGATTTTAATGGATTTGAAAATGTTTCCAAAGGTACTGAGGGATTTCAAGATACTCCAAAGGATTTTTATGGATTTCAATGAAATTTCAAGCAATTTTAATTAATTCCGATTAATTTCTTTAATATTTTTCTATTATTTATTTCAATGCTGATTATCCTACAATCGTTTCCTATAAAATAATTTTCTCTCCTGAATTTTCTGTAATCCAGAGAATCGTGTGCAATCCCATGCAATCTTGAAAGCTTGCAATCTAGTGTACACCAAAAATCCGCATAATTAACCCCTCGCCCTGCACTAACCCTCACCCCACCCGATAAGTTAAAATTGTTCTCCTAGAAGAGAGCTACAAAAATTTCTTGTTCCATTTTTAGACATTTTGAGCCGTTTTTGAGAACGTTCTTTTAAGTAAAAATACAAAAAATTGACTTTTTTCTTTTTTATCACTGCGGAGGGATCTCCAAATTTTTCAGATCCGGAAAGAGATTTGAAAAAACTCAAAAATTAACCAAATGGCGGTTTTTTTCTGAAAATCAAAATTCGGGTTTTCTTCGAAAAATGTGCTAGATACAGGAAAAGATTTAGATCAAAAATTGTTTTCCTTGAAGAGAGCTACAAAAACTTTCTTTTCCATTTTTTGATATTTTGACCAATTTTTTGAGTAAAAATACACATTTTTGAAGATACTCAAAAAACGGTTAAAAATATCGAAAAATGGAACGGCAAACTGTTTATAGGTCTCTTCAAGGAAAACAATTTTCACTTTAAACTTTTTGCCGTGTCTCGCATATTTTTCGAATAAAACTCAAATTTTTTATTTTCAAATGAATAGCCGCCATTTTGTTAATCATCTTCATTATATTTAGACAAATACCAGATTTTGAAAAAAAATTACAAAAATTGGTTAGCACCCTATCCTAAAACTTTTTATAATTCAAAAAGAACACATATACCAAGTTTCACGCGTTTTTAACCATTCGAGAATAATTGCATATTGAACCCCAATTTTCACACCTCCACAAATGCTGGAATTAACCCTTGTATTAAACTGTGAGAAATATTATAATCACCACCTGCATTAACCCCATATTGACCATTAGTTAATTTCATATCAACTGAAGTTAAACTCTATATTAACACCATAACTAACCTCAAATTATACTGAATTCTTGAAGTTTAGTATTATTATAGGTATCATTAACACTAAATTATTTCTAATTTTCTTATTTAAACCCCTAAGTCATGCAGAAATTAATTCCAACATACCCTCCCCCCAATCCTCACCTAACCCTTTCTTTAACCTTCAGACATTTTTCTTATCAACCTGAATCTAAGCTACAATATTATTCAGAATTACCTGAATATTAACCTGTATAATTGAGTATTAAACCCCAATATGTTTAGTGGTTAAAACTAGGATAATATAGAGGTTAATTTAGTAACGTATATGTTAACCCTATAAAATTAACCCAAAATTTGTTTACATGGATGGGATGGTATGGGATAGGGTGGGATGGGATTATTAACTTTTCGTGTGTTTCATATACTAACTCTAGTTTAATCCTATTTTAACCTGATTAACTCCTATATTAACTCTTAATTATATTAAATGCCATTATCACGCTAAGTCAATGATAATAGTTATTTTTGAACACACATTAACCTTCATATTTATAGGATTTCCACACCTGTATGAATCTCCATCATAAGTCGAATTGGCCCCTAAATTAACCCTCTATTTGGTCCGCACTAGTCTAATATTAACTTGCTATTAAGACTGTATTAATCCCATTTTTACTATATTATCCTAATTGACTACATTACTCCCTTATTTACAAGAGATACAAGATTTACAATAGATACAAGAGATTTTTCCTTGAACAGCCCTTCTAATCATCACCCAAACATTACTAACAATCAAACAGAGCATACTCGATTTTCAACACACAACTTTTTTCAATTGTATGATTTTTAATAAACCATCTCATTTTATACTTCTATCCTACTACCGTTTCTGAAACCATTGACAGTTATTTTAACCCCGAAATTATTTTTCAAAACTTTGTTTCCTTAAGTTAATCAACAATAATCTATCCTGAAGATTTATAACATTTAGACTACCTAAATTTCATTTCTTGACTAAGATTCCATTTTCTTCCAATACTCATAACTTAACCATGATCTGAAAAATTGTCTTATCTCCAATAAGACATCCCTTCCCAATATAATACATCGAACGATGAAGACATGGACTTGACCAATGACTTAATTTCCCTTTTTGCGTGTTAGTCGACCCTAAACTCATCCAACATCTCAATCATTTCATAATTTGAAAGAAGATCTTTTCTCTAAGATGTCAAATTTCCGTAGTTTGTTATAATGTCTGCTCTTCTCTGAAATTAACACCCCTTGAAGGATATAAGAGAGAAGTTTAAGGTAGGCATTAATTTCATACAAACGCATAGTGTCGGAAGCTTTTCTATTCGGGTAAAACTTGATAAAGGTGGGCATAGCCATAGGCGGTTACGAAGGGATGGACGACCCTCTACACGCCTTCTTCCGCAATTCGTTCCGTTGCACCTTTTGCTGTCCCCTCGTCTCATCAGCATGTCGAATTTCACATGCGTTCTGAAGTCATTAACTCTTCAGAAACAGAGAATTACACGCTCGAAGGAGAAAATAAAAGAGAAAGAGTGAAGAAGTGGAGTTCTAAAAATAATTATTATCATCCAGAAGTTATAATCGGATATACCTTACCACATTCTTAAAATTCCAACTGTTCCGAAGATACAATTGTTCCAAAGTTGAAACTGTTCAGTTATAATCAATTCTAGTTAAAACCCTACCAAAACAATGACCACCTAAATTGATCATTGTTTTAAACTTACAACCCTCCCAAACTGAAAACGATACCAAATTTACTATTGTTCCTTACCAATACCAAATCAAAAGCAACTTACTCAACAAAAACGAATACCAACCCTAAATGAACGGGCTACAAATAATATCCTAGATCATTTTCGTGACACATCAGCTTACATAAGCCACACATAAATTAAAAATTTGACGAATGTCGAACATGATTCTTGACCACGCGAACTGATCCTTTCTCTTTCCTCGAATTATAAAAAATATCCTTAGTTCTGAGAAGTCACGAGCCTTAGGATTGGACAACGATTTGGACTTGGGACGAGTCTTGATTTGGGTAGATGTGAATTAGAGGTCTTTTTGGCACGGTCACGCAGGTCCAAAAGCGTCTGAAAAGAAGCTATTAGAGGACTCTCCTGTAACCAGAGGTACATCCCATCTTGAAGGGCATCTTAGCAATTTACCAGCAGAAATATACAATGTGGCAGTTCCGAGATCCGAAGCGTGCCATTTCACCTGCGTATCCCTCAAACCGCCAGTACCTGCATTTTTTCAAATTACCTTAAACTTATCTTAAGGCGAGAGTATCCTAATTTTGTTAAAGGAAATCTGCAATTAGAGTGTTTATCCGTTGCCTGAAGGATAAGAATTAGAGGTAATAAATTTTAAATGCTGTAGAAATGATGCCAGCAGATGAGATTTTGGATTAGGTTTGTTATAGGAGAGAGAAACTATTATAATTGTAACAATGTTTATTTGTAATGATTGTTCTATTGAAGAGTAGTCAATAATTTTGATGTTCCATCCAATGGATACGCTTTCCCCAAGAAAGTGTTTTGTGTGGAATAACTATTGTTGAGAAAAAACGCTTACATTGACAAACTATTGAGTAAAAGAACAAGGTATATCCTTTAGATTCAGGAATCTAGAATCCCATTACATGGAAAATTACTCCTTCCTCAACAATGTTGATCTGCAATTTTTCTTCCTTCAGTATAAGGGAACGTGTTTGACCGAAGGACAATCTCGACATGACAGTTGGTAATGCGAGCGCGGATAGCTCAAGAGGTGATGATCCGTAAACGAGCGCAACCTGTCTTTCCAACAAGCTACGAGTTGTGGCCACACAATTACTCCACAGGGGGCTGTTAGGAAGCCGGGGTCCTGTGTTTATTTGTCATCGGACACCCAATACATTAAAAGGCGCCACCGAGGGTGACCAGTTCCCCTTTGCGGGTCGACCGGTGCTCCATTATTTGACCCTGATGCGTTTCTATAAATGTTATAAGGGCATTTGTTTTTGACCTGAGATTAATAGGAAGCATTATTAAAATGGTGTTGTTTTTGTTGGTTTGGAAAGGAGTTTGGAACAATCCAAACTGCTACTGTCTACAATCCTTGAGAAATAAGTTAATAAAAATATTAGCATTCCTCAGTATATATTTGGATATTAGTGTATATTGTTAGTAGATAGACATTGTTTAAGGATATCTCACTCTCTTTTAAGAACCACTTCCTTGGGGATCTATTAACATTACGGAAAATATGCTTACGAGTCTGAAGAACTTTCTATTCCTGTGACCTATTTCTTAAAAATCTGTTAACATCCTTCAGAAATAGGCACATTTGAAAACAAAGTTTCCCTTAAAGAACATCTTACATGTTCAGAAGTTTTGTACAAACATCCATAGAGATCTATTACTACCCAGAATATTCAGATAGTAGATAAACATTGTTTAAGGATATCTCTCTCTTCTTAAGAACTTCTTCCTAAGGAATCTACCATATTAACTTCAAGGAAAAGATGCTTCCGAGTTTGAAAAACTTTCTATTCCTGTAACCTTTTTCTAAAGATTCTGTTAACATTTTTCAGGAATAGGCACATCTGAAAACAAAGTTTTTCTTAAAGAATTTCTTACATGTTCAGAAGTTTCTACAAACATAACCAGAGATTTATTACTACCCAGAATATTCATATGTATAGTAGATAGACATTGGTTAAGGATATATCTCTCTTTTTAAGAAACTCATCCTTAGGAATATATTAACATTAACGAAAAAAAGCTTCCGAGTTTGAAAAACTTTCTATTTCTGTAACCTTTTTCTTAAAATTCTGTTAATACCCTTCAGGAATAGGCACATCTGAAAACAAAGATACCCTCAAAGAACATCCTAGATGTTTAGAAGTTTCTACAAACATAACCAGAGATCTATTGCTACCCAGAATATTCAGATAGTATATAGACATTGGTTAAGGATACCTCTCTCTCTTTTTAAGAAACTCATCCTCAGGAATCTATTAACATTAAGGAAAAGATGCTCCCGAGTTTGAAGAACTTTTTATTTTCGTAACCTATTTCTTAAGAATCTGTTCACATCCTTCAGAAATAAGCACATCTAAAAACAAAGTTTCCCTTGAACAACTTCTTACATGATCAGAATATTCTAAAAACATTCCCAAATACCTATTGCTTCCCTTCAGATGTCTTTTCTCCTTATTTTTTAAAGAAGCTCAGCAACACTATGACTCACTTTTTCATGAAGAATCGTTCTACTTTTTCACCCTTTCCAGCAACCCCTCAAGGCCTTATCCCTTAAAAAGAACTAACCTTCCTACTTTCTTTTACCTAACCTTTAACACCTTGCTTGATTAAGACATGTGTGACAGGTGTCAAGGTTAAAGAGAATGCCCAGGTCGAGGGTTAAAAATGGATGTTTTTGCAATAGGTGGAACGGAGCTGTATCGAGCTGCGTTAATTCGAGATGGATCGATAGGTCCATTCTCGACAGTTGATGATAATATCGCGTCACCCGAGTGGTCGCGGACATCCAAGTAGATAAAAGGGTCTCTTCTGGTTGGTCGATATGTTTGTGTGGAATATTCGGGAAGAATTCGGATTGGTGGGGCTACGGAACGCCCAGGAAGGATGCGCGCTCGTCTCCACCACCAGCACCCTCATTGCCACATTTCCACCCCCGGGGTAGAACTGCGTAATCCAACTAGGGGCGGGCTTTTCCTTGCAATGTAGATTATGTAGGTTTATATTGAAAGGTTTTATAGTATTCGGGTGAAGGACTATGGATATCGGATGTTTGAATCCTTCTAGGGGTAGTGATAAAGATTTGAAAGTGGGTCATTGGTCTACATAAGTTTTAATATTGTCCTTCTTACTTTCGTTTTTTAGAAATGTTTTACAACTTTAATATCTTTCATTGTTAAATTTTATAGTAAAATACTAAATAGTGAAATGTAGCTGAAATCGTCATGTTTGGGCTACTTAAACCTATATATTTCGAAAACCTGTCGTGTTAGAGCAATTCTGAGGCCAGATTCTAACTGAACGCACAAAATGACGTAGAAAGTGGCCGCCCATAAAATACGTTATCAATTTTGAACTATTTTTGGGGGGGGGGGGGGGGGGGGGGGGGGGGGG
>JAUMHM010000071.1:23732585-23743924 GCA_032362435.1 Melikaiella ostensackeni | reverse complement strand
TGTATATATTACACGGTGAGTGCAGAAAATCGAGCGCAAAGCGCGAATATTATGATGAGAATGTATTCCTTAAGGCCAATAGAGCCTTAAGTAAAATATAAATTTCCTCTCTCATTTGAAATCAAAAGCAAATGTATGAATATGTACATGAAGAACATATAACACCGAGCGCGAAGCGCGAGATCATGTTTCGGAGCGCGAAGGGCGCAATGAGAATGTGCCCGCGAAGCGGGCAGATTTTTTAAATTATAATTGTGAAATCAAAACTTTTCTTATACTGGGATTCTTTCAAATTTAATTATTCTACTTTAAGTCGTTTGAAATTAATAACTGTCAAATTGTGATTTATACTTTTCAAAATTAAAAAATTTCAGTTACGAATGAAAAATTTACAAAGTGAAACAATTGAAATGGTAACATTAAAAATTAAAAATTAAGCACTCGGAAATTTTAACAATTCGCAATTATTAAACAAATCACCAACTATTTGTACTATCAATACATTCAAAGGAGTAGAAATTCTTTGAAATCCCTTGAATGTAAATTTAATTAAAGTTATTAATTAAAGTTCACTGAAAAAAAGTTAAAATCCCTAGAAATTTCTTTGAAATCGCTAGGAATCTCTTGAAATTTCATTTTATTCTTTTAAATACTTTGAAATCGTCGGAACTCCCATACAATTTTTGACATCCCTACATATTTTTTGTCTCTCGAAATATTTTGGAAACTTTTAGAACAACTTAGAATCATTCAAATCCTTTGATATTTTTTAAATTTCTTCATATCCCTTGAAATTGTTGAAATCTTTAAAATCCCTTAAAATGTTTTAAATGTCTTGAAATCTTTTAAGATTCAATAAAATCCTTTGAAACTTGTGAAATTCCTTGAAATACCTTAAAATCCCTTGAAACCTTTGCTTTGGAACTGCTAGAAATCCCTCGAGATTTCATTCTCTGAAAGTTAGTTCTCTAAAAATTCCTTGAAACACTTGGAAACCCTAAAAAATTTTTTGGAATCCCTTGAAATTTTTTGAATGTCTTGTAATCTTCGGAGATTCAATAAAATCCTTTGAATCTTGTGAAATTTCTTGAAATACCTTAAAATCCCTTGAAACCTTTGCTTTGGAATCGCTGGCAATCCTTGAAATTTCATTCTCTAGAATTTAGTTCTCTAAAAATGCCTTGAAATCTTCGGTGTCTTTTAAAATAACTTACCATTTTTTAAATCCTTTGAAATTACTTTAATTCCTTCATATCTCTTGAAATTTTTGATATCCCTCGACATAAAATTTAATTTATTCCCTTAAGTTTTACAGAAATTCGTGGAAGACCCTTAAAATCCCTTGAAATCTTTGGAAATCGTAAAACTCAATTAAAATAAGTAGAGATCATTCAAAATCTCTTGGATATAAATCAAATTAAACATATTCATCAAGAATCTTAAAAAAAACGTTGAAATCTCTAGAAATATTTGAAGTTACTTGAAATCTTTCAAATTCTTGAAGATTCAATAAAATCCTTTAAATCTTGTGAAATTTAGTGCAATACCATTAAATCCCTTGAGACGTTTGGAATCGCTAGGAATCCCTTGACATTTAATTTACTTTGATTTATTTTCCAAAGTTCTCTAGAAATCCCTTAAAATCTTTGGAAATCGTAAAATTCCATTAAAATAAGTAGAAATCATTTGAAATCCCTGGAATATAAAGTAAGTTAAACTTATTGATTAAAGTTCTCTAAAAAAAAACCTTTCAAATCTCTAGAAATTTTCGAAATTCCTTGAAATTATTCATAAACCCTTGGAGATTTAATAAAATGAAATTTTGTGAAATTCCTTGAATTATTTTAGAAGCCCATGAAACCTTTGGAATCGCTAGGCAGCCCTTGAAATTTCATTTCATTTATTTTCCAAAGCTCTCTGGAAATCTCTTGAAATCTCTTGAAATTTCTGGAAATCCCATCAAATTCTTTTAAAAGTCTTAAAATCCATGGAAGTCCCTGGAAATAGTTAAAATCCTTTGGAATCCCTTAAATTCCCTGATATATTTGAAAATCTTTGAAATAATTTCAAATCTCGTGAAATTTTGATAAAATCTGACGAAGTCACTTGAAATCCGTGGAAATTCTCTGCAGTTGCTTGAAATTTGTTGAGATTCATTGATGTATTTGAGATCTTTTAACTCTTTTGGAATTCTGTAAAATTCGTTGAAATCTATGGAAACACTGAAATAGTTTCAAATCCTATATTGAGTAAATAAATAAATCATTTATTTGCAGTTTATCTTTTTTTTTTGCATCAAATCTTTCAATATTGTAAAATCATGTAATTCTATCCTGAATCATTTATAACGGTTTTCTGTAATGATTTTTCTACAATTGCGAAAAAATTATAAGAAATTTATTGCAGGAAATCATTACAGACCTGTACTGAATTTCTCATAATATTTTTTCATAAGGGTGGATTACAAGTAGTGGAGCCGCCCGATACGATAATTTCTCTGGATCAGATCGGATCGTGTTGGTTTTGTCTCGGTTCGGGATCGAGTTTTCGATACTCGGTATCGGTTCGACTTGGTATCCGAAAATCGATATATCGACTCGGGATCGACTCAGGATTCTGATACTCCTACGCCAGATGTGTGTTTGTGAACTAAACGTCCTACAATTTAGACCAAGTGTAAAGGAAAATTGCACAATTTTGCTGACGTCGGCTGAAGTCAGACCCTCTCCGCTTGGCTTAAGTAAGAAGGGCACACCGGAGTCCTGAGCCGATCCCGAGCCGATTTATCGCTTTATTGATACCAAGTCGAGCCGATACCAAACCGATACGATCTCAACCGATACAGGAGCACAGAAAAAACAAAGGGTAAAGGTGATTCAGGTAAAAATTCTTTTTCTGCGAGGCTATTATCGGTTCGGAATCGTGTTGGTATCGGAAAGTATTGCTCGATGGCACCACTATTAATCCGCGAAAAAAAAATTTCTCCATCACAATACTGCATTAACAGAAAACCCCGGGATATAAAATCGTTGCATATCATTCTGATTATCAGCTCCACATCAAAATTATCCACTTTTGCGGATATAAAATTAATTTATACACAACATCATTAGTTCATTCATATCTGTTGAGAGCAAATTTTCATACGTCTTGATTATCATATGTCCAACATAATATTTCTAAAACAAGGAATGTTTTAGAAAATTTTGAATTTCAAGGTTGGAGAAAAATTCCAATTTTACTATATTGGGCTACACATCTCTATGGCTTTGGAAATTAATTTTTTTCCTTCTAAAATTATTTTTTTAGATTTATGTAGTTTCGACTTCCACTTCTACAAGATTTAAAACTTCTTAGGACCAATAGAAAATGTTTTAGAAAATGTTGAATTTTGAACTAAAAAAGATTAATTTTCAGTCGAAAATGGAATAGTTAAATTTTTATTTAAAAAATTAATTTCCATCTGAAAAGACGAATTTTCAACAAAATAGTTATATTTTCAACCAGAAAGATGAATTTTCAACTAAAATGATGAATCCTCAAACAAAGAAATGAATTTTTAACAAAGGAGTTCAACTTTCAACCAAATAATAAAATTTTACGCCAGAAAGATAAATTTTTAACCAAGAAGATTGATTTTGTATAAAAAAAAGAATTCTCAACAAAACACACGAATTTCAAACCAGATAGTTGCATTTTCAATTAAAAAAGATGAATTTTCAACCAAAAATGGCATACTTAAATATCAGTTGAAAATATTTAGTTCTTAAACAAAATAAAAACAAATTTTCAACAAAATAGTTAAATTTTCAACAAAAGAGATGAGTTTTCAACTAAAGTAATGAATATTCAACCAGAATGATACATTTTCAACTTGAATGATGAACTTTCAACAGAAGAGTTCAATTTCCAACCAAGTAGTTGAATTTTCAACCAAAAAGACGAATTGCTAAACAAGAAGATTAATTTTCTACCAAAAAAGATGAATTTTAAACATAAGAATTCAATTTTTAACCAAAAAGATGAATTGTTAAACAAGAAGACTAACTCTCTTTCAAAAAGACGAATTTTCAACTAAAAAAGATCAATTTCCAACCAAAAATGGAAGAGTTGAATTTTCAGTTGAAAAATTTAGTTTTTGAACAAAATAAAAACAAAACTTCCATAAAATAGTTACATTTTCAACCAAAGAGATGAGTTTTCAACTTAATAAATAAACTTTTAACCAGAATGATAAATTTTCAGCCTAAATCATGAATTTTCAAGACAAGAGTTTAACTTCCAACCAAGTAGTTGATTTTTCAACCAAAAAGATGCATTGCTAAACAGGAAGATTAATTCTCTACGAAAAAAGATGAATTTTCAACGAAATACACGAGTTTTCAACCAGTGAGTTGAATTTGCAACTAAAAAAATTAATGTTCAACCAAAAATGGAATAGTTAAATTTTCAGTTAAAAGAATTCAGCTTCAAAAAAATAAAAACGAATTTTCTACAAAATAGTTAAATGTTCAACCAAAAAGATGGATTTTCAACTAAAAGAATGAATTTTCAACCAGGAAGATAAATTTTCAACTTGAATGATGAGTTTGAAACACAAGAATTCAATTCCTAACTAAAAACATGAATTGTTAAACAAGAAGATTAACTTTCTTCCAAAAAGACGATTCTTCAACTAAAAAAGATAAATTTTCAATCAGAATTGAAAAAGTTGAATTTTCAGTTGAAAAAATGTAGTTTTTAAGCAAAACAAAAACAAATTTTCAACAAAATACTTTAATTTTTGACCAAAAAGATGAGTTTTCAACTAAATGAATGAACTTTCAACCAGAATGATAAATTTTTAGCTTAAACGATGAATTTTCAAGACAAGAGTTTAACTTCCAACCAAGTAGTTGATTTTTCAACCAGAAAGATGCATTGCTAAACAGGAAGATTAATTTTCTACGAAAAAAGATGAATATTTTCAACGAAATACATGAGATTTCAACCAAATATTTGAATTTTCAACTAAAAAAATTAAGTTTCAACTAAAAATGGAATAGGTAAATTTTTAGTTGAAAGAATTTCGTTGAAAAAAATAAAAACGAATTTTTACAAAATAGATGTTCAACCAAAAAGATGGATTTTCAACTAAAATAATGAATTTTCAAACAGAAAGATAAATTTTCAACTTGAATGATGAATTTCAGATACAAGAATTCAATTTCTCACCAAAAAGATGAATTGTTTAACAAGAAGATTAACTTACTTCCAAAAAGACGAAATTTCAACTAAAAAAGAAAAATTTCCAACCTGAATTGGGTTAGTTGAATTTTAAGTTGAAAAAATTTAGTTTTCAAGCAAAATAAAAACAAATTTTTAACAAAATAGTTGAATTTTCAACCCGAAAGGTGAGTTTTCAACTGAACGAATAAACTTTCAACCAGAATGATAAATTTTGAGCTTAAATGATGAATTTTTAACACAAGAGTTTAACTTCCAACCATGTAGTTGATTTTTCAACCAAAAAGATGCATTGCTGAACAGGAAGATTAATTTTCTACGAAAAGAGATGAATTTTTAACGAAATACATAGGTTTTAAAACAAATATTTGAATTTAAATTAAATTTAATAATTTAATTTTTAACTAAAAATAGAATAGTTGAATATTGAGTCCAAAAAATTTAGTTTTTGCACAAAATGAAAACAAATTTTCAACAAAATAGTTGATTTTTTAACCAAAGGCATGAGTTATTAACTAAATGAATGAACTTTCAACCAGAATGATAGATTTTCAGCTTAAATGATGAATTTTCAAGCGAAAAGATGAGTTGCTAAACAAGAAGATGCATTTTATCCCAAAAAAAGATGAATTTTCAACCAAAAATGGAATAGTTACATTTTCATTCAAAAGAATTTCTCTAACAAAAAAAAAATAAATTCGAGTTTTTAACAAAATAGTTAAATATTCATCCAAAAAGATGAATTTTCAACTAAAATAATGAATTTTCACTCAGAAAGATAATCTTTCAACTCAAATGAAGAATTTTCAACCATAAAGATGAATTGTTAAACAAGAAGATTAATTTTCTACCAAAAAGGCGAATTTTCAACAAAATACATGAATTTTCAACTGAAAAAGATTATTTTTCACCCAAAAATGGAATGGTTAAATTTCCAGTTGAAAAAATTTAGTTTTTAAAGAAAATAAGAACGAATTTTCAACAAAATAGTGAAATGTTAAGCAAAAGAGATGAATTTTCAACTAAAATAAATAATTTTCAACTTTAATGATGAATTTTCAACACAAGAGTTCCATTTTCATCAAGTAGTTGAATTTTCGATCAATAACATGAATTCTTCAACAAGGAGATTCATTTTCTACCACAAAATACGAACTTTTAATCAAAAAAGACAAATTTTCAACCAAATAGTTGAATTTTCAACAATGAAGATTAATTTTCCACCAAAAAGGACAAATTTTGAAAAAGGACATAAATTTTCAATTAAATAGATGAATTTTCAGTTAGAAAAATGAGTTTTTAACCAAAGGAGACGAATTATTAACCATCAAAATGAATTATGAACCGAATAGTTGAATTTTCCACGAAGAAGCTTAATTTTTGCCCAAAAAAGACGAATTTGTAATAAAACACATGAATTTCCAACTACAATTATGAATCTGCATCTAAAAAATATTTTAATTTAAAATCAAAAACAGTTGAATTCAACCACAAAAGACGAATTTTCAATAGAATAATTGAATGTTCAACCAAAATTTTTTCTTTCTAAAACTGGTTCTTCAGATTATCGTAGTCGAAATCTGATGATTTCTCATTAAAAAAATGTAGGACAATTTTTGAAACGCAGGTTTCAGGTTTAAATAAAAAAATCCAAAATCTGTATAAAAGCGTTGCATATCATTTTGAGCCAATTTTGGGATCAACTGGCATGTTGATCAATTGTTTAAGTCAAAATTCCTGTTATCGACATTTACCGACATCTCGAGCTTCACGGGTTTGTGTCCGTGCTAAATTATCCCAAAATTTTTCAATTAGTGAAAAACTGAGATTGGATGCATTACAGAAAAATTCATTGATGAAGTACAGGATTTATGGGTTTTTCCAAAAAAGATATTCGACATGAATAAGAAAGTAGGTTTTGACTTCAACAATAAAAAAAATGAAGAAACTTTTAATGAGACTACCAATAAATTTAAGAAATCTATCTTGAATTTGGTTAAAAAAGTTTGCCATGTACAGACACACAGAACTTTCTGGTGTGTTCTATTTTAGTACAAAAAATTTTTCATAAGAAAGTAGTTTTCATTTCGATCTTAAAGATTTTTGATATTAATAAGACAATAGAAGAATTGACAAAACATCATTTGATTTTAAATTATTTCTTTTTATTTTCAGATAATATTTGAATGTAATTAATATAGGATTCACTATTTATAACTGTTTTTTTCCTATAAATTACCCCTGATGAGGAAGTCTAGATTGGCTTCGAAACATGTTGGTCCCCAGTAGTATAAAAAAGGCGGAGAGAAGAAAGAATGAGAGATTGGAATGGTTGGCTCTTTTTGTCTCCCTCTTTCTTCTTTTTGTTGTACATTTATTGTACATTTGTCTCTGATGGGCCGTTAAAGTGGGTAGTTGCGAAGTCTTTTTTTGATTTGTGCACTTTTTGGGTGTTTTTTTTAGTACACAGAAGATTTTCATAAGAAAGTAGATTTCATATCGATCTTCAAGAAAATTTAAAAGAAAGACATTAAGTAAAGATTTGTTCCAGTCGGCAGGCTTGCCTATGAATACTATCAAGATTTATTTTGATTGAGGTATTAATGATTAACTCATTTTACCAAAAGATATCTATTTTTATTTAAATATAGTATACAAATTTGAGGAAGTTAGCAATTTAAAGAAATGTGTTATTATTTTGGTTCATTAAAATTTTCTGTTTTGAAAAATGGAATAATCTGAATAGATTGGTTCTAAATCGACCTACCAAGTCTAATGATAGATCAACTGGCTCATTCGCTCAAGTGACTAAAATAAACAAAATTCAATAGTGAAGACTTAGAACTAACCTAGCTGTTTTAATAATGAGGAAAAATTTTGTTTAAATACCCTATCTTTCCATGGAATCGGGTCAGCATGTTTTCAAAGTGAGATCTCAAGCTGCTCGGGGAAAAGTGAAATAATTTTTCTCCTTAGTTGTGCAAACATCAAGCCCGCGAGTTGTCATTTTAAATTTCGATAATCCTGACGATTACCTTGAACAAACAACGAGGGCAGCTTGTTAACGACTTCTAATTACGCGGCGTGCTTATTGTTCCTTAGCGTGTCTGGGTGACATGCGTCTTCAGCGATTAGAGAAATCAACCGATCGTGTTATTATTTCGTCCCTTGATGAAAAGACAGAATTTCTTGGGAAGAATTACAATTTGTTGGAATGTGTCAGTAAGATAAGTTGAGTCTTGTTTCAGGGTTTCCTGTTGATAATTGATGGATCTTTGGAAAGAGATGAAATTTTAAGCTTCGATCATTCTCATTTGAACTCTGACCTTTGACCTATGATATAAGAGCCCTCACGGTTTTTACATCTTTCATTTTTGACCTTTGACCTCCGAACTTTGACATATGATCTCTGAACTTTCACTTTTGACTCCTGATCTATGACCTGTCGTATTTGACCTTTAACCCAGAATTTTAACATATGATCTCTGGCCTTTCATCTATTACTTTTGACCTATGACTTCTCATATTTGACCCTTGATCCCTGAACTTCGACATATGATCTCGGAAATATGACCCTTCATCTTCAACTTTTTTCTCGGGTGAACCCGGTGTTTCATCATCAGCCACAGACTAAGTTGAGTGCCTGATGAGCTAAAGATGTTCTGAATTGAATACGATGTTTGAAAGTTCTTCCGACGATGTTGTAGTAGGCACAAAATTGAAGATCAAACGAACTAACAAGTAAAGTTCGATCATAATTATCCGAGTTCCTTGTTCCAGGAGATTAACTGTACGAGGTAGTACCACGGTTCTCCGGCCCCAGATGACGCCACTTTCAGAGTCTCTCGAAAGCAAGGATGAAATCTATATCCCTCGCCCTGCAGGAGCGGTGAGCCATTACAGTTTAGAGTTAAAGGCACGTTAAGTATAACATGGGTGGGTTATTATCTAATTGATAATAACGGGGGGATGTTAATCTCTTTGAACAAGGAACTCGGATTGGGGAGAGATGCCTAAGAAGGCCTCCCCCTCCTAAGACGGGCCCACTGCATATTTTTGTATGAACAAATTATATTCATTAAATATGTACGTGTATTCGTACTCAGTACCCTTCTAGTTAGTTACCAAATTTTTTTTCAATAATGCAAGTAAGCTAACAAAGGCAGAAAGTAAAAATCATTTCAACACTTTAGATTACGAATTCTGTCTTATTTTAGAAGTCCTAATTCAATGGTTTGTGGTGATTTGTAACAGTAAGTAGATGTTATTTCATATAGATAATTTTTCAAGCTTTAAATCTGTTAGCCTTTCTAGCGTTATGAACTCTAATGGGAACCAAGCTCCTAGCTCTTTTGAAACAACATTTACATCTCAAGTATTGCTCTAATTTGGTTAGGGTGGCTTTAGCCGAAGAACATCTTTGAAAAAACCAATTATCTATTTATTGTTAGAGAAATCGTTATTGAATAACAAGGAAATTTCTGCATTTATGTTATTTAGTGTATCATACTGTGCCCCGCCCTTGACATGATTTTCCGAAAATCTTGATACGAAAATGTCCGCACTAAAAACATCTTGACTATTAAAAGTACAGAAGGAACACCACTTTTTCAAAGCCGAAGTATATTGCTCATTAGTGTTCTCGGATAAAGAATTCAATATAAACTCAATCGAAGATTCATCCAATTCTCTCCTTCTGTAGGTTTCCCGGATAAGATTCCTGCAATCAAAGTGAGCTGATCGCAAAATGGATGCTCTCGGGCTCTGCAAGGAGATGATAATAATGATGTGGAAGACTTAAAAATTAACGGGTTTCCCTTCAACATTCTTGAAAACTAGGATATCACGGTTGAGTTGTCCAGTATGACCCAATTATGACACCTAATGATACCTAATGGAAAATGGAAGAAATGCGTACCAAAAGAAATTTGACCAGTTTATCGTAAAAGCATTAACAGCGTACGCTTCGGGGTCCCTTTTCCATGAACAAAATGTTTTACATTTCCTATTTACCCTAGTTGCAGAAATATCAATGTCGGGATTGCCAGATTTCCCTTACAATACGTTTAAAAGCACAGTTTGCAATTTCTCATTCCGTGTTGATGTTTGAAATTCTAGATCCCTTATCTGCTGAATTTTCTTTCGAAGCAATATATTCTGCAAAAATCATCTTTAGCGAAACACTTGAGAGTGAAAAAGGCTGCCAATTATTCTAAAAAGTTCATATGACACGATATTTCTTAGGTATTCCAACCCCCATCAGTACTCACATCATTGCAGACGGCTCCCCATCCAATATTCGAGGCGTCCGTGAAAATCTCTTTATCAAATTAAAATTTACGAATGTTATTAGAAGCAGTTGAGATTTTCTGGCTCCACCATAATAGATCCTTTGAGGCCAAATCAGCAAAGTTTATTATTTTCTTTTGATCACATAATTTGATCGATCCTTGCAACCATTTTATCCTCTCTAGTTCCTTATAATAAATTCAGCCCGACTTAACTGCAGTAAAGCTGCAACCAAAGTTCCTGTTTAACTTAGCAGTTCACCAAACTCGCAGTACTTCTGAGTTTAAATTTTGTTTACATTATTTTTTATCAATCCTTTCTTTTTATCTGTAACATGAACTAAAATTTTTTCTGAGTCCAAAAGGAAACCTAGATGTTTACAAATTTGTTTAGGCTCGAGCTCTGACTTATTAAAATTCATTATGAATCCGAAATTAACCAATGTGTTTTTCACGAGTTCAGTTTCAGTACTACATTCTATCTTTGATCAGCCAAAAATAATAAAATCATCCAAATAACTCGTTATACGAATCTCTTTCTCCCTAAAAAACGCTAACACTAGTTTAATTATTTTACTGTTAATATAAGGACAGGTACCCAAGCCAAACGTTGAGCTGAAATGAAAAGCTGTTGTAGATATACCTAAGATATTTCCTATAATCATGGCTAACTGGTATCATGAAATACTGCCGCTATTTGTTGTAACATACAGGGTTTGTCCTGAAAGTAATAGGACTGAGTCGAATTAAAAAAATTTATTGAGCCAATCGTTACAATTCTTTGAAAACTTTCAAAATAGGCTCCTTCTGCGTCGATGCAGCGCT
>JAUMHM010000071.1:23644803-23673876 GCA_032362435.1 Melikaiella ostensackeni | reverse complement strand
CTAAATCTTACTTTAACTCATGTCTATTTTACCGAAAATAATTTGACAGAATAACAATTTTTCCTAGGATAATGCCCTAATAAGATTCCTAAGAAACGTAAGGTTGTCGATTTTTTATTCTGTTTGATTTAAAAAATATTCACAAAAAATTATTTTTCCTCACAAGACTGTATAATAATGGTTATTGTTAATTTACTTTCTTTTTAATAATAAAAATTATTAACGGAAAGTACAAATTATTAACGGTGTTACATTTTTTATCGCAAAAAATGTTATGTCATTATTAATAGTAACGTTTTTGCGGGTAAAGCGATGATCTTGAGGGTTACTTACGAAATTGGTTTATAAAAATTATTAATATTTTTTTTACAGAGATTTATGATTAAATATCATTAAGCTTTGAACCTTGTTTGACTTTTATCTTAAAGAAAAATTAACTCTAAAAAAGAATTAAATCTGGGTATTTGTTTGTGCATATTCTTAATAATAATCATTTTATATATTAAACAAATTATGAACAATTTGCTATTTTTTTTAAATTTCCTTTTTTTAGTTGAAAATTAATTTTCTTAGCTGAAAATATAACTGATACATTTTTGTCTGAAAATTGATCGTTTTTAGTTGAAAATTCAACTAGTAAATTTTTCATTGAAAATTCATCTTTTTTCGTTGAAACTTGGTTGAAAGTTAAACGACTATGGTGAAAATTATTTTTTTTTAAGATTCATCTCTTTGGTTGGAAATCTAACCATTTTGTTGGAAATTCGCTTTTTGTTAAAAATCCGTTTTTTGTTAAAAATTCTTCTGTTTTGGTTGTATTCGACTGCTTGGAAATTCGTTCATTTTTTGTTGAAAATTAATTTTTTACACTGAAATTTTAACGATTCCATTTTTGGTTAAAATTCTAGGTTTTTTAGTCAAAAATTAAATTGTTTAGTTGAAAATTCGTCTTTTGGTAGAAAATTAATCTTCTTGGTTAAAAAATCATCTTTGTAGGTTGAAAATTCAGCTATTTGGTTAAAAATTCAACTATTTTACTGAAAGTTTGATTATTTTGTTGAAAATTCAACTATTTTGTTAAAGTCATCTTTTTGATCGAAAATTCAACTTTTTTTTGTAAATTTTTCCTTTTAGATTCAGAATTCATCTGTTATGGCAGAAAAGTCATCTTCCTTGATTTAAAATGAACTTCTTGTTGAAAATTTAATTTTTCGGTGGAAAATTCAACTGTCGTCTAAAAAATTCGTCTTTTTTACTTGAAAATTCAAGAAATTGGTTGAAAATGAAATCGTTTTTATTTGACTTTTAATTCTTTTTGTTTGAAAATCCGACCATTTCGTTAAAAATTCAGCTATTTGCTATAAAATTCAACTACTTTGTTAAAGTCATTTTTTTGGTCGAAAATTCAACTGCTTGGTTTTAATTCAACTTGGTTGAAAGTTGAACTACTTTGTTGAAAATTCATTTTATTAGCTTAAGATTTAACTATTTTGTCGAAAATTCCTTTTTTTGGCTAAAAATGGATCGTTTTTAGTTGAAAATTCAACTATTTGGTTAAAAATTTATGTATTTTGTTTTAAATTCGTCTTTTTTTTGTAGGAAATTAATCTTCTGAAATAAAAATTTAACTACTTGGTTAAAAGTTGAACTACTTTGTTAAAAATTTATTTTCGGGTAAAAATTTAACTGTTTTTTAAAGAATTCGCATTTTTGGCTTGAAAATTCAACAATTTGGTTACCATTTTCTTCTGTCTTGCATGAAAATACTTTTTTGAATGAGAATTTATCCTTTTTCATGTAATTCTACTGTTCATGATTTGAAATTACAATCTTTATTTGGTTGGAATATCAACTGTTATATTTTTTGTTGAGAATTAATCTTTTTGGATTGAATTTCAACTACTTGGTTTAAAGTGCAACTTTTTTTCATTTTATTTTTTTTGTTGAAAATACGATCTTTCGGATTGAAAATTTAACTATTGGGTTAAAAGTGCAACTATTTTGTTGAAAATCCTTCCCTCTTGCTTGAAAGTTTAACTTTTAGGTAGAATAGTTCTTGGTAGAAAATTCATTGTTCTTGGTTGAAGATTCGACTGTCTTCTAAGACACTCGTCTTTTCAGCTTGAAGATTCAACTATTTGTTTGAAAATGCACCTGTTTGTGGTTGAATTTCAATTTTTTTTGTTTGGCAATTCGACCATTTTATTGAAAATTCATCCTTGTAGATTGAAAATTCAACTATTTGGTTAAAAGTTCAACTATTTTGTGGAAAATTTAACTATTTTGTTGAAAAATAATCTTTCTTTATTAAAAATTTATCTTTCTTGGTGGAAAAATAATCTTTTTTTGGTTGAAAATTTAACTATTTTGTTGAAAATGCAATATATTTCGACTTGAAATCTTAAGCGTTTGAATATGGTATCTGTACATTATTTTTATTTAAAAGAATTTATTTACTATTATTCACCTACTTTCGTAAGAAATTACCCTATTTCCCATATTTTGATAGCATTTTGGGCTGTGGAGTCTGTTAAAATACTATTTTTGTATGTTTTATGTTTTATTTTAGTTATTTAGTTTTATTATTCCGAATTTTTATTCTTCCAAATTGCCATTTATCATCACTTTTATCTTACCGAATTGCCATATTCGTCATAATTTTTATTCTTCCGAATCACCATGTAACAGCAATTTCATTTTACATAAAAATGGCGTTCGCATAAAAAAATTGAGCCACATTGCACTCATTCAATCAGAAATTAAAATTCTGAATTGTCGATTCAAATTTTTCGCCATTATTTTTATGCCGACACCATTTTTATGTAAAATGAAATTTCTGTTATTATGATGATTCAGAAAAAAGAAAATTCTGACAAATGGCAATTCGGTAAAATGAAAATTATGATGAATGGTGATTCGGAAAAATTAAAAATTACAACGAATGAGAAATCAGAGGAAAAAATGAGGGCAAATGGTAATACGGTAAAATAAAAATTATTATAAATGTCGATTCGGAAAAAGAAATAAAATGGTAACTGTGAATTCAGGCGAATGAATGAACATCAGAAATGATTTGCGACAAATTTGAAGCCCAATTTTTTTATTTTTTTCTATTTGTTTTATTTTTTAAGGATCTTCCTTTAGGTGAAGCTAATGGATGTAACGTGCAATCGTGATTTCGCGTGTTCAGTTTCTTAAGGGCAGGTGAACCCAGCATTGGTAAATGGTAATAGTCGACCCTCGGGGGAAAAATCTATTTTTTTTTACCTGGCCCTTCAAAAAAACGGTCTCCCGAAGCAGATTTCATAAGCCAATAATTAATCTATGCACAGGGAGGCGTTGTCCTCCCCAGAAATTTCGCGCTGTAAATCGCAGATTCATACTTGGTGGCTTGCCAAAATGTTGATTTACAGAAAAGGTATTTTATAATGAGAAATCGTTTCAGATACAAATTTGTACTTTGTATGAAGGGTTTACATAAAATATGAAAGCAATTCAAATAATTACCGATACTAGTTTTAAAACCCATACTTGAAATAAGCCTTGTAATTTATAATTTACTAGCAAGCATGATTCGCACGCTATGCGCGCGAGATGTTTCTTACTAGCAGTCAAATTCTCATTATAGATCTAAAATATTTCAGAGTTTCCACTAAAAACAAAAACAAATATCTTGTAATTTTCCGATTAGCAAACAATTTTTAAGGTCATTAATATTAAAAAATTTAAACTTTTAAATCTGAAAAATATCTCAATTTAAATACTGAATACTTAACTACAAAATAAAAAAATTCGAAGCAACATAACTCTTCTGAATTTGAAGTATTTAAAAGTAAAATTGAAAAAATTACAATTCATCAATTTATTAAACTTTTAATAATGTAAAATCCAAAAATTGGAAGCCCTTTATTTTTCAACCACCATCTATTTTGGTGTTTTATGACTCTGTTAATACCAATTAATATTTTTTTTCCGCTACAGTCTACAGGCTCGATAGGATTTCACAACCTTTTCATTAATCGTGAGATATTTTTTGAAAAAATAAAGATTTAACCTTCTAAAATTCTGATCGAGAATAAATTGGACTCTTTTCGTACTCAGGGTACTTTTTACTTTTTTTTTGTCTAAAAAGAAAGCGTAGGTTTTTTTCTTTTTGATACCTTCATTTTAAAAATGGACATATATTATCAAAAAAATTGAATATTAAGTGCTTACAATTCTTTTGAGACAATAATTAAGAATTACTTATTTTGAATTGAAAGCATTTGAAGTTTAAAAAAATTAGTAAAAGTAGGCGGCAGGCGCCTAAAAAAAGTGTTTCGTAGCCTATTAAATCGTTAAAAAAGTCATTCAAAACTCCTCCTTCCCCTCCACGCCAGCACTTCCCTTTATTTCACCCACTTCATTCTACGTCATCTCCTCAAATCCCCTCCCTTCAACTCATTTCCCCTCATTTCCTCCTACTTCCCATCATATCTCTTCATCATCCCTTCCCTCATTTCCCCTTGATTCCCCTCACTTCCTCTCATTTTCCCTTGATTCCCCTCATTCCTCCTACTACAAGAAAGGGTTTCGTAGCCTATTAAGTCGTTAATAAAGTAGTTCAAACCTCCACCCTACCCTCCTCGCCCACACTTCCCCTCATTTCCTCCAATTCATCCCACGTCATCACCTCAATTTCCCTTCCTTCAACTCATGTCCCCTCACTCCCCCTTACTTTCTACCATATCCCTTCATCAACCCTTCCCTCATTCCCTCTCATTTCCCCTCACTCCCCCTTATTTCATCTCATTTTTCTCACCTTCTCTCATTGACCATCATTTTCCCTTACTTTCCCTCATTTTCCCTTACTTCACTGACTTCCCCTCATCACCCCTCACTTCCTCTTACTTCCCCTCATTTCTCCTCATTTCTTCTATTTTATACGGCGGACGGACAACCGACAGAAACTATAAGGGTTTCTGACCAGGCCTACGAAACCGTAAGAAAATATATTGAGCGAATCTAAATTGAAAACTTTTCAAATCAAACAGTTTTGGATGAGGTAAAATTTTGAAAAAGGACAATATTTTGAATGGAATGATAAAGAATTGAACTACTAGCAATAACTACTAATTTTGAATTGAAAGCGTTTGAAATTTGAAAAAAAATTAGTAAAAGTAGGCACCACGCGCCTACAAAAGAGGGTTTCGTAGCCTATTAAGTCGTTAATAAAGTCGTTCCAATCTCCTTCCTACCCTCCTCGCCCGCACTTCCCCTCATTTCCCCCACTTCATCGCCTCAATTCCTCTCCCTTCCCCTCATTTCCCCTTACTTCTCATCATAACCCCTCATCATCCCTTTTCTCATTTCCTCTCCTTTCCAATTACTTTCCCTCATTTCCTCTCATTTTCGTCATTTCCCCTCATTTCACTTCAAATTCTCTTCATTTCCCCTCACTTCCCCTTACGATGCCTTATTTTCCATTACTTCTCTGACTTCCCTTTATCACCCCTTACTTCCTCTTACTTTCCCTTATTTCCCCTCACTTCTTCTTTTTTATATGGCGGATGGACAACCGATAAAAACCATAAGGGTTCCTAACCAGGCCTACGAAACTCTAAAAAAATTAATTGAACGAATCTAAATTGAAAACTTTTTAAATCAAACAGTTTGAGATGAGGTAAAATTTTGAAAAGGACAATATTTCGAATGGGATGAGAAGGAATTGAAGTACTAGGGATAATTATTAATTTCGAATTGAAAGCGTTTGAAATAAAAAAAAAAATTAGTAAAAGTAGACCGCAGGCGCCTACAAAAAAGGGTTTCGTAGCCCATTAAGTCATTAATAAAGTCATTCAAATCTCCTCCCTACTCTCCATGCCCGTACTTACCCTCATTTCCCCCACTTCATCCCACTTCATCACCTCAATTTCCCTTCCTTCAACTAGTTTCCCCTCATTTCCCTCTACTTCATATCATATCCCCTCATCATCCATTCCCTCATTCCCTCTCATTTCCCCTTACTAACCCTCACTAACCCTCATTTCCTCTCATTTTCTTCACTTCCCCCCATTCTCTCTCATTTCCCTCATTTCCCCTAATTGGTCATCATTTCCCATTATTTACCCTCTCTTCTCCTTACTTCCCCTCATTTTCCCTAACTTCCCTCACGTCCCCTTATCATCCCTCACTTCCTCTTACTTTCCCTCATTTCCTCTTTTTTATGCGGCACACCCAACATAAACCATAAGGGTTTCAAACCAGGGCTACGAAACCCTGAAAAAATATATTAAACGAATCTAAATTGAAAACTTTCCAAATCAAACAGTTTTAGATGAGGTGACATTTTGAGAAAGAACAATATTTCGAATGGAATGAAGAGGAATTGAACTTGTATCATTTCTCAAGAAAAGCGTTCAAAATAAATAAAAATAAAAAATTGAAAGTGTTTGATATATACAAATTTTAAATCAGAAGCTCTCAAAATTGAAATATTTAGACTAAAATTTTCAAAATTGGATAATTTTCTAGAAATCACTTAAAATTGTATAATTTCTAATTCAAAGCGTTCAAAAGTGAAAAATTTTATTTTGAATTGACAAATCTTGAGATTGAATAAATTCACATTAAAGTTTTGAAAAAAGGACAATTTCAAAAAATTCAAAATTTAATAATTTGAGCGTCATTTTCATTGTTCAAAATAGAAAAATTTCAAATTATAAACATTTAAAATTGAATTATTCTGAAAAAGCGTTTGGTGTCAAGTAATTTTAAATGGGAAGCTTAAGAAATGAAAAAATATCTACTACGAAAAATTAAAAAATAAACGAATCCGAACTTCATTTAGAGCTGAAAAAATTTGTAATTACCGAGAATTGTGATATTAAAACTCTTTTATACTTAAATCCTTCAAAATTTCAATTATTTTGAGTAAACTTAAATCATTTAAATATTAACCATTTTTAAATTGTTAATTATACTCTTTAAAATTCAAGCATTTCAATTTTAATTGCAAAATTAAAACTTATGAAAAGGAAGAACTGGAAATTCAGCGGTCGACACGAAAATTCAGAATTCTAAAATTGTAACTATCCAAAATTTAAGAAATTATTATATAACTAAGGTATCAATTTAAGGTAGTTCAAGTTTCATCTATTATGATTTTAAACAACACAATTTCTAACTTTTTAATTTCAGGTCCTTTAATTTCTAACATTTCATTTAGAATTGTTATTCATTCTTGAAATCCTCTAATCAAATATTCTTCAATTTTTGATGATTGATTTTTTTAAATCTTCACCTAAAAATGGGACAATTTTAAGATATTACATTGGAAAATATAATTTAAAAAAAATTATACAAAACAAGATCGCTATGATTTCAATTTTCAAAATTGCACAATTTTAAGCCTTTCAATTTGAAATTGTTTTTTTTTTTAAGTTGAATTTGAAATCCTTTAAACAAGAATTAAGTTCAATGGAAAGAGCATGAAGAACCCTATCGTAACTTAAGTGAGAGCAATATTTTTTAAATTTATATTAAAAGAGTCATAAATCATTGAAAGAGATATTATCCGCTCAAATCCTACTGAATGCTTATTTTTACAAATAAAGAATGTTGATTTTTTAGCTTGAAGTTATTTAAAGAAAAAAACCTAAGTTTCCCTTCCGGTAAAAAAAAAAGAAAAAAAGAACCCTTAATTCTGAAAAAGTCCAATTTATTTTTGACCTCCATTTTTTCTCCTCGGTTAATTTCTAGAAACATTCCAAAATTAGACACTATTTCAAAATAAAACATTCAAAATCGTACAATTTTAAAGTAGTAGACTAGAAGATTGTGAAATTTCAATTTGGAAACCTCCAAAAATAAGGAAATTTCAAACCAAATATTTTCGAAGTTAAGTATTTAAGGCAGAAAAACTTCAGTTTCAAGACCTTTAAAATTAAACTGTGACATTCAAAGTGATTGGGTTCATTTGTTCACCAAAAAATGTGATTTCTGCAACGAAAAATTACTGGCACTTTGACCGTTCAAAATTGAAGAATTTTGAATATTGTGAACATTTAAAGTGTAATTATTCTAAAAACGTTGAAAATTGTATGCCTTCTAATTGAAAACTTCCAAAGTTCATGAATTCTAACTTAAAACGTTCAAAATTAAAGAATTCCAAACTTCGTTTAAGAATTAAAGTATTATTAAAGTAGGTGCATCGCGATTTTTAAAATTCTATCATTTTAATCTAAAGTGCAAAATTAATAAGTTAAAAATCAACGATTAAGCATTTCCATGCAACGGGAACAGCTTCATCTTGCTTCATGTGGAAAGACAATAATTTAAATTTTATAAGATATCAAATTAACGTATGCTAATAAACTGTCAATTGATAAGACAAAAAAAGTCTCGAGACAAGAATCACGGGAAAAGCGAGTGGAAACGTAGGAGCTTCAATATGGACAAAGTGAATGAATGAATTTTGAGATTATAATTATTAATAATAAGAATAGTTTAATATTTCATTGAAAAACAAATGCCCACTTTATTTTTATTTTCGGGCCAACAAACTCTGAAATTCTTATACGTAAAAAAAGTTGAACTAAGGATAGATGGAAGGGTCGTTCTGGATTAGAGGCGTGTAATTTGGGCTTGTCTCGCGATGTCATTTGCGGCGTAAGTTTGTTGGCGTGGCTCTGGGCTGGAATAATTTTCGGCATCTATAAATGCTGGGGCAACACGAAATACCATTACATTTCTAAAATGCTGCAGGACTGATGCAATGGGCGAAGGTGCCACGAGAGGCACTCGTAATAATACATTAGTCAGACCACTGAAGATATTTCTTCTGGTAAATTGTACTGCGGATAGCGTGCAGATTTCTGCGAAATTGGGTCTTGGGTGGAGTAAAAAGACTATCAAGTTGCGAGTAATTAGGTTATAATTAGTTCATTGTTTGAAAAATAAGTTATTTTCTTTGAAGTACCGTTTAGTAATAATAATAATGATAAGATGTTCATTTTTGGCCACTAGAATATAGAAAATGCAAATTTCGTCCACTACAACATAAGTGACATGTTTTTCCATTTCTCCAATTTTATATTGTCACTTATGCTTTTTTTTCCTTATTTTATTGGCAAATTTCCATATTTCAACCTTTTTTCGTTCTTCCAGTCATTATAGGCTTTTCTAACTTCCTTTTTCTTTCACTTGGCAGTACACACTGCTTTGACTGCTGCTTTGTCAATTGTGTAAAATGATGAATCCAGGTTTTGTCCACAATCACGAATCGACGCAAGAAGTCCTGCGGATTCTGATTAAACTTCACCAAACACTGAAATAACTGAAACTTAGAAAAGTGCTATTTCTTGGCCATATACTACAAAGTTCATTTTGGCGCTATCTAGCGAGAGTTTATTGAACGAACCTCGTATAAATTTATATATTTTTTTATGTTGTCCATGTTCCACTATAACTTTGAACAGGATTGACGTATTGGGATGAATTTTTTCTTTTTAATGCAGGTAATGATGGTCGGAGTGACACAGGCGTGTAAAGTAAAAGTCCATTAACGTTTTTGTTTATGTTTCACTATAACTTTGGACAGACTTATCAAACGAACCTCGTACGTCCACAAGAAATAAAATATCGAGTTGAAAGTTTAGGGAATTAAACGAAAAACGCTAAGGAACGTTTGTGTGGTATACTGAACATTTTTGAAAGTTCTTGAGCTCATGTTGAAGATAAATTTTTAGAACCCTCTACTTAAACCGGACTAGTCTTCATTTGAATTAAAATATTTTTTTTTCGTAGGTAGTAATCAAGAGAAATTATAATTCCGATACGTATGGTTGTCAAAAAAGCATATCTGATTATAATCCAACTTTTCATATCAAATGTTGTCTATATCGACAAATTGAGTCTTTTACAAAAAGAAAAGAAATAATAGAAGCTTGATTGGAAGTCATATTAAGTCTAAAATTATAGGTATCTAAGCTGGAGCGTATAGTGCAAATATTAAAACCTTACGATCAGTATCTTCTACAGAATCTAAAATGGTTTTAGACGAAATATGCGAGACCTTATAATTTGTCTTGAGTCTACCCTGTCTTCTAATTTCATTAAGCAGCTGAAGTAAACAATTACAAATTTTGATTCCTCTAGAAGAAAAGGATGTTTGTGGCGGCAAATTTTTAGGGGCAGCACGGCGGCGGAGCATTTTTTTTATATTGCAGAACACATCTGTCTTCACTTGTATGTATTAATTTCTTACAAAGTTATGGATTTTGGCACGCTTTTTGGGAACTAAAGTTCCCAGTCGGTCTTGAAGGAATAAGGGGGTTTTTAAGGGTGCCGATTTCGTATTTGATATGGCGGCCAACATTTCCAAATTTTTACATATTTGTATGAAACTTGGTATGAGGGAATTTTTGAGGTCGCTGAATCCAAATTTGACGTCCAAAGTTACGAATCAAATATAGCGAATTCAATGTGGTGGCCAAAATTTTCAAAGTTTTACATATTTATATGAAACTTGGTATGAGAGGGTTTTTGAGGTAGCTGGTTTCGAATTTGACGTTCATTTGAACATTAAAATTACTTGCTTTTACCGACAAGGTAATAGTTGATCATGAAAATTCGTTATCCGATATTATTTGTTCATTGTATGAACAAATTATATGAACCAATCCACAGTGTCGGCATTTATGGGTAGAAGAAGATTTTGTTTCTTGCTTATTGTCTTTAAATTGTTTTGCTAGTGATGTTTAGTGATGAAGTTTTCTCATCTGATATTATATGTTTATTTTTACAAGGAATTATATTAACAAAATTGATTTGGATCTAGAAGCTCTCGAGCTCCTTATTTCAGAATAAACTCTCAGGAGAGAGGAATTAAAACATGTTCGCGACTATTAAGTAGACTATTAAACATATAACGCAAACAATTATATTTCACATACAAGCATGATACTCGAAAGGTGAATGTTCATTATTGTTGAATAAATCTTCTTCCCTAAATGTCCCTATAAATATTGTTTCAGGACAAGTGAAAGAACAAGTAATCGCTAAACATCACTAGCAATGCAATTTAAAAACAATGAGAGAAAAAATTTTCTTCTGTCCATAAATGCCGATACTTTGCTGTTGTTTACATATTTTTTAGTAAAATATAGAGAAAATATTAAATAGCAAATTTTCGTTAATGAACATCACTGGCAACATAATTTGAGTATAATGAAGAGAAAAAACGATTTTTTTATCCTTATGAATGCCGATACTGTGCATTTGTTCATATAATTCGTTTATAAAATTAAGAAATAATGACGGATGACAAATTTTCACTAAACATCACTGGCAACATAATGTGAGGATAATTAAGAGAACAAACACCTTACTTCTCTTCATAAATGCCGACACTGTGAATTTGTTTGAATAATTTGTTTATGAAATAAAGAAAAAATCTCATAATAAATTTTCATGATCAACTATCACCTTGTTGGTGAAAGCAAATAGCTTAAATGCTGAAGTGAACTTTACAAACGAACAATCCATACTATTGGGTATTAGTTAATACAATTTGTTAATAGCAATTAAATTCACAAGTCAACAAATTTTCCATCTTCCACATTTCCACGTGCAACAAACTCAAGCGATGCGGAGCATAGAGAAGATCAAAAGAAAGCCCAAAAAGAAAAAAAATCGCATGAACCCCTTTAGAGAAAACTCTATTTTTGATTTCTTTAAAGAGGTGAGTCAACATGTTTTTATGAAAATGAGTTAAAAGTGGAATTTTGTTAGCCAGAACCATTGAGTTTGATATCCAAAAAAGTGCTGCGGGAGCTAAGTATCTTACGAGAACTAAAACCCTTAAATATTTTTGGAAAATGTTGAAAAAACTGGGAAAGAATTAGCTTTTTGAAAATTGCTTCTTTCCAGTTCATCTCAAGCCCCAAGTACCTGTACAATAATGAAAGTGTTTGCAATTTCCTGTAATACAGAAAAAATCAAATGTTCTGCCTCTAAAAGTTTCGGTGTTATGGTCCTTAGAAGTCGATTTAGAGCAAATCATTGAAGAAAAAAAAAATTCTAGTGTTTGGGAAATAACTCACTTCCTATGCAGCCCTGGTAAAAATTACCAGTAAATTAATTAATGAAAACTCAATTTTGAGCAGGTCTACAAAGAAACATTGCTCTAGCTCAAAAAGCACCGAAAGTATGGACTTCTGAATATGACCCTTTCTTATGATATTTTGCTTAACAACGACTTTTCAAGTGAAATTTCTCGTTTCTCAAAATAACTCATTTCCTGAGCATTGCAAATAAAAGTTGCCAGTAAATTATTTAAACAAAACTTAGTTTTGAGTACATCTATAAAAAACATTGATATAGCTCAAATAGCACCGAAATAATGGGCTTCTAAATATGACACCTTTTATGAAATTTTGTTTAACATCAATTTTTTAAATAAAATTTCTCGTTTTCCAAAATAACTCATTTCCTGAGTATTTCGGGTGAAAATTGTTGGAAAATTATTTAAAGAAGACTCAATTTTGAGTAGATCTATAAAAACACATTGCTCTAGCTCAAATAGCACCGAAATTATGGACTTCTGAATGTGACACTTTTTAATGAAATTTTGTTCAACATCAATTTTTAAGATAAAATTTCTCGTTTTCCAGAATGACTCATTTCACAAGTATTGCAGGTGAAATTTGCCGGTAAATTATTTAAAGAAAACTCAATTTTGAGTGGATCTAAAAAAAACATTGCTTTAGCTCAAAAATCATTGAAATTATGGCCTTCTGAATATGGTCCTTTTTATGAAATTTTGTCTTACATCAATTTTGTAAATAAATTTTCTGCAATGCCAGTAAATTAATTAAAGAAGACTCAATTTTGAGTGGATCTGCAATGAAACATTGCTCTATCTCAAATAGCACCGAAATTATGGATTTCTGAATATGACCCTTTTTCATGAAATTTTGCTCAACAACAATTTTTGAAATATAATTTCTTGTTTCCCAAAATAACTCAATTCCTGAGCATCGCAAATGAAATTTGCCGGTAAATTATTTAAAGAAGACTCAATTTTGAGCAGGTCTAAAAAAAACATTGCTCTAGCTCAAAAAGCAACGAAATTATGGCCCCCTGAATATGACCCTTTTTATGAAATTTGGTTTCACATCAATTTTGTGAATAAAATTCTTACAATGCCGGTGAATTAATTGAAGAAGACTCAATTTTGAGTAAATCTGCAAAGAAAACATTGCTCTATCTTAAATAGCACCGAAATTATGGACTTCTGAATATGACCCTTTTTATTACATTTTGTTTCATATCAATTTATTTAATAAAATTTCTTGTTTTCCAAAATAACTCATTTCCAGAGTATTGCAGGTGAAATTTGCCGGTAAATTATTTGAAGAAAACTTAATTTTGAGTAGATCTGCAAAGAAACACTGCTCTATCTTAAATGGCACCGAAATTATGGACTTCTGAATATGAGCCTTTTTATTACATTTTGTTTCATATCAATTTATTTAATAAAATTTCTCGTTTTCCAAAATGACTCATTTCCTGAGTATTGCAGGTGAAATTTTCCGGTAAATTATTTAAAGAAAATTCAATTTTGAGTAGATCTAAAAAAACATTACTCTAGCGCAAAAATCACTAAAATTATGGCCCTCTGAATATGACCCTTTTTATGAAATTTTGTTTCACATCAATTTTGAGAATGAAATTCCTACAATTCTGGTAAATTAATTGAAGAAGACTCAATTTTGAGTAGATCTGCAAAGAAACATTGCTCTATCTGAAATAACACAAAAATTATGGACATCTGAATATGACACTTTTATATGAAAGTTTGTTTAACATTTATTTTTTGAATACAATTTCTCGTTCTCCAAAATGACTCATTTTTTGAGTATTCTAGGTGAAAGTTGCGTGGAAATTATTTAATGGAGACTCAATTTTGAGTAGGTCTATAAAAAACATTGCTCTATCTCAAATAGCACCGAAATTACAGACTTCTGAATATGGCCCTTTTTTATGAAATTTTGCTCAACATCATCTTTTTTTTTAAATTTCTCGTTTCCCAAAATAACTCATTTCCTGAACATTGTAGGTAAAAGTTGACGATAAATTATTTAAAGAAAACTCAATTTTGAGTAGATCTGAAAAAAAAACATTGGTCTAGCTCAAAAAGCACCGAAATTATGGCCTCCTGAATCTGACCCTTTTTATGAAATTTTGTTTCACATCAATTTTGTAAATGAAATTTTTGCAATGCACAGGAACTCAATTATTCTGTTAAATGAGAAATTTTATTTAAAAAATTAATGTTAAATAAAATTTCATAAAAAAGGGTCATATTCAGAAGACCATAATTTCGGTGCTATTTGAGCTATAGCAATGTTTTTTTAGACCTACTCAAAATTGAGTTTTCTCAAATTAATTTATGGCAACTTTCACCTGCAATGCTTAGGAAATGAGTTATTTTGGAGAACGAGAAATTTCATTTAAAAAAATTATGCTAAATAAAATTTTGTAAAAAGGGGTCGTATTCAGAAGGCCATAATTTCGGCGCTATTTGAGCAACACAATGTTTTATCAGATTGACTCAAAATCGAGTTTTTTAAAAATTAATTCACTAAAAACTTTCACCTTCAATGCTCAGGAAATGAGATATTTTAGAAAACGAGAAATTTTATCTTAAGAATTGATGTTAAACAAAATTTCATAAAAAAGTGTCACATTCAGAAGTGCATAATTTCGGTGCTATTTGAGCTAGAGCAATGTTTTTTATAGATCTACTCAAAATTGAGTCTTCTTAAAATAATTATTTACTGGCAATTTTTACTAGAAATGCCTAAGAAGTGGGTTATTTCCAAAAAACTAGAATTTAGGAAAACAAATTATTCGCTCAAACTCGAATTTTGAGGACGATAACTCCGAAACTTTTAAGGACAGAAAATTTGTTTTTTTTTTGTTTTACAGGAAATTTCAGACACTTTAATTCTTGTACACGTACTTGGGACCTGGAATGCACTGGAAGGAATTACTTTTCAAAAAACTATTTTTTTTCTACTTTTTTACCATTTTTCGAAAATATTGAAGGGCTTAAGTTCTCGTAAGATATTCAGCTCCTGCATCACTTCTTTGGATGATAAACGAAATGGTTTAAGCCAACGAAATTCCACTTCTAACTTATTTTATATGAAAATATGCTGATTAACCTCTTCACAAAATCAAAAATAGAGTTTTCTTAAAAAGGGCTCACGCCATTTTTTTTCTTTTTGGGCTCAGAATGATCGTAGGTCATTCCAGAAAAATAATCAGAGAAAAACCGGGATGTGCAAGCTCTTTTGAGTTGAAGTCAGTCCAGACCCACCGTGCTTAGGTTCATACTGAATTAAATTTAGCAGGTATGAGTTTCCGCAAAAAAATAGCTTATACGTACTGTAGCATTTAGCAAATCAATTTCAAAAATCTGATTTTTCATAACAAAATAATAATTTTCGAAGGTTATTTTTCTTATTTCTCCTTTCAAACCATCTCAACTTATGAAAGAAAAAATCACTTTCCACAATACTTCAAAATATTCGTTGCAATGAGTCAGTGATGAGTGGGTTCTCAAAGAATGTGGTGTAGAAGAAACATTATTTGACAAGAGTGAAAGAAATTTGCTGAGATGATTTGGTCATGTTGAGAGGATGAATGAAGAACGTTTAACAAATCAAGTGTATTTAGGTAACGTGAATGGTAGCGTACCCAGAGGTAGACCGAAGAAAGAATGGTTGAAATGTGTAAATAAGACTCTAAAGCGAAGGGATATAAGGAGTCATAAAAACACAAGATCATGTATGAAACGATGTATGGATGTAACGGAAGCAAAAGATGTATGCAAAGATAGGGATGTAAGGAGAACAATTGTTTATAAGAAGAAGAGTAATACCAAAAACAAAAGATTTTGGATACTAATGGGCCCGCGGGGAGAGATTTTCTTAGTGGATTAGTATACTGGCTTTGCGAAGCTCTTCACCTGGGGTGATTGCTAGAGAGATTGATCAGCGACCCGTGTCGGAGCAGTGTTGTGGAAGGAGTGTGTCGTTTGAATGAACAACACAGGACTTCTAGATTGATCTAAAATCTATCCCTTCTCTCACACATCCCTTACTTATCCTTACCATATAAATTTCTTGATCTCTGGTGGTATAACGAGGCTAGAACCAAAAGAGTTACGCTATTCCCGAAAGGGATTTGGCTTAATGGTATAAAAAATACTTTACACATTCAACTGTGAGAAAATTGCATGTCACTCTTGAAATAAAATGCTGATCCTTCGGTCAATATTTCATATTGGGTCAGAATTCGTGAAATCAGCACGAAAAAATGGCTATCCTCATTTTTTATCAAAATGTTGAAAGAACGGTTCTATTTGACCATAAAAATTACTCGACTAAATCGGAATTTTTTTTAGCAAAGCTATTGTTAAATGAAACTTTCGGTAACTTTTTGAACCAAACCTTGTTAATCTTGAACCGATTAATCGATTTTGATAAAACTTTGGCATGTCGAATAGAATGAAATAGGCTTCGGAAAATTGTACTAGAAATTCCAAGAAATTCATTTTTCCACAACTTTTAATGAAATAATTCACAAACAATTGATTTTTTGTTGTATTCTGAACCTTTTTGAAATCTGAAAAAATGTCACTTGACAGCAAAACTCCAAGGAATCTGAATCCGTCAAGAAAAAATCCGAGTCACGGTTACTTTGGTAATTATGATCGAAGTAATGGTGCGCTACGTGGTAAACCAGCGCGCTCACCATCTCCCGGGCGCACTTTTTCCGAGAGCGCGTTTATCATGACCTTTTTTACTTAATTCAATGCATTACCGGTTGTTGCAATGGTACTTTCTTCAAATAACAAATTTTTCATAATTACATATTTTAGTGACTAATGGCGTATTTCCCCTTGATTCGTATAACTCATCCGCGATAGTGTAATTGTGGAATTTCCCATTTCGGATTTTCGACCGATTTCGACAGTTTTTTAACCAGTTGATTGTTGTTGTTCAATCAATGCAGAAGTGGATTATCTTGTCTTTCAAGTGAAATATCTATCGATATGTCACCTCCTAGTGCACGTTATAATCCATTGAATAAAGATAAACATAATAGTGTTTATAAGGGGATCACAAAAGTTAGTGAAAAGTGGAACAGTGTTTATTCAAATTTAATGGGGCGATATGTATGCGAAACATGCAGAATAGATATCAAGAAGCAAAGTGGTGCTGTTCCATTTCCAAAGCTATCCAAAAAATCTGTTTCTGCACCTGAACATGGTTCTGACGAGGAAAACAGTCACAACAGTGACTCCGATTATTCAGATTTTGAAGGTAAAATTAAAAAAAGCCATAACACTGCAAAAATGTTTTGAAAAAGCGAAAACGGTAAAAGGAACGCGACTGTATCATTCTTTCAAGCCTATAGATTGTAAAATTATTGAATGTAGAGAAACGTCGGAAACAGAAAATTTCGTTGTCCATGAATTATTGTAATTGTTTTTTAACCATGATGTACATAACCGTTGTAAAAAAATTTAAAGTAATAAACCTTATCATGCTTTCGAAAGAGTAAACAGTTAATTTTTTCTATTTCATCATCTTCGGATTAAGTAAAAAAGGTCATAGTAAACGCGCTCTCGGAAAAAGTGCGCGCCGTGAGATAGTGAGCGCGTTTGTTTACCACGCAGCGCAGCATTATTTCGGTCATAATTACCAAACTAATCGTGGCTCGGATTTTTTCTCGACGGATTCAGATTCCTTGGAGTTTTGTTGTCAAGTGACGTTTTTTTCAAATCTCAAAAAGGTCCAGAACACAACAAAAAATCAATTGTTTATAAATAATTTCATTAAAAATTATGGAACAATGAATTTTTTGGAAATTCGAGTACACTTTTTCGAAGCCTATTTCATTCTATTCGACATGCCTAAGTTTCATAAAAATCGACCATTCGGTTCAAGAATAACAAGGTTTGGTTCAAAAAGTTACCGAAAATTTCATTTAACAATAACTTTGCTAAAAAAAAATTTCCGACTTGGTCGAGTAATTTTAATGGTCAAATAGAACCGTTTTTGCAACATTTTGATAAAAAATGAGGATAGCCATTTTTTTCGTGCTGATTTCACAAATTCTGGCCCTATCATAATTTCAAAATTCAAAAAAGCGGATCCAATATGGCAACCAAAAGATTTTAAAATTCATCAGACAGGTGGAAAACAATTCGGACGTACTACCGTCGACGGAAAATCTTGTAGTCGTTACGGTGTGCTGTCGTAAGATATTTTCTTCAACACATGGTGGAAAACCGTGGACTCGAGTCATGTGAAGGAGGCTGGACATTGCTGTTTGTTGATCGGAAAAAAGAACTGAGGGAAAAACGGACATTACGGCTTACCGTTGCAAAGATTACAAGATTTTTCGTCAGAGGCAGCATGTCCGAATTTTTCTTTCTCCATCAGGAATTTTTTCCTCAGTTTTTTCCCCGGTCAACAAACAGCAACGTCCAGTCTGCTTCACACGCTCAAAAACCCGTGGTTTTCATGCATGTGTTGAAGGAAATAATTTTTTTAATTTAATTGTCATTTTTTGACTCATCCATTCCTAAGGATGAAATAAAATAAGAAATTAATGACTGAGTAATAAATAATTGAAATATTTGAGCCAAAAGTACATAAAAAATTGAAATATATTTTTATACCCTGAATAACTTCCAGCGGAACAGGATTTCATTAATTAATAAATAATTTACGTCACAGATACTCCAACTATTATTGGTGGTAATGGTCTTAGTCTTCGTACGAATTTAAGAGTTTAAAAATTCAACTTTTTGACAAGAAATCGGGTCTCCCGATTTCTCGAGGGTCTCAAATGATTCGAATATTTTCAGAATTTTTATTCCGCACTATAATCTTTTAGGTAATGTGTAAAAAAAAATAAAGGTGTTCTTTGGACCATCTAATGAACATTTTTAAAAAGTTGCTATTTCATAATATTAATTGCAGGCACCCAAGTGAAGCTGGAAACAAGATAGCTTGTACATTTATAAAATGGAGAAAAAAACCATGAGATGATGAAGTAGCATTGAAAAATGTTGGAAAATAGTAAAAAGAGGTGGGCTCTCCATTAAAGTGATATAAATAGCTTTTGGAAGATCCACCTGTTTCCTTTTCATTTTGAGAAGAAGCTTACAAAATCGACAATAGAAAGCCAGTCACCTCTCTCTAGACGCGCTGGAGCAGGGCACAAAGATTTTCCCGACGCTATTCAGCTTCCCTTTTGCATCACAGAGATTTCCAGATGATTGCGTCCTCCGGCCGGTGAGACCCTTTCCCGCGTTATGTCTGCTTAAATTCGAGCCCATTTCTGCTGGATTGAGACCACCTTCCGGTAATCCCTGTCCGCTTACGTCATGTCTGGATTCGTTCCTTTCGCTAGGATTTCCGTTATACTTCTCGCAGACGTTTTCATTGACATAGGTATTACAAAAAGATGGCAATGGTGGAGCAGGACGACGTTTTCGAGTTGCTGGTTTTTGATTTTGACGTTGTTGTTGCTGCTGCTGTTTTTGCTTCGAATTACGAAATCCGTGGAGAGAATTACCGCCGTTCACCAAATCCCCTTGAATCCCCTCGGAAAGTCTTCCTTTTGCAGGGAACACTGTCGACTCTGTATCCTCATCTGCACAAGATTAAAAAATTTACTTCATTATTATTTGAAGAATATTTTTTAAATATCAGTAAAAGTAGGCGGCAGGCGCCTACAAAAAGGGTTTCCTAACCTATTAAGTCGTTGATAAAGTTATTCAAATCTCCTCTCCTCCGCACTTTCCCTCATTTCCCTTTAGTTCCCTCATTTCCCTTTAGTTCTCTCATTTCCCCTCACTTCCCGTCATTACCCCCTTCCTGTTACTTCACCACTACCCTCATTTCCCCTCCACTCCCCTCATTTCTCTTTACTTCACCACGACACTCCTCATTTCCACCACTTTCCCTCCCCGACTTATATAATTTCGCCTAACTTCCCCTAATTTTCCTTCGCTTCACTTTTTTTATACGACGGACGGATACCCGACCGAAACCGTAAGCGTTTCCGCATGGGATTAAGAAACCTCAAAAATTATTAATATTGCGGGGTACAAGTCTAAGAAATGAAATTCATGATTTCATTACAAATTATTGTATTGGGGCCGTTCAAAAACTAAGTTACACTGCCAGGGGTGGGGGTTAACAGGTTTGTGACGATTTGTGATGTAAGGGGAGGGGTAAACGCAGAATGTGACATCACACATGGAAAATATAAATGTGAATAACAATTTTTTTGAAATGCTTAAAAAAATGAAAATCAGTGGTTTTTTTACAAGTAAAGCATCTAAATACAGACTTCACAATCTATCCCGTATTCTTCTCTTTTACCCCTTTTTTTCAAGAAATCCTCTTTTTAACCCTGTTATCAAGAAACTTCCCCTATTTCCCCTTTTTCTCGTTTTTTCACTTATATGCGAACTGAATTAATAGAACCCAATAAGAAAATTCAACTATTTTTCGTTGAAATTTAATTCTTTTTAAATAAAAAGTCGACAATTATATGTTTTGTTCAGAATTCATCTTTTTGGTTAAAATTTCTACTATTTGGTTGAAGATTGAACAATATTCTTTGAAATTCGTTCTTTTTTCTAGTTGAAATTTAACTTTTAAATTTTTCATTGTGAATTCGTCTTTTTTGGTTGAAAATTCAATTACTCGGATGAAAATTCAACTAATTGGTTGAAATTTGAACTACTTTGTTAAACATTCATTTTATTTGTTAAAGATTTAACTAATTGGTTGAAAATTCGTTCTTTTTTTGTTTGAAAATTAATTTTTTTCAACTGAAAATTTAACTATTCCATTTTTGGTTGATAATTAATCTTCGAGATTGAAAATTCTATGACTTGGTAGAAAGCTGAACTACTTTGTTGAAAATTCATTTTATTAGTTGAAGATCAACATATTTGGTTAAAAATTCAACTATTTTGTTGCAAATTTGTTTATTTTTTGTTGATAATCAATTTTTTGAACTGTTAATGTAACTATTCTATCTTTGTTTAAAATTTGATCGTTTTAGTTTAAAATTCAACTATTTGATTGAAAAATTTGGTAGAAAAAATTAACTTTTCAGTTGAAAATTAATATTTTCGGCTTGAAAATTCAACTGTTTTGTAGAAAATTTGTCTTTTTAGCTTTAAAAATCAACCGTTTTGTTGAAAATTTGTCTTTTTTGGTTGGAAATTCAACTATTTGGTTGAAAATTAACTTTTCGTTTGAAAATTAATTTTTTGGTTGAAAATTAATATTTTCGGATCGAAAATTTAACTGTTTCCTAGAGAACCCCCCTTTTTGGCTTGAAAATTCAACAATTTGGTTGACATTTTTTGAATCTCTTGAATGGAAAATCTTTCTTCGTTGAAAATGCATCTCTTTTAGCAGAAAATTTATCTTTTTTTGGTTTGAAGTCCTACTGTTTGGTTAAAAATTTATCTGTTTTGGTTGTGGACTCAAATATATTTTTGAAAATTCGTCCTTTTTGGTTGCATTTAACTGGTTTTGATTTAAAATTAAGAACTTTTTTTGGTTGAAACATCAACTACAACATTTTTGGCTGAGAATTCATCTATTTGGTTAAATTAAACTGTTTTTTATTCAACACAAAAATATTTTTTTGGTTGGAATATTAACTATTATATTTTTCGATGAGAATTAATGTTTTTAAGTGAAAATTCCAATACTTGGTTGAAAGCTGAACTTCTTTGTTGAAAATTCTTTTTTTGTTTTTGAAGACTCCTTTTAGTTGGAAAATCAACTATTTTGTTAAAAAATTTAATTATTGTGTTAAAAATTTAACTGGTGTGTTGAACATGCGTCTTTTTCGATAAAAAATACCTCCGTCCTTTTGGATTGAAAATTCAACTGTCTTCTAAAAAAATTCGTCTTCTTGGCTTGAAATTTCATCTTTGTAGACTTTAAAATTCAACTATTTGATTGTAAATGCAACTTTTTGATTGATTGTATCTTTTTTTTTGGAAATTCAACTATTTGGTTGAAAATTCATCTTTGTAGGATGAAAATTCAACGATTTTCTTAAAAACAATTTTTTTTCGAAAATTCAACTGTTTCGTTGAAAATATGTCTTTTTGGATACAAAACTCGTCCCTCTTGGTTGAAAATTCATCTTTTTTGGTAGAAAGATTCTCGACTGAAAATTCATCTTTCTTGGTTTGTTCTTTTTTTGGTTTCTTTCTTTCTTGGGTTTTATATCTTTCTTGGTTTGTTCTTTTTTTGGTTTGTTTCTTTCTTGGTTTTTATTCTTTGTTGTTTTTTGTTGCCAACCACTTAGTTAGAAATTTATCTTTGTAGGTTGAAAATTCATCTATATGGTAAAAAATTTAGGTATTTTGTTGAAAATTCCTTTCTGTTGTTTGAAAGTTCAACTATCTGGTTTCAAATGCAACTATTGGATGCAAAATTAATTTTTTCTTTGTAGAAAATTAATGTTATTTGGTTGAAAATGCAATATATTTCGACCTGAAATCTTAATCGTTTCACATTGAATTCAATATGGTAGCTATACATTAATTTTATTTAAAAGAATTCATTCCCCAGTTTTTTCGAAATATGGGAATTTCCGTAATTTCGAGAAGAATCACTCTATTTCCCCTGTTTTGAGAGCATTTTGGGCCGTGAAGTCTGTTGAAATATTATGCTTTGTAAGTTTTGTGATTTTTTTAGGCGTTTATCAAATGAAATCCAGAAAGAAATTTCGACTTGTGGAGGGGGGGGGGGTGCGTATTTGTGACGTCACTCTGGGGGATACAAACTTTGTGTGATGATTTGTGACGAAGAAGGGGAGGGGTGGAAAAAGTTTTCAAAACAACGTGACGTAGTTTTTGAACGGCTGCATTACAAAAACTGATTGTTTTTTTCGAGAGCAAATTTTAAAAAGGCATTGGAAAATAATATAGAGTAGACTATCTTAAGTATATGATCATTAATTTAAAATACTTACGTGTGTGACATAACTCATTTAATTTAATTAATAGTTAATACACTATACGTGTTAACAAATTGATATTAGGATTCATTATTTGACATATATTTGTCCTTTTAATTAATGAATAAAACAATTAAACAATTATAGTTTGAAATTGCACAAGGCCCCACAAATGTTTAATTTTTAAGGTGTGATTTTGAAAAATTAATTTCTGAAGTCTTTTAATATTTCATTATTTAAAATATAAAATATTAAATTTGCCTTTCAATTAATTATTGTCTATAAATTGTCTTTATTGGATATGCTTTGCATTTATCTTACATTAGTTTCATAATCCCTAAAATTTCATGAATAAATTACTTTGGCCACAGTTATGCATCAACGAATTAATCTTTTATGCTAGATAATTCTCTTAGATCTGCATATAATTCTCAAGTTTTATGGGAATCCCTCCGTGGACCATATATATTACCAGAAATAGCACCCAGACGTGAATTTGTAACTTCGAAATTTAGAGTGAGCTTTCAAAGTGACTTATCCTTCCAAGCGTGAGATTTCTACTAAATCAAGAAAGAAGACCCTTATGATTTTTCTTTACTACATCCTAAAGTATTTAATTCTTTTTCGGTATTTAATACCATAGGAATATGATGCAGGGTGTCTACTCAAATCATGGAAAAAAAAATTCCTGACAATTCCAGGTTTTTTCCAAGCATTTCTAGATTTTTCCTGATATAATTTCCCTGAATAAGGAGCCATTCAAGTATTAGCACTGCATCTTTCAAAGCAATCGACCCTACACCCTTTCAAATTCAAAGCACTTATAAACCAAATGTATTGCTTCGTCGTAGAGGGAGGTTTTTAATGATCTAAATTTTCAAATCTACTTTTTTGACATATTTCGATATAATTCAACCCCAGGAACTCGAAAATGCAATTCTCAAAAATGTCCGTATATGTGCGTGTGTTTATGTGTCGGTAATTTTTTTCCGTTCACCATATCTCGAAAAGAAAAAGAACAATGGTCATGAAATTTGGAAGAATTGTAGCTCCAATTGATGTCCAGGTCTGATAGGATTCTGAGCTAGATCGACCAATCAGAAGTGGGTTTTTTTGCGTTTAGAGATTCGAAGAAAAAAAAATGTCACCTTGTTCGTATGAGAACAAATTTTTCATATTCGAAATACTACATTAATATATCTGATATATTTATTCGCGTCTCCAATCTAGCAATACTTATTTATGATTTTTCAAAATATATTACTTATCTTGTTTATATGAGGAAAACTTTTTTAATATTGTGAATACAACAGTACTTTATATGATGTATCTGTTCGTGTTTTCGAGACGCATCGATTGATCTATTGAACAATCTTTCATGACCTTCCATGACCTACCAATACCATTTTCTAATTTTTGGACAAAATTATTCACCTTGTTTATGAGAGGAATTTTTTTTATATTACGAATACAACAGTACTGTATTTGACGAATTTGTTCGCGTTTTCGAGACGCATCGATTGACCTATTGAACAACCTTTTATGACCTTTCATCACCTACCAATATCGTTTTTCAATTTCTAAACATAAATGATTTACTTCGTTTATAATTAGAATTTTTGTTTATATTGGGAATACAATAGTACTATATTTGACGTATTTGTTTGCGTTTTCGAGACGCATCGATTGACCTATTGAACAACCTTTCATGACCTTCCATGACCTACCAATACCGTTTTTCAATTTTTAAACATAAATTATTTACTTTATTTATAAGTAGAATTTTTTTATTTTAGGAATACAATAGTACTGTATTTGACGTATTTGTTCGCATTTTCGAGGCGCATCGATTGACCTACTGAACAACCTTTCATGACCTTCCATCAGCTGCCAATACCGTTTTTCAATTTTTAAACATAAATTATTTACTTTATTTATACGTGTAATTTTTTTATTTTGGTAATACAATAATACTGTATTTGACGTATTTGTTTGCGTTTTCAAGACGCATCGATAGACCTATTAAACAACCTGTCATGACCTTCCATGACCTACCAATACCGTTTTTCAATTTTTAAACATAAATTATTTACTTTGTTTATAAAAGGAATTTTTTTATATTGTGAATACAATAGTACTGTATCAGACTTATTTGTTTGCGTTTTCGAGACGCATTGATGGACCTATTAAACAACCTTTCATGGCCTTCCATCACCTACCAATACCATTTTTCAATTTTTAAACATAAATTATTTACTTTGCTTACAAGTAGAATTTTTTTATTTTGGGAACACAATAGTACTGTATTTGATGTATTTGTTCGCGTTTTAGATACGCATCGATTGACCAATTGAACAACCTTTCATGACCTTCCATGACCTACCAATACCGGTTTTTTTTTAACAAAATTATTTACTTTGTTTATAAGAATTTGTTTTATATTGGGAATGCAATAGTACTGTATTTGACGTATTTGTTCGCGTTTTCGAGCCGCATCGATTGACCTATTGAACAACCTTTCATGACCTTCTATGACCTACCAATACCGATTTTTAATTTTCAAACAGAATTATTTACCTTGTTTATAAGTAGATTTTTCTATTTGGAATACAACAGTACTGTATTTGATTTATATGTTCGCGTTTTTGAGACGCATCGATTGACCTACTGAATAAATTTTTATGATCTTCCATGACCTACCAATACAGTTTTTCAATTTTCAAACAATATTAGTTACCTTGTTTATAAGAGGATTTTTTTTATATCGGAAATACAACAGTAGTGTATTTTCCGTATTTGTTCGCGTTTTCGAGACACATCGATTGACTTATTGAACAACCTTTCATGACCTTCCATGACCTACCAATACCCTTTTTTAATTTTGAAACAATATTATTTACCTTGTTTATGAGAGGACTTTTTTTATATCGGAAATACAATAGTACTGTATTTTGCGTATTTGTTCGCGTTTTCGAGACACATCGATTGACTTATAGAACAACCTTTCATGACCTTCCATGACCTCCCAATACCCTTTTTTAATTTTTAAACAAAATTATTTACCTTGTTTATGAGAGGATTTTTTTTTATATTGGGAATATAATAGTACTGTATTTGATATATGGTATTTGTTTGCGTTTCTGAGGCGCATCGATTGACCTATTGTGCAACCTTTTATGACCTACTAGTATGAATTTAGGAAGTTTGAAAAAAATGGTTTACTCCGTTTATATAAGAAAAACTCTCTTGACATTAGAAATACTGCAGTAACATATACTGATATATTTGTTCGCGCCGTCAAGACGCGTGGAATGACCTATTGAAGAACCTTCGATGACCTTTCATGATCAATCAATAGCGACTTATAAAGTTTAAATGAAAGTTTATATTATTTATATGGAGAAAACTTTTTTTTAAATTTGGAATATAACAGTACCATAAGTTAAAAAAATGTTCGTTATAACAGAACACATTGATTGACCTTTTGATGGTCTCTCTGATTTTCTAAAAAAAAGTTTCGGTAAGCCAGAAACATAAGCTTGAAAAATATTGAAAGTGTCCATTTTTTTCTTTTGATAGAGAAAAACCTCTCTCTATGAGGAAGCAAATTTATTTGATACCTATGATGAAGCAAAATGCTCATAGAATGAGCACAAATAAATACACCTATAGTACTTCGCAGCAGTATTATCCACTTGTGAATGGTTAATTTTTAAGTAATCGACATTTTAAAAAATCGGAATATGTACAAGATTTCGCGAGTTTATTTCAACTGATATTTTTTCAGTCCTTTTACATATCTAAATGGGTAAAATAATTAACTTTTTTGTCGAAAATTTATATTTTCGGGTTAAAAATTCCACTGCTTCGTACTAAACTTGTATTTTTGGCTTGAAATTTCAACAGTTTGGTAGAAACTTCAATTATATTTGGGTGAAAACTAACTTTTCTGTTGTAAATTCATATTTTCGGGTTGAAAACTTAACTCTTTTGTTGAAAATTCGTCTTTTTGGTTTTTTAAAATTGATCTTTTCTGAGAGAAATTGAATCTTTTTTGGTGAAAAATACAACTGTTTGGTAGAAAATTAATCTGTTTTGGTTGTGAATTTAACTATTTTGTTGAAAATTCATCTGTTTGGTTGAAAATTGAGGTGTTTGGATGAAAAATAACTTTTTTGATGAAAGTTTATATTTTTGGGTTAAAAATTCAACACTCTATTTTGTTCAAAATTGAACTATCTGGTTGAAAATTTAAGTGGTCGGCTAAAAAAAAAACATTTTCGATGAAAACTTTTATTTAAGTGTTAAAAATTCAATTCTTTTGTTAAAAAATCGTCGTTTTGGTTTGAAATTTTATCTCTTGTGGTAGGAAATTAATCTTTTTTGGTTGAAAATGCAATAGATTGGTTAAAAATTATCTGTTTTGTTGAGGATTCAACTATTTTGTTGAAAATTTAACCATTTGTTCGAAAATTAACTTTTCTGTTGAAGGTTTATTTTTCGGGTTCAAAATTCACCTGTTTTACAGAAAATTCGCCTTTGTGGCTTGAAAATTCGACAACTTAGTTGAATTTTTTTTCTTTTCAACTGAAAAAATGTTTTTGGCATAAAATTCAAATATTTTGTTAAAATATTGTCTTTCAGTTTGAAAATTCATCTCTTTTGGTAGATTTTCAATCCTTTTTCTTCAAAAATGTAACTGTTTGGTAAAAAATTAATTCGTTTCGGTTGAGGATTGAACTATTTTGCTGAAAATTCGTCTTTCTTGGTTGATATCAACTTTATTTGATTTGAAATTGAAATTTTTTCGGTTGAAGTATCAAGTATTATATTTTTCCATGAGAATGCATCGTTTTTGCTTGAAAATTCAACCACTTAATTTAAAGTTGAAATACCTTGTTAAAAATCCATTTTTTTGGTTTAAGATTCATCATTTTATTCGAAGTTTCATTTCTCTGATTGATTATTTAACTATTTTATTGAAAATTCATTTTTTTATTTTGTTTGAAAATTATTTTTTTAACTGGAAATTTAACTATTCCACTTTTAGTTGAAAATTAATCTTTTTCAGTTAAAAATTCATGTATTTGGTTAAAAATTCATCTTTTTTGGTTGACTTCAACTGTTTTTGATTTAAAATTAAAATATTTTCTGGTTAAAATATCAACTATTACATTTTTCCTTGAGAATTCATAATTTTTTGTTGAAAATTCAATTACTTGGTTGAAAATAGAAATACTTTGTTAAAAATTCATTTTTTTGGTTGAAGATTCATCATTCAAGTTAAAAATTCATACTGTCGGGTTGAAATATCGTCCTTTTGGTTTAAAAATTTCTTTTTTTTAATAGAAATTTCGTTTTTCTTTTTTGTTAAAAATGCAACTCGTTGGTAAAATAAAAATAATCTTTTTTGCTCGAGGATTCAACTATTTTGTCGAAAATTCATTTTCCTTCGTTGAATTCAAATGCTTTTTGCTTTAAACCTTTTTTGGTTGGAATATCAACTATTACATTTTTCGTTGAGAATTTCTTTTTTTGGTTTAAAATTCAACTAATTGGTTGAAAGTTGAACTATTTTGTTGAAAATTCGTCTTTTTTGATAGAAAATTAATCTTGTGCTCAATTTAGGAAGTTTTGACAAATGATTACAGGCTATTCTTAAATATATCAATTATCACCATCGAATGACCAAATGCATTAATAATACTCAAAACATAGTTAATTATTTCTTAAATTTGTTCTTAAAGTACATGAATTGGAATAATAATTAAAACAAATTTTCATTTTATCTTCAAACTTAAAATTCAGTGCATGTTTAACGTATTAATACTTTGAATAAAAGTTATTTGTCCGAGAATGGTGAAAATGATAAAAAGAAGTTTGAGTTAAACCAGTATAAAACGAGTACTTTAAAAGTTACCTTCATAAATAAAGAATCCTTGTTACTTAACTTTATATTAAAATTTAAAACAAAAGTTTAGCACGCTCGAAAAAATTCCCTGA
>JAUMHM010000071.1:23608926-23628517 GCA_032362435.1 Melikaiella ostensackeni | reverse complement strand
GGGGTTTCGCTGTACAGTAGTTACGCCACTGAATTTATCATCCCAAATCCAGGCCTCTCCGTTTACCCATATCCTGTCTCTCCCTATCCTTTCTCTACCACCTGTATGTAATTTCCGAAGCACTTTTTCGTGCTGAATGCGAATCTGAACCCCATTTTTTGCCTATATACATCAGTTCTCTTGAATTCGGCGGAATTCAAGAGACTGTAAGCAAATTCAAGAGAATTCAATGAATTCCAGGTAATACTATAAAAAATACAAGTGAATAAAAGAAAATTCAAGGAAGTTTGACAGAATTTAGAAAAATTTTAGTGAATTGAAGGGAATGCAAGTTGATTCATGTAAATTCAAGTGGATTCCTGCGAATTCAAGATAATTTAAGTTAATTTGAGAAACTTAACAGATTTTGAGTACAATTGGAGTATAAACGCTTTGAATAAGCATAAACTATCGAATTGTCAACTTTACAGAAAGAGATTATTTTTCTGTCATACACCTGGCGAACGATCAGTGCTAGAACTGGAAACATTTTGTTAGATTTTTCTTGCATCAAAAAACGAAGATGATGTCCTTCATTTTATTTGAAAAAAGTAAATATTTGAGTCAACGTTTTCTGTAAAACTTTTCTTTTTGCATTTTCTCGTTAAAAACACATAGAAATTAGGTCAACCTCTTTGGTAAAAAAAATGTCTTCGGGTAAGGGCACCAGTTACTAGCACCCTAAGAGGAAATTCAGACTTTTGGAAATAGATGTGCACATAAAATCTTGAAATCTTAAATAGTTATAATCACATATACACTCAAAATTTAACGCCGAATACACTGGAATGTTCAATTATTATAAAAAAATGACAAAAACTTGAAAAATTAGTGAAAATAAGTATATAGTTCTAAAACTTCAGTGATTGGCACTGCTAATCCTGGTTATTGGCACCCCCGTCTCGAGTGCTTGGCACTGCACTCACCTAACCTCTTAATATTTCAACAGTTACGTTCAAACATTGATTAAAAAGAAAATTCTTCATTTGAGACATATTAAATATTATTTCTATTAGTAACCACAAATTTATATTCGCATAATTTTATACCTCGGAATCCCAAAAGTTGCAGCAGCTTCCTTTTTAGACATGCCACTATCTATGACAGAAGTTAAAGCTTTGGACATGTCTTCCTCAGTACACGAATTTTTTCTGTAAGGCATTCCAAACAAAATCAAACACAAAATATTTATACATGTTACTAATTTTATACTTTGAATTAGAAAAATAAAGAAAAATTTCAAACTAATATCTTGCTCAAATTTCATCAAAATGAATCGTTCGTCAAGGGAAGAAAAACTTAATTCAATGAATAAAGATAATTAAATTCCATTTGTAAGTAAATAAAAACAATATATACTTATACCTAAAAAGAATAATTATATAAATAATACTAATAAAATTTTGGAGGTTACACTTACCGGCATATAAATTTTAGCTTTATATTATTGCATTAAGCTACTTCTACTTCTACCTAATGATGATTCGTGTGAATTATATTTAAATAACTTACTTTATTTCTATGGATCCATCAATTTTAACACTTTATTGCCGAAAATATATACAAAATACTCCGCGCCATCACAAGATTTTCGTGTTCAGTGTTTACACTTTGTCACATAACCTTACTTTTTGCTGACGTGACAGGGCGACAGGGGTGGCAACGAATGAACCCATCCTAGAACTGCATGGTCTAGTTATTGGCACTGGGGTGACCATAAGTAGAGACTATACTTTTTGTATTAATTTCCATTGGCACCGTGCCTAAAATTAATAAATAAATTATTACCGAGGTTTAATTCTTATTTTCATTGAATCGTAAATATTTCTTTAAAATATCCACAAAAATTGAAACAGATCTACTTTTTTATAATGTTGCTATAACAAAATTGAAAAATGATGTCAGCTAAAGATTCTCTTTAGAAAACCCGATAAATTCTTGACAACATAAGAATTAAAGTGAATTGAATATTTTACAACTAAATTTGACATTATTTTGTATAAGTTTTATACATCGTTAGACGTACAAATAATAGTAGAATTAAAATATTATCAGTAAAATACGATTAATGTTCAAATTTTCTTAAAATTTAACGAAAACTAGAGACGGTGCCAATAACTAGTGCAGTGCCAAAAACTGGTGCTCTTCCCCTATACACTCATTTTTATGGCGTGATTTGTGATTTTTCTAAAAAAAAATTTAACAGAGCAATGAATTATTGAGTATAGGCAAAAAATGGTGATCAGATTCTCAATCAGCACCAAAAACTTTTTGGAACAGATATAATATAAATATTCAGGATAAATAAGCTTCATTGATTGAAAAGATTTGTTGCAGACTTGTGTTGGCCGCCGATTTTTGTTTACGATAAACATGATTCTGGGCATACAGCAAGTCTAAAACTAAAAATTGCGGTAGGTTTATTGAAAAACTAGAAAATATAGTCTAAAAATTATGTTTGAAGATATTTTCGAAATTCAATTTCTTTTTCACGACCTGAATTTTATAGAAACATTGTAAAGCTTCACTCAGAAAAAAATTTTGTTGAATCAAAAAACTTTTTTCTTGGATAAACATGACAATTTAGTTAAATCAAATAAATTTTTGATGATTGAACAAAATTTTAAGAAATTGCACATTTTTTGGTTGAATCTACCAAACCTTCCATCTATCAAAATATTTGCTTAAGAATAGAAATTTGTTTGGGTCAATCAAATGATTTTTTCTCCATATAATAAACATATTCTATGTAAAACCAACCATAGAATAGTCTATGAATAATTCAATAAAAGAATTATTTAAGGAATCGAGAATAAAATGTAGTCCTGGAATATTACATTCATGATAAAAGTTTATTTAAAATTCCATTACCGGTTCCCAATCGTACCTGATTTCTGGAACACTTGTTCCCATTTTTGGTCCATAATTCTTCACGCCTATTTCTTTTTCTGCCTCGATTCATTTTAAGATTCTTTCTTAAATTGATAGGGTATTAACTAAAGTAAATTTATGTCAAAAACAATACTTTTGCAGCTGTTCTAGAAAATAACGCATTCACTGGTTTTTTGCTTTATTTATAGTATATTTTTATAGTATATTTCAGAAGAGAACTACAAACTATCGCTGTTATTTGTTTTGTATCCGACTTGACCTTCTTATCGTCCGCTCCAACACATTCGTAGCCGAGAAGGCACATGCATAGGGCAGCGTCAAAATTGACGCTTGCAGTTTAAAACATTCATAATTTTTTAAACATTAATTCAATTAAGCTAAAACTTTCCAGAAAACTTTTTCGAACCTTAAACAACAACTTTCTCACTGGAATTTTTCCGTTGCTTGAAATTCGCTCAATAAACGAAGCGCTTGAAGGTTGAAATTCATGATTTTTTCAAAGTCTCAAAAAAAAAATTAACAACTTTTTTTGTTTGGTAAAATATTAAGGTTTTTCTTTCTTGGATAGTTTTAGAAGACCTAAACAAGTCATTAAATATTAATCAAATAAAAAAAATTTGAAAATTGGCTAAGTTAGTTTTGCGACCCCCGTGCACGGAAATGCTTTATCGTTGGTTTTCAAGTTATTATTTGGCACTTTGGATTAAAATGATTGCATTTTTTGAATCGTGATGAACAATTTGAAAATTAATCATTTTGAACGACTTAGTTTTAAGATCCTAATTTAAGAATGCTCAAATTTTTTAACGAAGTTCGGATTTATTTCATTTTCAACGCTTCAAGTTTGAATTTATTAATTTTGAAATTTTCCAATTAGAAAGCATATAATCTTCAACATTTTTAGATTATGTAAATTTCAAAGGTGTTTTATATTTAAATTTCTTCAATTTTGAACGGAGAAAATGACAGTGATTTTTTTGGACAGAAATCGCATTTTTTAGCAAAAGGTTTTTCTCTAAATACCTTCAGGTTAAAAAATCATAATTTTATTATTTATTCTTGAAAATAATCATTGAGTAGGCTTGGAGCGAATAATATCTTCTTCAACGATTTATGAATCTTTTAATATTGATATAAAAAAGGTTTTTCTCACTACAGTTATGATAAGGTTCTTCAATCTTCATGCTCTTTTTATTGCATATTAGCATCATTGATGATCCGACGAAATGTTTGATAACCGGAAAAAGAACCAGAAATTTGTTTTTTTTTTTTTAAAGGCCACCCTGAAATATTTTAGATTTATATTGAGAATTTGACTGCTATTATTGTACAATAATTTTTAATTCAATAATATTCAGTAATTTTAAATTGAAATCCTGCCGAATCGATAATATTTTCAAATTCATATTCTACATTGAAAGCCTTAGTAGTTAGTTTTTAATTTAATAATTTCAGATTCAAATTGTCTAAATTGTTTGGGTTTAATTTTAAGCGTACAAAATTGTCTGGCTTTCTGAATTCTTCGGAATCGTAGAATATCAAATTGAAAGACCTCAAAAATGAGAAGGTTTTAGAACTATAAATTAAAAATCGAATTATTTTTTATTTAAAAATGTTTCAAAATATTGAACATTTCAAAATCAACTTTGAAGAAACGATTTCAAATTGAAAGGCTTTAAATTGAGATATTTTGAAAATTGGAGTCATAATGATCTTATTTTGCATTCTTTCATTTTAGTTTTTAATTTTTATTGTAATATCTTAAAATTGTCGGATTTTTAGTCAAAGATTTTTAAAAAATGAATCACTTAAACGATTTGAAATTAAAGAGTTAAAAATTGTGTTGCTTATAATAAAAAGAGATAGAAGTTGAACTATCTGAAATTGATACCTCAGTAATTGAATAATTCATTGAATTTTGAATTATTACAATTATAGAGCTCGCAATTTTTCAGGTTAAAGGGTGATTTTTCAAATTTTTCCTTTCACAAGTTTTAATTCTGCAATGGAAATTAGAATATTTGGATCTGAAAAGTATAATTAACAATTTGAAAATTGTTAATTTTAAAAAGATTTAAGTTTACTTAAAACATTCCGAATTTTAGAGAGTTAGAGTAAAAAAAGTTTCAATATCAATATTAAAGGTTTATGTTTAAAAAATTTTCCATTTTGAACGAAGAAAATGACAGTGAATTTATTTTTTGATCAGAAAAATTTGTCTGAAGAATTTTGAGGCCTATTTTCTAAATTTTAATCTGAAATTATTTAATTTAAAAATTCCTCATTTAAAAAAAAAAATTATTGGTAAATAATAAAAATTAATTCATTTATTGTGCTTAAATAAATTATTAAATTTCAAATAATTAGTACAAATCTTTTTCAAATTAATGATTATTATGAGTTAGAAATTATACACTTTCAACTCCTTTCTAATGAGGTTGTCCAATTTTCTCAAAATTTTAGTCTGAAACTTAAAAATTTAATAGCTCCTGATTAAAAATTTTTCATTTTCAAACACTTACTATTTCAAATTATTTAATTTAAAACGCTTTTATTCAGAAATAATACAAGTTTAATTCCTTTTCAATCTATTAAAAATATTGTCCTGTTTCAAAATTTTACCTAACCTAAAATTTGACTTTTAGTTTTGGAACGTTTTCAATTCAAAATCGCTCAAAATATTTTTTTTTAATTTCAAACGCTCTCAATCGAAAATTATTAATTATTGTTTCAAAATTTGTTTAAATTCTTAATTTCAAAAAAACTGTTTGATAATGGATTCTCAAATCGTTAATATTTTTAATGTTAGAAAATAAAAATCGAGAGACGTGAACGCGCGCCTCGCGCGCGTGAATTTAATACTAGTAGTAAAATAACTAGATCATTAAAATGTGAAGTTAAGATGTTAATATTCTCAGCGAAAAATGTTCCTTTTTAGTGTATTACCTCAAATGCAAAAAAGAATAATAATAAATGAGGTTAGGAATTATTGCTCTTTTAATCACTCACAGCCAGACTGTCCGACTAAACAACGATTATTCTACTCCGTAAAATTCATACAAGTCAGTGAAAGTCATCGACGGATTTCAACTAATGACAAGTCTGGTAATCTCATTTCTGAAAGTTGAAAAAGAAGTTGAATAAAATACATTTAATTTTTAATATTTAAAAATATAAAAAAATTCTACATTTGTTTCTTTGATGTACCTTTTATTTTTCAGTGTAATGAATTACCTTCAGGATTTCAGTACATTTTCATGAGTTTTGATTTATTTTTTGTTTTTAATCGAACAATTTGGTGGCATTTTTAATAAAAACTGATTAATTGATCATTTTCTTAAGTATAAACAACATAAATATATTGCAAATTTATTTATATATGGTATATAAATTCTAGCAAAACAGGATTGCAATTATATTATAAAATTGTATTACGGTAATATAAATTACAATGTATAACATACAAAAATTACATAAGAATATTGTCTTATTTTCTACACGATCATTAATTCATTACATAATGCAACACGCGAGAATGTTCCAAGACAGTAATTGCTAGAGCTGCCGAACAGTCACTTAAGTCTTTAAGTCACTTTTAGTCACTTTTTTCTCAAGTCACTTTTTCGTCACTTTTTAAAAGGAAAAGGTCACTTCAGTCACATCTTTCCATCTCATTTTAGATTTTGTTTAAAAGAAAAAAGAAAATTTAAGTAATTTACGTATGCAATCTATATAGTAACCTGTATTGTGAGAATGCTATTCAAAATTAATATTTAAATTATTTTAGTTTATGATTTTCTGGTTTTCTAGTTCCTATACTAAAACTTTACACTAAATCTGAAGGTATAAATTGGATCTGCAACAAAATCATCCAAGAATGTAACAGTATTTTGTTTCTTTATATTGATCCAGATTTTAGTATCAGTTGAATACCGTTGCAGCAGAGTTATTCATCCGCAAAAAAACAAAACCTGCAGTGTCGAATTTCAAAACAAAAATTTTCGAATTTCAGCATAAGATGTTGAAAAAACAGCTACAAATATGAAAAAGCTTACGAGATAAGTTTTGATTAAAAAAAAAATAATAAAAATAACATTTTTAGAAGGCTATGAAAGTGCTGAAAAGGGGTTATGTTTTAGTTGTTGTTCAAACAAAATTTTGGTTTATTATTTCACGATAAAGTTAATTTTACAGCTTAAAGATTGTTGAATACATCTTATTTGATTTAATTCAATTTTACATTGTGGAATTTGAGTTTTTCTCGATTGCATAATGCACACAAATGTTACATTTTCCTGTGCCTTTGCATTTTGTAAATTAAATTTCTGAATGAAAATAAAGTAATTTATTAATTTTATGTGATAAATAAGTTAAAAAAAACATTGATTATTGATTATTAGATATCTAAATTTAAAAAAATTAGTCCGCAACCGACTTCGGGGCAATAAAATGAAATGACCCTTGTTTAGTTTGTAATAAAATTAATCACAAGATTTGTCTGAACATTACTTGCGAAATTAATTATAGAAATTGTAATTTTGGTATTTAAGCCCGAGTTCAGCAATAGATTTCATCTAATTTTTTGTGTGTGCGGTACACTTGTAGGCACTTTTTCTGTTCGAAATTAGTAACTTTTAGTCACTATTTAGCTTAATTAGTCACTTTTTGCACTTTTTAAAAGTACATCAGTCTGTGCAGCCCTGGTAACACTAGTTTACACGAATAATATACCAGAAGAAAAAGGGTTTTTAGACTAATTGTGGGCCGCTGAAAAAGAAAATGTCATTTATTTATTTTTCCAAAGAAGCGTTTTTGAGATATTTACAAAAAACGTGTTTTTTGGCTCTTTTCCAGTTACTGGCATAAATCTTGATAACTCACCATGGTATTTCCTATTGCATGAGAATAAGACAACTTTTACTTTTGTCTGAACCTAATATTTTATTCATTTTAAAATTGTGAATTTTTTTGAAATAAAAGTAATTATAAATGGTGCACCTGCGTTAAAATTCGATTTCAAATAAGGAAACGTACATTAATTACGTAAGGATTATTTTTAAAAATTTAGACCTTCTCACCCCCCCCCCCCCCCTATTGTAAGGATTCGTAACATTTTTGTGATCCCCTCCCTCTTACGTGAGATTTCATATTTGTACTCAATATATCAACAACAAATCAATTATTTTGACAGTAAATAAGATTTCAAGGTATTTCAAACGATTCCGAAGGATTACAAGAGGTTTCACAGATTTTAAGTGATTCTAAAAGATTTTAAGAATTTAAAGAAATTACCTTGTAAAATTTTAGAGAGAATCTCGATTTTTCAAAGGGACGTTACAAGATTTCAAGGGATTTTAAGGAGTTTAATCAGAATTCAAGATATTTTAAAAGACTTTGAAACATTTCAAAAAAAAGTCAGGGGATTTCAAAGAATTTTAAGAGATCTTAAAAGATTATGAAGTATATCCAGGGATTTTAAAGAATTTTGTAAGATTTTAAAAGACTTAACAGGATTTTAAAGAATTTCCGAGGCTTATAAAGGATTTTGACGGACTTAAATTGATTTTAAGAGACTTCGAAAGATTTCAAAAGAAGTCACGGGATTCCAAGAGATACCGGAGTATTTTCATGAATTTGGAAGAATGACATGTAAGTTTTAATTGGTTTTCAAAGATTAGAAGGGATTTAAAGGAATTCCGTAAGATTTCAAAAGATCTCGCGACAATTCAAAAGATTTGCGAAGAATTTGAAGGATTTTAAGGAATTTTAATGGATTTAGGAGATTTGAGGGGGTTTCGATGATTTCATGGGATTTCCGAGGATCACAAGAGACTTTAAAAGATTCCACAGTATATCCACGGATTTTAAAGGATTTCGTGAGATTTCAATAGATTTAGCAGAATTTCAAAGGATTTCCAAAGATTAGGAAGGATTTTGATGTATTTTAAGGGATTTCAAGAGACTTCGAGGTATTTCAAAAGAAGTCACGGGATTTCAAGAGATACCGGAGTATTTTCATGAATTTTGAAGAATGTCAGGAGACTTTGATTGGATTTCGAAAATTTGAAGGGACTTGAAGGTATATCATAGCATTTTAAAAAGATTCAAGAGAATTCAAAAGATTTGCAAAGATTTTAAAGGATTTTAAGGGATTTTAATGGATCTATGAGATTTAAAGGGGTTTCGATGATTTCACGGGATTTCAAAGGATCTCAAGAGATTTGAAAAGATTCCAAAGTATGTCTGCGGATTTTAAAGGATTTAGTGAGATTTTAATAGATTTAGCCGAATTTCAAAGGATTTCCGAAAATTATGCAGGATTACAAAGGATTTTGAAGAATGTCAGGGGATTCTAGTTGGATTTCAAAGATTTGAAGAGATATGAAAGAATTTCATAAGGTTTCAAAAGATTTCACGGGAATTCAATAGATTTGCAAAGATTTTTGAGGATTTTAAATGATTTTAGGTGATTTGAAGAGATTTAAAGCGGTTTGGATGATTTTACTAGATCTCAAAGGATTTTAAGAGATTTCAAATTTTTTTAAATATTTCCATAGATCATAGAGAATTTCGTAAGATTCCGAAAGATTCAAATGAATTTCACAGGATTTTCAAATATTATAAAGGATTTCAAGAGATTTCGAAGAATTTTGATGAATTTTAGAATATTTTAATGTATTTAAAATATTTTTAGGGATTTTAAGGAACTGAGAACGATTTCTGCCGATTAAGAAGGATTTTAAAGGATGTCAGGGGATTTTAATTGGATTTCAAAGATTTAAAGGGATTTGAAGGAATTTCATAAGATTTCAAAAGATTTCATGAGAAGTCAATAGATTTGCACAGATTTTAAAGAATTTCAAAGGATTTTAGGAGATTTCAAACAATTAAAAATATTTCCACGGGTTTCAGAAGATTTTTTAAGATTCTGAAAGATTCAGCGGAATTTCACAGGATTTCCGAATATTATGAAGGATTTTAAGATATCTCGAGGAATTTGAATGAATTTTAAAAGGTTTTTGATGAATTCAGAAGATTTTTGAGGGCTTTAAAGAATTGAGAATGATTTTAGCGGATTACAATGGATTTTGAAGGATGTCAGGGGATTTTAATTGAATTTCAAAGATTTGTCAGAATTTGAAGGAATTTCATCAGATTTCGAAAGATTTGCAAATATTTCAATATATTTTGAAGGAATTTTCGGAGATTTCAAGCGGTTTCGATAATTTAAGGAATTTCAAAGGATTTTAAGAGTCTGTAAACGATTCGATTTCGAGGGATTTTAATGGCTTTTAAAAGATTTTAATAGTCGTGTAAATATTTGGTGGATTTTAAGAAATTAAGAAACATTTCCGCAGAAAATAATGTATTTTGAAGGATGTCATGGGATTTCAATAGAATTTTAAAGACTTGATGAGGGATTTGAAAAAATTTCATAAGATTCCAAAGGATTTCACGCAAATTCATAAGATTTGGAAATATTTTTCAAAGAATTTACAGGGATTTCCACAGTTTGTGAAGGATTTCAGGGGATTTCTAGGGATCTCAATCGTTTAAAATTTTTTCAAAGAGATTATGTACGACATCCATGAAATTCAAAGGGTTTAAAGGTATTTCCACATGATTTGAAAAATTTTGAGGGATTTACAAAATCTTTAAAAGAATTCGCGGGATTTTAATGGATTGCAAACCTTTCCAGGGATTTCACGAGATTTCACGAAAGGTGTACACCAGATTCCCAGAATGGTTAAGTCTTCGACTCTATATTTATTGGACGTATGTAATATAAAATATTACACAATGAAAGAAATGAAACAAATAATTATATAATGTAATGTAAAAAGCAATTTAAACAGACAAAACTGTTTTAAATTTGCATATTAAAAAAAAATAATTAGAAAAAGGAATCTTACGTAAGAAATGCTAAGGACTCCCCCCTCCAAGTAAGGATTCATAAGATTTTAAATACGCCCTCCCCCTCTCCCAAAAAACCCTATGTAATTAATGGATGCTCCCTATAGGGAAAAATATTTTTAACATTTTTAACATTTTTTTATACAATAAAGTGCTACGCAGAGAAAAATTTTGTTAATGTTACAGGGGGCAAGCATTCCAGAAAAATGCATGCTGTCACCAATCTCTAAGATTAGCAGACTCTTGTTTCTCCGTAATGTAACTTCATTAAAATTGAAAGTATATCTACCCATAATTATGTCTCCTCAATAAGAAATTGGCGCAGTACTTCCAATATAATTGGAGGAAAAATTCCATCCCTTATGTTATGCTTAATACAATGCAAACTAATCATTAGCGAAAAACTATTTTCTGCTCAGCTTCTTCTTTCGTGTTCTTCAGACACATAAATTTCAATGTCAACGAGCGCATAAAGATGAAGATTGGGAAGATATTGGTGAATTTTCTTTATGCGATGCTGAATGCTGATGAAATCGTTTCTTTGGTATTATCTTTAAATTATGACATTCTGCCATCGTCAGTGCCATAAATAATCTGTACGATTGGCGAACGACATAATGCTGGTTCCGGCAGTGATTATACGACTCTCGGGATGCTCGGGGCGAGGCGATGGTTGATAAAAAACGGTAGCTTGTATCTCGAGTCGTATCGAAATGAGACCGGTGCATGCGACGCGACGGCATTAACATGCTGTATTAGATATTCCGCATGCGAACCGCGTGCGGGACACGCGCAGTTGTTAATATAATTTTAATAATACTTGCACTTCGAATGGCAATTATGCACGCGGACACGTAATGTAAACCCAGTCACTGCACAAGTGCAGAAAACGATTTGCGCATTTATCAGCAAACAGAATGATTAACAGTAAGTACATGTCCATTGCCCATTTCACTCGCGAAAGAGATCGAATAATCTACACGGTGTCCCTGGATAAAAAATGAGTTAAACAAGAATGTCAAAGAAAAAGGATTTCGAGGTATTGTTTGTCACAGTTCTAGTAACTAAAAACCATGAAAATTAAAATCGTAGCTAATCCTTTTTAAAAAATATTTGATTTAAAAAAAAAAACCTCTTATGTTTGCGTGTTACCAATTTTTTTTTTTTTTGAAAACACAGAGTAATCTGTAAGTAAATCATTTTTATTATTATACCATTAAGCCAATCCCTTTCGGGGTAAGCATCACTTGTTCGGTCTTGATATCTCTACATCTATCCTTCCGTCAGCAGTAAAAAAGTTTCCATGGTACACGAAATCATCAACTTGTTCTATCCTCTCTAAGTTTAAAGCAATGTTGTATACTGTTTTCTCACCCGTCCTTTCAAACACAATAATTTTTGTTTTATTCACGTCAATCTTGAGACCTTGATAAATAGACTTTGCCCCTTATTAGACCTTCATAAACACATTAATCTTAAGACCTTAACTTCATGTTGGTATCCAGTGTGTTAATCATTCTCTGCAAATAGTCGACTGATTCTGCCGTAACAATCTTATCATCTACAAACGCCAGTCCACGCACTTTCAATGTCTCGAGACCAATACCTTCTTCACCTAAGAGAATCATTCTTAGACATTTGTCCATATATATATTGAACATCCAGGAGGGCATAACGCAGCCTTGCCTAACGCCCTGCTTAATATCAAACCAATCTCTCAGTTGTCCATTCACTCTTACACTGGCTTGACTACCATTGTATATTGCTTCTATTGCTCTTAAAAGCCAACCATTCACAATGCACAGAAAACTCTTTTATTTACTCTCAAACTCTTTTCTATGATCTGTCTCAAGCTAAATATCTGATCCGCACATGATCTTTCTGGCATAACTCCACATTGGACTTCCAAGATCCTTTCTTTAGTTATTCCCATGACATTCTCAATAAATATTTTAGTAAATGCTTTGCCCACGGCACTTGAAATGCTATTCGCTCTATAATTAGTACAGTCACCTTTATCACCCTTTGCCTTGTAGAGTGGGACGATAATCGCCTTTCTCCAATCATTTGGAACTTCACCGTTTTCAGCACACTTATTCATAAATTCGCTCAGCCACATAAACAAATATTCGCCACCGCTCTTGAGCATTTCAGCGGTTATTCACGTTATTTCATCTTACTCTTCACGTTAAGCATCACTGTGTTACAATGGTTCTTCCTTAACTGACGTTAAACGAGATATCCCAGCACTTTCTACGCTATCTACCCACTACGCACTACTCCGAGCATTACTTTACCTTATAGGCATGGCGAAAAAATGATTTCATGTATTAAATTCGAGAGTGAACAGCCTCTCGAAACATTTAGAAGCATGTCCTAGAAATTTACGAGATGATGAAGATTTAGGGTTCTGGTCGGAACAGCCAAGCGAGGCTCTTCATCAAGAATTTCTTAAGTTTTGGGAAAAGTATAAAATCAATCTTTTAATGAAGAGCAGACAGTACCAAATTCATTTATTCAAAGCAGTTGTAGAATTTTCTTCCATGCACTTGTACAAATGAAATCACCCAACTGAAAAAATCCTGTACAGGAACCTCGGAGGATCCTGCACATGTTTCTATACAGGTTCGCGCACACGAACCTGTAGAGGTAATCCTGAAGATTCCTTTGCAGGAGTTTGGCGAAGAAAACATGATTCAGCAAAGGAACCTGTATAGAAAGTAACCATTGAGAGATTCTGCACAGGTTCCTTCACGAAGTGAATTGAGACAAGGGTTCACGTACAAAAACTTGTTCACGATCCTGTAAATGAAGCTGCATAAAAACTAATCCACTAGGGTGCGCTAGGGACTTGGATCTCTCGCTAGTGAGTTTGATCATCACGGGAGGAGAAGGAAGGCAACTTTAGAGCTGTAAGCGACATAAGTTTTCCTGATGGCTCTCTGTAAAGGACCCTATACGCGCTTCTGTATAGGAGCCCGTGCCTCAATTTACTTCGCAAAGGAACCTGTACAGGATCTTTTCAAAGGTTCCTCTGTTAGTGCAGGTTTCCTTGCACAATCATACACAGTTTCCTTTGGCAAATTCCTGCACAGGAATCTTAAAGATTATTTGTGCAGGTTCGTGTGTGCGAACCTATACAGAAACAAGTGCAGGATCCTCCGTGGTTTCTGTACAAAGATTTCCAGCTGAACAAGGTTCACTTTTATATCTTTCTCACTCAAAACAATATTTATCTATTAAATTATTTACAGATTACCCTGTGCTTTCAAAAAAATTAGTAACCCGAAAATATGAGAGGTTTTTCTTTGTAATCAAATATTTTTCAAAAAGGATCAGCTGCGGTACTGCATGATTGCCTCAAGGTTACCGCGCGTCATCCCCTGTCGCCCGGAGTCCCTGGTGCTCGAGTGCGAGCTGGCAGAATTCTAGGGAGGCATTAGACCGAGGCGCAGTATATCGACAGTTGTGTGTAGTTTCACTGTAAATTATTTCAGTTGTGAACTTTCCAATTAAGTGATGAAAGTTAATTACCGAAACGCAATGTTCTTTTACGATACATGTTTTGTAATCTTAATTCATAATCGACGGTCGTGCCGCTTAACAGTGGCGCACGCGCAAAACTTTCGAATTTACTATACTCATATTGTAATTTCAAACAATCACTTTATAAATATTGTGATATCACTTTGAAAGCGTCCATTAATTACGTTAGGCTTTTCCGGGGTATAGTGAATCAGGGAAATCTTACGAATCCTGACTTAAGTGGAGGTTGGAGGGGGGTTGTCGAAAGCAGTTCTTACGTAAGTTTCCTTTTCTAATTATTTTTTGGAAATATATTAATTGAAACCAGTTTTGACTGTTAAAATTACTTCTTACACTACTATACACATTACATCATTATTTTATTTATATTTTATTTAATTAGATTTTATTATGTAATATTTTCTTTCATGAAATCTCGTAGAATCCCTGGAAATCTTTGCAGTCCTTGAAAATCCCGTCAATTCTTTTGAAAATTTTGTAAATTCCCTAACATTTTTCAAATCATGTGGAAATTCCTTGAAATCCTTTGAACTCCATGAACATCGTACATGAGCTCTTGAAATCCCTTTAAAACGACTGAGTTCCCTGGAAATCTCTTCTAATCCTATAAAACTGTGGAAATCCCTTAAAATTCATTGAGATTCCGTGAAGTCTTTAAAAATCTTTGAAATCGCTAGAAATCTTTGGAATTCTATAAAAATCCCTTAAATTTCATTAAAATCTGTGGAAATTCTTGAAATTCCGTGAAATATTTCGAAGTATTACGAGATTTCCTGAAATCTTTGAAATACCTTTAAAATTCATTAAAATTTTCCAATTCCGTGACAATCTTTCCAATTCTCTTGAAATCCTTTAAAAAATTTGAAAACTTATTGAGATCCTTTTAAATTAGGGACTTCTTTTTAAATATTTCAAAATCTGTTGAAATCTCTTGTAATCCCTAAAAATTCTTTGAGATTCCATGAAATCTTTTGAAATCTTCTAAATCGCTAGAAATATTCGAAATCCTATAAAAAGCCTTTATCATACTTTAAAATCTGTGCAAATCCTTGAAATTCCAAGAAATATTTCGAAGTATTACGAGATCCCTTCAAATCTTTGAAATCCCTTTTAAATTCATTGAAATTTTTCAAATTCGTGGGAATCTCTCTAAATCTCTTGATATCCTTCAGAAAATTTGAAAATTCATTAAAATTTTTAAAAGTCCCATAACTTCTTTTCAAATATTTCGAAATCTCTTGAAATCTCTTGGAATCTCTTAAATTCTTTGAGATTTCGTGAAATCTTTTGAAATCCTTGAAATTTAAAATTCATTGAAATCTTTAAAATCCTTTGAAATCCCGTGATTCGTTTTGAAATATTTAGAAATCTCTTTAAATGCCTTGGGATTGCTTGAAATTCATGGACACTCCGTGAAATCTTTTGAAATCCTTGAAATGGCTAGAAACATTCAAAATCCCATAAAAAGACTATCATTCTCAAAATCCCTAAAAATCTCTACAAATTGGTTAAAGTACTTGAAATTCCTTGAACATTGAACTCCCATGCAGCAATTCAAAAAATTATCTCAAACACACAACTTCAATACAGATTGGGAACTTTTTTAAAAAAAAGTTCTTATATTTTTTGTATTTTTGAAACCATGTATACCGCGAATAATGTAGAAAAAATAAAAATATCACTTAAACTTTTTAATAACTTCAGAAGTAATTAAAAATGATTCTTTAGTACGCATATATTTTTTAGAGGTGTATAGTTTTATTGTATACTATCGAAAAGTTGTATAGAACTCCGACGCAGCAATTTTGAAGACGATCAAACTCACGACTTCGGTAGAGATTGAGAATTTTTTAAGAACAAGTCGTTAAATTTTGTATACTTTCGAAATGTCGTACATCGTGAGTAAAGTTACGAGAAAACAAATATTACTGAAACTTTTTAATAAAGTTGAAAGTGATTGAGAACAATTTTTTTATTAAGCATACATTTTTCAGACGTATATAATTTTATTGTATACTATTGGAAAGTTGCATAGAACTCCAACGCAGTAATTTAAAAAATTGTCCAACTCATGACCTCAATATGCATAAATGTGTATTAAAAATTTCACACATTTCATATTCTTCATAAAAGAAGTAAGGATACATTTAGTATAAATCAAGCAAGAGCACTAAAGGAATATACAGTTATTCAGACACACAGCTTGTAACCAAAATTATTCAAAAGTCATTGAACATTAACAGCCATGCGATTTTTAATTTTGCTCATTCTCTGCTACTTTGTTTACGGCAGCGAATATACATTAAATTACGCTAGAGCTTTAGAAGTGTCTAACAAAATTTAATTCAATTCGCAACATAATTTGATGTTTCGAAAAAATAATGTATACTAAATTCACAGCAATATGATTAAATGAAATTTAAATTTAATTTTACGCGAAAATACTCACAAGTTTGAACCAGCATGCCCTCAATTTTTCAACTTAAGTCATTTTTTGACGCATAAACCTTAAAAATTGAATCATTTTTCGAGGACATAAAATTCGGAAACCCCCTACTCGTACAATTTTAATTTCTGATCTTCTCGAAAAATCGTTTAATTTCAATGGTTCATATGCTTAAAAATTCCTTTAAGTTAACGAATTGAAGGAAAACTGGTTTAAATCTTTTTGAGCTTTCATTTGAGAAAAAAAACAACATTATTTTCTTATTCTGGGTCGAAAAACAGACCCCATTCCTTTGTCATGGACTACATTATATAATTTTTGTGGGGTTATTCTTTCTACTTGAGCTTCTTTACTCACAAATGGACACACCAAACTAGAATGTTTTTTAGTATGTTTATTCCATTAAAAAACTATTTTTCACCATTTTAGAATTTACAAAAAAACAAAGGATAAAAGTGATTCAGGTAAAAATTCTAGGGGTATCTCAGCATCCAAAAAAATTAAGATAGGCGAGGGTAAAATGAAAAATTAGCGATCTTTTATTTTACCCTTGCCGATCTTCATTTTGTTGCATGCTGCGATTACCACCAGAATTTTTAACTGAATCACATTTTACCCTTTGTTTTTTCTGTGTTGATAATTCCAAATAATAATTTGTATATATGTAGGCTTCCGCATAAAAAAGGACCTCATAGCTGGTTCTAGTTTAGGATATATTCGCGTTTTTCTAAGTCAGGGTAAAAATAATACTTTATACTCATATGTGTGTATATATACGAGTATGTCCCGAAAGCAACCAGAAGTAGGTATATTTCATGTTCGAAGAAAAATTACAACATGTGCGCTTATGGCAATCGCCAACTTCAGTTGAGTTTTTCTCGAAAGGCGGTTTATTTAAATTCTAACTTCAAAAATGCCCCGGCGGCTCGTTTTCAACCTAAAGGCTTCAGCTTGGGCTTGAAATGCCGGGAATTCATCTGAATATATGACTCAATACGTAACTCCATGGTCCATACTGACCATAATAGCCCTTTTCATGCAGACGCCCACATATATTGTTATATTTTTATTACTCAAAACGTTTTGTGTCAATGAATAATCGCTAAAAGACATCATTAATTTGATTTACAGTGGATTGTATTAAACAAACACGGCCCGCTAGCAACAGAGAGAAAGTACTTTATGGATGTGCATTACAAGATGAAATAGATCAAGGGGATAAATTTAACACAAGTAAATCGGCTATGAATTCCGGTGAATATATTGTACTTGTCAATGGCGTAAATATCGGTGTTTCATGTGTTCCATGGAACACACGGTTTTGAATGAATGGTTTTTGAATGAGCCATCACTAACAAGTCTGTGGTATTTTATTATTTTTAACTATTTTGTATCGTTAACTCAAAATGAATTTATTTTTCACCCTTAAAAATTATGTATTTCAGTAAAGGGGGGGCCCACTTTTCCTTCCGAACACAAATTTCCTGAACGCAGTTACACTGCTGATACTTCTCTAACTCCTAAGTTAGCAATTTCTATAAAGGTTTAACAAAATTGTGATTTTCTCATACACCAAAAAAATCGGATTGATCATTAGTATCATTATTTAATTTTCTACAGCACTTTTTTTAGCTTCAATGCTTGGTTCACTCTGCATTCTTTTATATTTTATGAAATTTTTTCTTTCACAGGCATGTGCACAGAAAACGTAACGAATATCGAAGTGGATTTTACAAAAAAATTAAAAATCTGTACTTCACAAATGACAAGAATAATAATCAGATGAAAGTCTTTGGATGATGAAACAATTTTAAGGAATGATATGTACGACTGCCAATTAAAATAAAAATCTTATTTAAAATATAAAATATCATTAGAATATTTTCCCATTCAGCAATTCCCAAATTCACAAAAATGTAATATATTATTATTTGAATACGATTAATAATTGTATTATCAAATTGCATACGTTCATATTAAAGTGGCCTTTATGGCCGGTCCTAGTTTAGCAGATATTTCCATTTTTTTAAGTCAAGATCAAAATTATTATTTTCGTGTTACTGTTTCAAACGGGAAAAATAAGAATTTTCTATTTTACACGCTGCTTTATTCAAGTTCAGAATAATTCCACAGAAACACCATGAAATTCGATAAAACACATCAAAAATAAGAATGGAAACGCCGAAAGAGATAAAGAAACATTTTTTAGTAGGCATACATTTCTTTAGAGGTGTATTATTGTAAATATACATTTTATCAGAAAGATGCACAGAACTCTGTCGCAGCAATTTTAAAAATGATCAAACTCACAATATGCGTTCCTTAGTTTTTACTCACTCATCGCGTTAAATCCGGTTGAAACTAGATTGTAATAGCCTCCGCATCCGGGCCGATCAGATTCGAGACTGGCCAGGTTACGAGAGATGAGTGTATTTTGATACGATGATTACGAATATGGTGATGAAAACATCCGTGAATGACATTGTAAAAAGAACAAGGTTTTTCAATTTTTTGAAGAATTTTTAAGCTTGAAAATTACGTTTGAAAATATTTTCATAGTTGAGAAAAGGGGTGCAACAGGTTTAGAATGCCTTGAATTAAAAAGTTTGCAATACTATTTGGGTACATTATTTCTGAATTTTATCTGAGAAAAGTTTCTTAAAGCAGGTTTGTCTGGGAAAATAATTCAATTTCATAATATTATTCTGTTGACTCTATTGAATCATTCTGATTTCAATAGTCAATTATATCTGC
>JAUMHM010000071.1:23579423-23606793 GCA_032362435.1 Melikaiella ostensackeni | reverse complement strand
GAGAATTTCAGAAAAATACCTAATATAATTTGTGGATGATCCCTAATCTTTTATTATTAAATTTATTGGAAAATTTACTTCACTGCTAAGCAATTTATAACTCGGCCTTTTTTTTTAAACAGGAGAATATTTTGTAATGTATGAACTGGACTTTTTTTAAACGGACCGCCTAAAAATTATTGCAGGGGGGTCTTCACGTTTCTAGTTACGCCACTGGATTAATTAGAAGACCTAAGGGAGGGTGGGAAACGGGATGTGAATAAAAGTGATAAAGGGCACGGTAATAAAAATACAGGTAGGACGGGGAGGAGGGGTTATAAACGACAAGAGGAATTGGATGCAAGGAAGAAAGGAGATAAATGCAAAAAGGGAGACGTGAAAGTAGCGTTTTGGAATGTGTGAGTGTTAAAAAATAGGGACAAAGGATTCTGGGGGGAATTGCGAAAGTGGGATGTGGTAACGACGAGTGAAACGTGGATGGAACGAGGAGTGGAAAGGCATGAAAAGGTGTCCGGGTGGGAAATGAGGTAAAGGGTAAAAAAGGAAATGGTGGTAGAGGAAGAAAAGGGTGAGGATACGGAAGAAATGGAAGGAATAATGGTGAGAAGCATGGGTTAGAAGAATAAATGTAGAAAAAGTGGTTGTGGCTGTTGTGTGCGTTTACAGGGGAAGAAGAGTAGAGGAAGGATGGAGAATGATAAGGGAATGGACAGAGAAAAAATGGGAGAGGCTGGAGCTGATAGAGGTGACATGAATGCATGGACTGGTGAACAAGAGGGAGAGATATGGGATGGAGAAAAAGAGGTCTTCGTAAATACTCGAAACAGGGAAATGGATCGGAAGGGCAGGAGACTTCTGAACTTGTTGGGAGAGGCGGAATGGCTTACCTGTAACGGCAATACCAAGGGGGATTAAGAAGGGGAAATGACATTCACAGGTGAAGCGGACACTAATAGATTACATTATGGCAGAAGAAGGAATAAGGAATCTGATGGTTTGAACGGAAGTGGGCAATGAGATAGCTTCCGAGCACTTTCCAGTGATAGCGACATTGAGATGTCGGGGCCCAAAGCGCGATAGCGAGAGGAAGAAGGGAGTGGGGGGAAGAAAACTGAAAATGGGCAGTTGGGGGAAGGATAGGTTAAGAAAATTTAGAGGAAAAATGGAAAATGAGGAGATAGGGGGCATAGAAGAAGGAGCAGACGCGCTTTTAGAAAAAATTAAAAGAGTGATTGGTAAGGTAAGGGAGGAGGTGAGGACGAAAGGAGATGAAGAATGACGTAAATGAGGTTGGTGGGACGATGAATGCAGGGAAAGTAAGAACAGGATGGAGGAGAATTAAGGAAAATGGAGGAAGGGGGAAATGAAGAAATGGGAACTCAACTGGAGTAAAAGGGATTACGAGAAAATGTTGAGAAAAAAAGATAGAGGGAGAAGGAAACGTACATGGAAGAGGTCGAGAAAGCGGTAAAGGAAGGGAATGAAAAGTGATAAATAGAGTAAGAAGAGAAAGGAAAGGGATGGGAACCGCAGATAAGACTTATGTGCTTAATTTTTTAGTCAATAGGAACTTGGAGCGGAAGAAAGGAAAACTAGTTGCACTGTTTGTAGATTTTGAAGTAGCATTTGTCTTCATGAACAATAGGGTGCTCTGGAAGGCCATGAAAGAGAGAGGGGTAGAGGGAGGATTGACAGAGAAGATAATAGAAATATTTATAGAGACTTATATAAGGGTGATGATAGGAGAAAGGAGAGGAGAGGAATTCTGGACAGGAAGGGGGCTTAGACAAGGGTGTCCGTTGAGCCCACTTCTGTTTAGAGTCCTATTGTCAGACTTGAAGAAAAAGAAGAAGAAGAAGAAGAAAGGAAAAGAGGGTACAGTAATAGGAACAGGCAAACTGTATTCACTAGCATCCGCAGACAATGTAGTTCTAGTAGCGAATGATGAAAGAGGGATGAGTCTGATGACGAAAGCCTTCGAAGAGCATGTGAGGGAAAAAGATTTATGGTTGAATATAAATAAGACTAAGAAGATGTATTATATAAAAAGAAAGTGCGGAGTAGAGTATGAATGGAAGATAAGTAGCCAGGAGGTGGTGTTGGTGCAGTAGTTTGTTACATAGAATTTTGGTTCGAAGTAGGAGGTGGAAGCAAGCTGCAGGTGAGAAAGAGATTGGAATGTGCGAGTAAAGTAATAAGATAAGTGTAGGGTATAGGGAAGAGAAGTATCAAGGAGGACTGGTGTATTAGTAAATAAAGAGAGGTCATACTTTCTTGAAAAGCCAGTTTTTTTGTGTAATTCTATATTAATTAGGTAGAACAATCGCTGCTTAGTTTCGAGTGTGATTTCGATTTTTCGCGAAAAAGTTTCCCTTATTAATAGTAGAGCAATTACAATAATGCACAAAGCTATTAATTCCAAGAACTAATGACGAACAAAATTATTCTCTCTTCACCTTAATTACTATTTCAACTCTTCATTAAATTATTTTAAATTACTACTTCAATACATTTTTCTCATAATAAAGCTTCTCCACATAATCACGCAACAAACATCTCTTCAGATTATTGAATTTGATATCCCAGTACCTCTCAATTCTCATTCCACAATTTTTCAATTCACAACCTCCAGTATCATCCTCCATAGTTCCCAATATAGTCCCTACTTCCTTCACATCCTCAGAAAGTTTCATAATTGCCATGAAAGTACAACTTCTTTCCGACTGATTTTGCGGTGAAGGTGTGAAAGTGTCATCGGAAAGATGAATAATGACATTAAACGTAAAATATGTAATTATTTCCCAAGACGAGGCGACAGCATTGGCTCAGAACGGACCTACAAAATCCGGAAGTGGAGGATAATTTTCTTCGCACTTAGAAGTTGATTATACTGAAGAATTCAAGATTACACAAATCTTTCGTCACAGCAATCTACTTATTTGGGCAACTCGTACTCATAAAGGACCAAAAGTGCGAGCGTTATATATGCATCGTTATGCATGTTACTTGTACAATTTTTTACACATGTATAAAAGTACACATACGCATATAAGAGTTTTTGCGAATGCAAACGAAACGCACATTCAACCATAATACGAGCCGAGGTGCAGGGAAAGTGTCGGGTTATTATACCCTGGAGTATATAAAGCTGAGACTAGAAAAGGTAGCGGTTCAGTCAGTGGTTTTATGCCACGCTAAAACACGCGCGAGCTGTAGAATGTACTTTAAGGTAAGTCGTGATATGTGCTCTTACGAGAAATCAAGATTTACTTCCGCATCACCCACCAGGTGTCCTACCGGGGAAAATCGCAAACTTCCGGTTCGCGGATCACTCCTTTTCACTTTTTATCGATCATTTTTATGATTTGCGGTTATTTTGTTTTATTTTGCGTGGTTTATGGAAATGTGTTGACTCTTCGGTATGATGATTTTTTTTGGGTGATTAATTTATTTATCGTTTTGAGCGCTTCTATGTGATGTGAAATGAAATAGTTACTTTTAGTGGATTACAAAATCATCAATGATTAAAACACTCATTTGGTTTAAACAAACAAAAATTGTTCGAATATACAGGGCTGCCACGCAGTCACTGAAGTCACTTTTAGTCAGTTTTTGTGACTAAAATTTTGTCTCAAATAACTTTTTAGTCAACTTTTCAAGACAGAGTCACCATAGTCACTTTTTTGAATGAAAAAATCATTTTAGTTACTTTCTTTTGAATAAAATAAGGCAGAGAACCCGAAAGTTAACCACTACTGATTTCGGGTCTATACCTATTTCTGAATTTTCATAAATTCTTTTGAATTCTTTGAAATTCCCTTGAAATTCACTGAATTCAATGGATTTTTTTTTGGATTTTAAAAATTTTGTTTTATTCACTTGAATTATTTTCAATTCACTTTGAACTCTTTTAAATGGATTGGATTTTTTTTTCAGTTCATTTGGAATTTAACCTACATTTTTATTAATTTATCTTGAATTTTTTTAAATTTAGTTTCCTCTTGATTATTTTTTTTTATGCTTCTGAATTCACTTGAACTTGTCTAAATTCATTTATTTCTACTCAGTTTAATGAATTTTTTGTATTCACTCTTGTCGTTTGAACTCACCTTCAATTCTTAGGCATTTCATCAACTTCTTTTTGAATTCTCTTGAATTTCTCCAAATTCACTCTAAATTTAATGACTTCAATGACTATTTAAAATAATTTTTAATTTTTGGAAATTCATCTCAAGTTTTCATTAATTTCATCGAATTCTTCTCATTTCACGTAAATTCCTTCAAGTTTACTCGAATTTCATTCTATTCATTCGTCCTTTTTTTCATTTTTTTTTTCAATTTACTTGAATTCTGTAGAAGTAATTTTGTCCAATTCAATACGAATTTTCTCAGTCTCTTGAATTTCCTTGAATTCTTTTAAATTCATCCAGTTTTACTGATAATAATATTGATTTTAAAAAAAAATTGTCAATTCATTTAAATTTACCCTGAACTCTTTTGAATATAACTTGAACTGTTTTGAATTCACTATGACTTTACTCTGAATTCTTACGAACTCTTTCAAATTCGAAAGAACATTAAGTCACTTTATTAATGCACGTTAGTCACTTTTTGGGTTAGAAATTAGCCACTTTCTTCATTTTTTCAAGTAAATCAGGTTGTGGCAACCCTGTGAATATAATTCCTTCGATTTAAACAACATTTATACTAGAATGTAACAATTTCTTTCGTGAAACAACATTGGTTCAAATTAAATAAATTCTTTGTTGAATTCAAGAACATTACTTTGACGGGTCAAACAAATGTGTGTTTATTTTACACATAGTTTTAGTTTAATTCAAATAAAAAATTGTCGGACAAAATGCATTCATAGAAATGATAATTAACCCTGAGCTTTATTTAGAAAATTACTTGCACATTGGTTCCATGAACCCAATTTTTACTTACAAGCTTTTAAATTGAAAATTTTGCAAGTTGGAATTTTTACATTCTTGGTTTGGAAAATTTTCAACTGTGGATTTAAATAATTCATTAGATTTTCAAAATTTGGTCTTCCCCCAATTTTCACATCAATTTTATAAAACAAATCTATTAAAAAAGACGTGAAGAAATTTTCCCTTTCATAGAAGTGCCGTTTTCATATAATTGTCAATTTTTTTAATGGTTTTCTTTTACCAATTTTCCTACATGTCTTGTTGGTCAATAAAATAAATTTAGTAAAACATGTGAGATTTTTATCAATTTCAATATTTCGAATATAATTTCTGGCTCATTTTTATATTTTATATTGTCGAAAAATTGTTCATTTTTCATGGAAAAAGCACTTAAGTATCAGCCAAGAATAAGATTTAAAAAATAAATTTTCACTTCAATGAAAAAATAAATGATGTAATTCAAAAATGTTTTTAAGAATTAACATCTCCATTCATTATTATCGTTTTTCATTTTGTTGGCAGATTGTATTGATACTTTTTTTTTACATGGTTGTGTCATAATTAATTAGCATTTAGTTGGAAATATAAGGATATTAATGGAGGAGATAATTAAATTTGAGTTTGAATTTCTTTTCAAATTGCTACGAATAATTCATTTTTGTTTTTAATTCTTCTATTTGATCCACTGACATTCGTAATAAATTTTTGAAGATTTTTTATTGATATTTTTTTTTTAAATTTTACGCGGCTTTATAAACTATGAAAATATTTAGTAATTGTTAAGTAACGATGACTTTTTGTTGATAGTTTTCAAATTTCCTACACTGTTATGGCATATTTTATTATTTACGGGTAAGAAAAATAGGACACCAATAAATAAAATAATTAAAATTGGCAATTAAAATAGATTTTAGTTAAATTGTCGTCATTCATGACAGAATTAAAATAAAAAAAAATAAATAAAAAATAAAATATTGAGAAAAAACAAATATTGAATTGTATAATGACAATTCTTTCATGAAATGTGATAAGTGATTATTATTAATAATGATTTCTTTGGTGATTCATACATTAAACTATTTTACATTATCGGCTAAAAGTTTATTTTCAATGGCACACAAGTAGATACATTAATGAAATTTAAAAAAAAATAAGTTAATTTTATTTAAATCAATGTCCATATTTAAAAAAAAGAATGTTACAGTGGAAATTCCAAGTATTCCATTTTCAAGAACCAAAGTAAAACAATTGAATGTATTGGGAACAAAATTAGACTTTTTGATACAAATAAATTTTTATCACTTATTCTCTCACTTATTTCGTTCACTATAAACTTCTAAATAGATTTCATTTGAATAACAAATCGACTTTAAATTCTTAAATCAGAATTTTCAATTAATTTGACTTTCACCTTGAGAAAGTTGCTTCATATTGCTAATTAAGCGAATCAAATTGATACCGACTTGCAGTGAGAATAATGGTTATGTAATCCAAAAATGTATAAGTATTATTATTTTAATATGTCGCCAAATTTAATAAAAAAATTTTATTTCTCATGATAAAATTAATAATATAAGTGTCAAATAAACTGAAAGTATCTATTTTAAACTATTTTCTCCAAATCAATTATTTTGCGAAAAACTCAGACAAAAAAAAACTAAAAAATAGCAAAACTTTGATTAAGTTAAGCATCATTATTATTTAAAGCATTCTTTTATGACCCTAGCTACGGGTACGGAAATTTCGATACGTATAGCTGGATCATTTCAGTATGAATAGCGGAACTTGGAAAAGCGATTATTTGTACCGAAATTTTGGTACAAATAGCCGGAATTTTTTGGTACACATAGACACTGCATTTTTTATCTTCTCAGGATATTAAATGAGAATTTTAAATTAATATCGTTTAAAAAACTTAATTTCGAGCAAAAAATTGAATTAATTAATTATAAGATCTAATTAATAAACTTTCACTCCGAGAAAGTAACTTAAAAATATTTCGATTAAGTTCCTCCTTCTTAATTTCCTGAATTACTTTCGAATTACATATCGCTTCAATTTAACATTACATAATCAAAACCTCGTAAACTTTAATATTATAATGTTTAATTATTATATCATCAAAGTTCTTCACTATTTGTGTTTCTTAACATCCTCTCCCTAATTAATTCCTCTTATTCCCTATTTTAATTTTCATAATCAAACAGATATCAAACATTTTTATTTAAAAAATATGTAAGAGTAGGTAACATTGAAGTACGTGGACAGTTGTTTCCGAAGACACATTATTTGTGACATAACAATCTTATTCGAAATGCAAATTTGGACAGAATTTAATTAGGTTCATATAAAATAACTAAGAGTTTAAAATTTTTATATTTTATAGCCTTTAATTTTCCACACAATTTTCAAATATTACGCCAATTTTATCATATTTCTTAGTATTTTCTTAGTGCATTTTCATTATGATCACTGAACATCGACACCTAAAATCGGTAAAGCAGATCCTTCAGTAATGTCCTTACTGTCCGAGATCATTTCTTTTTATTCCCATTAACATATTGCAAAACTATTTTTAACAGATAAGTGCTTCTATTTTAAACATGAAAATAAAAATAAAAATATTTTCTACAGATAAACATCGCCCTCCTGGCGTTGGCCGCCCTGGCCCACTGCTCGGAGGAGACCTCGAAGTCCTCTGGGCCAACACCACCTGTAGAGGCCAAAGCCGATTCCTCTTCCTCCGCCACCGAAAAAAAGACCGAAAAACGGGGCCTTAGCCACAGCTACGGCGATTTCGGAGGTGGCGGTGGTGGGGATGACCACCACTCCTATGACCACCATGAACACGTGAAAACCGTCACCATCGAGAAGAAGGTCCCAGTGCCCTACGAAGTCACCAAGCACGTGCCCTACCTCGTCGAGAAGCATGTACCGTATGAGGTCAAGGTCAAGGTCCCTCAACCCTACACTGTGGAAAAACACGTGCCCTACCCCGTTAAGGTGTTCGTCAAGGTCCCAGTTCACGTACCTCAACCTTACACCGTTGAGAAAAAAGTGCCCTATGAAGTCAAGGTGCCGGTCGACAAACCCTATGAGGTGAAAGTCCACGTTCCTCAGCCCTACACTGTAGAAAAACACATTCCAGTTCCAGTCAAAATTCCAGTTCCCCAGCCGTACACAGTTGAAAAACACGTGCCCTATCCAGTTAAGGTCAAGGTCCCTGTTCCCCAGCCCTACACAGTAGAGAAACATGTCCCTTATGAAGTGAAGGTCCCAGTAGATAAACCGTATCCAGTTCATGTTCCGAAACCTTATCCAGTTACTGTGGAGAAGTTCTATCCAGTTCCAGTTGAAAAACCAGTGCCGTACGAAGTCAAGGTCCCAGTAGACAAGCCCTACCCTGTCACTGTTGAAAAGCCCTACCCTGTCCATGTTAAGGTCCCTGTTCCAAAGCCCTATACTGTACACAAGCCAGTGCCCTACACTGTAGAAAAACATGTCCCCTATCCGGTTCATGTTCATGAACACAAGGATGAACACCATGGATATGGAGGCGGCGACGGAGGCGGTTTCGAGCCCAGCAGTGGTTATGGTGGCGAATACTCTCATCATGGTTAAAAACCTCTAGGGTTTAGATACAATTGTACCGAGCCTGGGGTTGTGCGAACTTAAATTGTAGGTTTAGATCTCTTGAAATATATTTATATTCAAATCTAAGTTATATTTATAAAGGTTCACTTTAGTAGAAGCGATTTTTGTTTGAAGGAAATAGTTTCGAGGCCTTTTGAGATCGCACAGCCCCAGTGAAGCTCCGATGTGGAGAAGTCGGGTGGCCATCTTGTCCGGTGCGTGACCTATGGGGATCTCATTGACCGAGAATGAAAAATAAATGATTGAAGTAGAAACCGAGACAGAATTGTAATCGCTGGTATTGATTGGAAACGAATTTTCAGAATTCAAAATTTTGAAAAACTAGGTATCAGAAAAAAAACATGTTAAGGTCAGATGGAGACCCATAGTCAAGAATTATAAATTCATTTCACTCTTTCATAAGTGACAAAGAAGGATAGAAATATCCATTTGAATTAATTCACACAATTTGACATATCTAGGGACACCGGGAACTGATTTTTTATTTATTTTGACCTTTTTGGATATTAAGAACCTGATAAATGTATCGTCGTAAAAAATAGTGATTTAATGCCTTATTTTTTTTAAATAAAGGAAAGCTATGCTGTAAATCTGAAAAGTCACAAATATCGTTACGAATTTATGTATGTATTCAGCGATTTCTCTTAACCTGGCTTGGGTGCAAAACCCGAGACAACTATCGGTGAGATTAATCTCGCGTTACGCTCGGTGAAACTCGCTAGCTTGGCGGCCATGCACGTCTTTGATAGTTAGGAACCAAGTGATCAAGATTCACTTACTGAAAAACTGTCTTGTCCCGAAACAAAAATGTCGCTTTTATACACAAGGTGGATAAATAAAAATATTTTTTTATAAAAAAGAATGAATTTTTCTCTTATTTACCCTTTCTGCTCCTTTTCTTCTTTCAGAAAACGTATTAAAATTTATAAAAATTAAAGAGGACCTATAACATTAAGAAATTAGGATTTTAAAAATTTCTGAAAATGTCAGAAAAATTCCAAAAGATTTTTTACTTGCCGATATATTTGTCAAGATAACTTATAAAGATTTATGAAGTTTAAAATTAAATTTATAAAGATTGATAGATTCAAAAGACGATTCACAGGGGAACGTCAAGCGTTCAGTTTTTTGTTCGGAAAACTTCGAATTTTCATGAACCCCAAACTTTAGAATTGTCTAAAAAATTCGCTGCTGTTCCTAGGAAGATGGAAATTTTGGAGCCTCCAGGAAAGTAACTATTGGAAATATAGAAAAACTGACACCGATGTCATAAAGACAATTTCAAAGGTGCCGTAACAGGTGACTCAGAAATGACCGTAAATTCATGCCTTGACCAGGTATTTTTATAAAAAAACAGTTTTTAATAATTAAAAAATTCGTGAAATGTTTTGAAGGGGAATATTATACTAGAATCAGTATAATATTGAAATAATAATCATTTATTATATCAATTTCTATTGAATTTCTATGGACGACATTAAAAGTTTATTAAGTTAATTTGAAAATTTTGTAATTTCATTTATGTATTATTGAAGTAAATGATATGAAAAAAATGAACGTAATAAATAAAATTCTATATAATTATTGAAAAAAATGTGATAATTTAAGCATAATTCAGAATTCTAGCATGGAGGTCGTCGTACTAGATGCAACTAATACTTATAATACATGATATAGTCTCATCATCAGAGAGAATCTGGCGATTTTGCAATATAAGATAATTAAATATTTCTAAATATTTTTAAATATTCGTTGAGTACTTTGAAAACATAATTAATTTCTATGATTAAATACTTAACTTATTATCTCTTAGTTAACATTAATTTGTAATTTGTTTTACTTCTTATAGTTGTAAACTGTGAAATCTTCGATGCGAACAATTATTAAAAATGATATAATTTCCGTTTGTAAATTTTAAACATGCATAATTTATTGATTTTTGATCTGAAAGCCATTTAAAATTAATTTCTAATTATATTGAAGCATTCTAAATCGAAAATCGTCTGAACTTAACCATTTTCAATCAAAATATATTTAAAATTGAAAGATGCCACACTGAAGCTCTAAAAATTGTGTAAAATTTAAATTGTTTTCACAATTGAATAATTTTCCATTGAAAAAATTCACCATCTACTTTTTGTAACTAAAATTGTAATTAGATCATTTGATAATTCTGGAAAGTTAAATGGGAAACGTCTAATTGTTAGTATAATGAACTGTAAAAAATTTACATCTAATCCATCAACGCCTCGGTTCGTTAGCTTCTAACATTGATGGAAATCCGACTCGAGCTTAATGAATCGCTTGTCTTCTTCTTTCTTCATAAAATTATAATTGCTAGAGATTCGTGACCACGTGCGATTCACTCGCGTAATAACTCTCACTATTATTTAAAGATCTTCCAGCCGCCGCTGTGTAAGGAATTCTAAGAAGGTGCTCCAAAGCCTCCCACGAGGGCCGACTGACCCTCACACGAAGCCCTCCAGAGCCTCCCGCGAATATCTCCAGAGCTGCCCACGAGGGCCAGCAGAGCCTCTCACAAGGCCCTCCAGATCCTTACGCGAGGACCGCCAGAGCCTTTAGGAAGGGTCTACATGAACTCCTATGAGCGCCGTCAGAGCCTCCCACGAGGCCCTCCAGACTTTTCCCTCCAGAGTGTCCCTTGAGGGCCTCCAAAATTTCCCACGAAGGCTGGCAAAACCTCTCACGAGGCCCTTCAGAACTTATCGCGAGGCCTCAAAGATCTCCTACGGCGGCCGTCATGGCCTTCCACGAGGCTCTCCAGACTTTTCCCTCCAGAGTGTCCCTTGAGGGCCTCCAAAATTTCCCATGAAGGCTGGCAAAATCTCTCACGAGGCCCTTCAGAACTTATCGCGAGGCCTCAAAGATCTCCTACGGCGGCCGTGGGAGGCCGTAGGGCCTTCCACGAGGCCCTCTAGACTTTTCCCTCCAGAGTGTCCCTTGAGGGCCTCCAAAATTTCCCACGAAGGCTGCCAGAACCTCTCACGAGGCCGTTCAGAGCCTTCCGCGAGGGTCTCCAAGAACTCCTATGAGCACCGTCAGAGCCTCCCACGAGACCCTTCAGAGCCTCCCATGAGGGCCTCCAAGATCTCCTATTAGGGCTGTCAGAGTCTCTCATGAGGCCCTCCAGAATCTCTCATGAGGGCCTCCAAGAGTTCGTACGAGGGCCGTCAGAGCCTCCCACGAGGCCCTTCAAAGCTTTTCGCGTGGGTCTCCAAGAACTCCTACCAAGGGCTGCCGGAGCCTCCCACAAGGCCTTTCCAAAGCCTCTCGCGAGGCTCTCTAGAGTATCCCGCGAGGGCCGCTAATGCCTCCCACGATGCCCTCCAAAACTTCCTACGAGGGCCGTCAGAGCCTCCCATGAGGCCCTCCAGAGCCTCCAGCGAGGATCTCTAAGACCTCCACAAGGCTCTCCAGAGCCTCCCGCGAGGGCTTCCATAGCTTCCCACGTGGATTGCCAGATCTTCCTACGTGGACTGCCAGAACTTCCCACAAGGGCTACCAGAGCCTCTTACGAGGCCGTCCAGAGCCTCCCGCGATGATCTCTAGAGCTGCCCACGTGGGCCAGCAGAGCCTCACGAGGGCCTCCAGATCCTTACGCTAGGGCCGCCAGAACCTTCCGCGTGGGTCTACATGACCTCCTATGAGCGCCTTCAGAGCCTCCGACGTGGCCCTCCAGGGCCTCGCATGAGGACCTCCAAGACCTCCTACGACGGCCGGAATAGCCTCCCATGAGTTCCTACTGAGCCCCGCGAGGGTCTCCTAGACCTCCTGGGAGGACCGTCAGAGCCTCCGGCAAGGGTCTCCAAGAATTTCTACGAGGGCTGTCAGAGCCTTCCACGAGGGCTGTCAGAGCCTCCTACGAGGTCCTCCAGAGCCTGCCACGAGGCTCTCCAGAGCTTCCCACGAGGCCCTCCAGAGCCTCCCACGAGAATCTCCAGAGCTTCTCACGAGGGCCGCCAGATCTTCCCACGAGCCCTCTAGAGCCTCCCGCGAGGATTTTCAGAGCTGCCCACGTGGGCCAGTAGAGCCTTACGAGGGCCTCCAGATCCTTACGCTAGGACCGCCAGAGCCTTCCGCGTGGGTCAACATGACCTGCTATGAGCGCCGTCAGAGCCTTCCTCAAGGCCCTCCAGAGACTCCTGCGAGGGCCTACATGACCTCCTACAAGGACCGTCAGAGCCTCCCACGATAGTCTCCAGGACTTCCACGAGGCTCTGCTGGCCATCGTGGGCAGCTCTGGAGATCCTCGGGGAAGACTCTCGAGGGCCTCGTGGAAGGCTCTGAAGGCTCTCGATGGAGGCTCTGAAGGGCCTAGCGAGTTGCACTAGTGGCCATCGTAGAAGGCTCTAGAGAGCTACCCACCATATTCTCTATCGCCCAAGCACTCAGGTCCTCACGTATAACCTACCAGGGCATGCCGTCCAAATATCCTCCAGTGTAACCTCTAAGGCCCTCCCGTGCAACCTATCCAGGTATTCTGTCAAAGCCCCCAGGACCTCATGCTCTAAGGTCTAAAGTAAAGTCTGAGATAAATAAATAAGAATTTTTAATTTAAAAAATAAAGGTAAATGTAAGAAGTATGTAAAAAGAAGTAGTAAATAAAAGTCTTTGGCCTTTATTTCTCCTTTTCATTGAAATTCACTACTTATCCCTTTGCCCTTTCCAATCTTTTGTGGAAATTTTGAGAAGTCTTTTCTTTCAGGTGATATCTTCAAAATTTTCACTCGGTGATTTATCTGAGTGATATTTAATTCATTTTAAAATTAAATTAAATTAGAAATTAAAATCAATAAGTAAAATGCAATAAATAAATAAAATGTTATGATTTATTTGGATGTGGTTTATTTGAATGTTCAATGAAGTTGGTTATAGACCAACATCCCATACCAGTTGAACATTGTCTGAATTATTGATACGCATCATGCAACAGTGTTCGGCATCATCAAAAAATGGGGTCGAAATAAACATATCTTCCCGCGCTGTTTCAAAAATCGAGACCCTCTTTAGAGGTTTATAAAAATTATTTTTTTCATCAATCATATAAATTATTTAACAATCATTTAAACAAAGATGGGAGTTTGGAGCGCGAAGCATGCAGAGGGGCCAGCCCCCCTAGTTAAAATGAAATGAAGTAGACGACCGTCTTCAATGATTGGGTTGAAGTTTCTGACGTCTAATCTGAAGAATTTTTTTTAAATTATAATTTTTCCTGACAGTAACAAAAAAAAGGTTCCAAATGAAATTTCTATTCTTACTAAGGCGGTTCAGGCAATAAAAAAGTACTTGTAAACAAAAAGGATAATACGTTCTCAAATAATTATAATTTTCTAATGAAACTACGCGATGAAAAATTAGGAGTCCAAAGGTATGAGAGGAAATTATTCACAAAAGTTTTGATCTGCGGAAGACAGTCAAAATGAGCAAAAACTAACCCATAAACAAAAACCACGAACATTGACGGTCAAATTTCGTATAGAACCAACTAAGTGTACCTCTTTTGACCATCGGCGATCGAAAGCTAAGGTCTAAGAAAAAGTTATTTCCAAAAAGGTTGATATGCGGAAAGCAGTCAGAATGAGCAAAAATCAGTCAGAATGAGAGAAAATCAATCCCAAAACTCCAATAACGAGCATTGAAGGTAAATTTTCGTACAGAATCCAATAAGTGTATCCCTTTTGACCATCGGCGATCAAAAACTAGAAGTCCAAAGGTCTAGAAAAAAGGTAATTCCAAAAAGGTTGATATGAGGAAGGCAGTCAAAATGAACAAAAAACAATCCCAAAACTCCAATCACGAACATTAACGGTGAATTTTCGTACAGAATCAAATAAGTGTTCCTCTTTTAACCATCAGCGATCAAGAGCTAGGAGTCCAAAGGTTTAGAAAAAAGCTATTCACAAAAATGTTGATATGCGGAAGACAGTTGAAATGAGCAAAAAGTAGCCAAAAAACTCCTACCACGAACATTGACGGTCAATTTTTGTATAGACTCTTTTGACCATCGGCGATCAAAAACTAGGAGTCCAAAGGTCTAGAAAAAGGCTATTCACAAAAATGTTGATATGCGGAAGACAGTTAAAATGAGCGAAAAGTAGCCAAAAAACTCCTACCACGAACATTGACGGTCAATTTTGTATAGACTCTTTTGACCATGGGCGATCAAAAACTAGGAGTCTAAAGGTCTAGAAGAAAGATAATTCCGAAAAGTATGATATGAGGAAGGCAGTCAAAGTGAACAAAAACCAATCCCAAAACTGCAATCACGAACATTGACGGTAAATTTTCGTACAGAATCAAATAAGTGTACCTCTTTTGACCATCGGCGATCAAAAGCTAGGAGTCCAAAGGTTTAGAAAAAAGCTATTCACAAAAATGTTGATATGCGGAAGACAGTTAAAATGAGCAAAAAGTAGCCAAAATACTCCAACCACGAATATTGACGTTCAGTTTTTGTATAGACTCTTTTGACCATCGAAGATCAAAAACGAGGAGTTCAAAGGTCTAGAAAAAAGGTAATTCCAAAAAGGTTGATATGAGGGAGGTAGTCAAAATAAACAAAAACCAATCCCAAAACTCCAATCACCTGTAGAAATTTTAAGTTGGGAGTGTTCCCGCTTCAAAGCGGCTTTTATGAAATACGCGTGTGCTCATCTTGACTGTCTTCCACAGATCAAAAATTTTGTGATTACAAATACTTTCTTATTCCCTATGCCACCTAAATGAGCATAGAAATTTCTTCTGAAACTTTTTTCTGTTACTTTTACGTAAAAAAATATATTTAGAAAAAAATTTGTCAAACTAGATGTCAGAAACTTCAACCCATTGCTTCGGAAGTAGTTTGTTCGCGTGTGCACTGTTCATATAGAACTCTGAGAGAAAGTATTACTTTCTTGAAAAGTCAGCTCGTATCAAACGTTTCTTAATTGCGCTTTGGTAGCTGTGATTAAGATTCGTTCGAAACGAAAGTGTTTCCCCGGAAATTCTGATTCACATCGATACTGGATCGAATTTTCCTTTTTCCGAGTAGCAAACTTTATAATTTATAAATGTATAATTTATAAGCGACTCGGTAGCGATTCGTTAAAATCATTTCATGCATAATGATAGGGATAGCTACGTAACTGAAAGTTTTATGGAGTTGAGTTACGTTTTTCTTGCGATTTGTCGGCTTTTGAATATAAAAAAGGCGTAATTGTATAATTTCTTAAACTGTGGTAGGAAAAAAGTGTGTGGGTTATAAAGATGTAATTTATGCGGCTAGAGTGGTTGATCTATTTGTATGTTTCGTAATATGTTAAGGTTTTGTAGCTATTAAAAATTGATCTAGATTTCTTTGTGAAGAAATTTTCGACATCGTAGTCTTTTTTCAATTTGATCGTTCTTATAAATGATTTCTATATGGCCAATTATTTTGAAAAGATAATAAATAATTTTTAATATTTTTATTACTTATAATTTACCATTTCTGAAAGATACCCGCAGAGGGCCTTGCTTGTTACCCTCATGCCTTACTTTACAAAAATCAAACGATTTTTGCTGTTATAAATTGTCTTTTGTGTCAAATAGTAACCATATCTCACCAAATGTGCAGTTACTGAAAATAAAGATAATTCCAGCAAATTTTAATGCGTGTGCGGATTGTCTGTCTGAAAAAAATTATAAACAATGTGGTAAGTCGGTGAAAAAAAAACGAAAGTGTGATAGGATGCTGATCATGAATTTAAGTCCCGGTCGAGGAGCTAATATTTTTATTATTTTATATTTTTGTTTTTCATACGTATTAAAAATATATACATATTTATTGGAATATGCTTAAAAATCACAAGGAGAAAATTTTTAAATGTATTTTTATGAATTAAAAATTTACCATAAGGGTAACTGCGAAGGGCCCACGAGGGCGACCATAAAGGCAAACAAGAAGGAAGCCCATGTTGGATTCTTATGTATTGGAATGTCGTTTCAATGAGGGCCCACGCCTGGAATGCCCTCATGGGCCCCTTATGACTAGGGGGTAATCCATGATTTCCACACGGGATAAAACATTTTAATTTTTAATTTGAGTCTAATGAAAAATGTATCACAAGTCACTTTCGGTTCGTTATACCAGGAAATAAAGCACTGAAATTCCTTTTGTTCATATTCAATCGTGAAAATTTTTAAATCTTAATAATTTTATTGTTTTCAAATTCATGAGCAAAGGTTTCATAGGCGTAAGCTTGAATTTAAAAAATTGTCTGTTTTTTTCTTATTATTAAACTACTGATATCAAAAAAAAAAAAAAAAGAAAATGTCACGTAGTGAATTTCAATTTTTATCTCAATTCTACAAGCAAAAAGTTTTAATTTGAGCCTCCCCCGAAGAAAATCTGACTTGAAGAAAAGCCTCCAGCATGGGGGTATAAATAACCAAATTTTCATCATTTTTATAATTTTTCTTATTCAGTGTTGCTACAAGACCTATAAAACCTGGAAGGCCTGGAAAAATCATGGAATTGTGGAAAAAGTTTTGAAAAACCTGGAAGTCATGAAATTTTGAAACCAGCCTTCTGTAGCAACCCTGCTTTGAAATTAACTTTATGACATCGATGAAAATTTTCCTGGCTTCTGCATAATTAATTTCCTGGCGCTTTAGAATTTCTAACTTCCTCGGGGCAAAAGAGATTTTTTTTTAGAAAATTGTAAAGTTTGTTGTTTATGAAAATATGAAATTTTTAATTTTACTATGTTTGCCTCAAATTCATTACGGCACCTTCGAAATTGTCTCTATGACATCAATGCAAATTTTTCTGGCTTTTGGATAGTTATTTTTCTGGCGCATTTAAAATTTCCAGCTTCCCAGGATCGATAGGAAATTTTCCCGAAAAATTTTTCAGTTTGGGGCTTATGAAAATTTTAAATTTTCCTATGTTTGCCTTAAATTCATTACGACTGTAAAGAGATTCATAGTTATGAGCGCGGACAGGTAGATTTTCAATTTAAAATTATGTATACCTTCTAAATTTATTGGTAAATATTTAATATATACTTTTTAAATTTTATATTCCTGAATTTCGTGTGCTTCAATTTGATAACAAACATATATTCAAAAGGTACAATATGGTAATTTCATTTTTTAAATATTCAAAATATGTTACATGAAAAATTGTTGAATTTCAATAAAAAAATTATTCCATTTTGAAAGGCTTTTATTTTTCAAATGATTCATTCTGAAAAACTTCTAATTTAAACTTCTAGGTATCATTTTGAAGATCAATACAATAACAAATCAATTTCGAAAGACATGTTTTGAAATTTTGAAAGTTCAATTTTGAACTCTTCAATTTGCAATTGATTTTTTACTGTTTTATTTTTCCATTTCTCTATTTTTCTAGTCTTGAATTTATATTTTTTAATCGTGTTTATGCTTCAAATTAAAAACTGTTAATTCTAAACGCTTTAAATGTAAAATTGCCTAGTTTAAAATATTTTAAATTGTTTACTTTTGAACTCTCTAAAAGCTTAAAGTGTATGAATGTTTTCAATTCAATTCCATTCAAAATTTGTTATTACTATACTAAGATGTCTTAGATTTGAAATTTATAATTTTAGTATACCAATTTGAAATTGAACAATATTCAACATCAAGTTATTTATTTTTGAAAATTTTAATTATAACTTTTTTTGATTCAAAAGATTAAAATTTGAATTTGGGCGACGTTTAATTATGAAGACTTAGATTCGTAATCTAAACCCTGTGAATTGAAAACATTTTGAATTTAGAGGTCAAATTTTTTTTAATTGTGATATTTCCGACACTTTATTTTGGATTCAAATGAAATTTATAAGCATGTTGTAAAGCAAAATGCTGTTTTATATAAAAAATAAAACATTTTTAAGACTTTCACCAAAAAAAAAAACAGAACAATTTTTTCATTCGATTTTTGACGAAAAACGTATATTTTTTACGATTTTCTTTAAAAATCATATTCCTTGTTCTTTTATATTTCATAAAAAAAATTCATGGACACATATCTGGTTTGCGAGTAATGAATATTTAAAGAGCAGCAGTCCAGTCAAATACTTGAGCCGCCGCATAGTGGGACAAGAGTGGATTTTTTTGGGACACATCAGGCTACAGGTCAAAATTTTTATCCGATTAAAACATTTTTTTTAAAAATCAAAGCAGATTTAATTCATTTTTTAACTCGCAAAAAAGAAATTTCATAGACTCAGAATCGATTAAAATTAATGCATAGGCACTGAAGGAACGTAAATATACGTTATGAAAATGTTACTTAGTACTAAGAAATGCTATAAATTAACAATAAATATTGTTATAAATAAATTATATTGAAGAATGCTTAATTGTGACAATATCACTTAATTTATGGCCTTTCTCACAACTAGTAAAAATTTACATAACGTATTGCAGCAATTTAAGTGAAAAAAAAAACATTTTTCCCTATGCGAAAATGTTATAATTGAGTATTTGTTAATATACTTTATTTACAACAATTAAAATTATTAATTTATAACATTTCTTAGTAATGGGTGAAATATCCATAACGTATTATTTATTTATAGATTTTTTGTTGCTACATATTTCTCAAATAAATTTTAAATGTCCGATCCAATATGGCGAACAACATTTATAAAAATTATCCGATTTGTATAAAACTCATTTTGTAGTGGGTTTTCGAATCACAGTTTACAAATTTGGGGTCAAAAAGTTAAAATTTTAAGTGTCCGTTCCAATATAGCGAACAAAATTTATAAACAATTATCTGATCTCTATAAAAATGATTTTCTAGGGGTTTCTCGAGTCGCAGATTACAAATTCGGGCCATTGAAAGTCAATTTGAGGTTTTGCATATAATACTTGGACTATGTGACTGAAAAACCCGATGCAAGTGAATTTTATGAATATCGAATGATTTAAACTAAATCTTCGTCGTCATTTTGTACTTTCTATTTTAAAATTTGAATTTTTGATATAAGATTTGGAATCTTTAGCTGGAGAAAACCCTAGAAAATGAGCTTTATACAAATCGGATAATTTTTTATAAATTTTAGTCACCATATTGGATCCGCCATTTTGAATTTCAACTTTTTGACCCAAAATTTGAAATCTGTGACACAAAAACACCTCACAAAATGAGCTTTATAAAAATCGGATGATTTTTATCAATTGTTGTCGACATATTAAGTCGGCAATTTTGAATTCTTTTTGACCCAAAATTTTGAATCTGTGACTCGGAAAACCCCTAGATAATGAGTTTTATACAAATCGGATAATTTTTTATATATTTTAGTCACCATAATGGATGTGTCGTCTTGAATTTCAACTTTTTGACCCAAATTTCGTAATCTGTGACTCGAAAATCCCCTACAAAATGACTTTTATACAAATCGTATGATTTTTTATAAATTTTGGTCGCCATATTGGATAGACCATTTTGAATATTAACTTTTTTATGTAATATTTCGAATCTGTAAATTTTAAAACTCCTTGACAATAATAATAGGACAATAGAACATCGAAAAAAAGTATCTAAACGTTAAACACCCTCGGACATCAGAGACCCATTAAAATTTTAGAAAAAGTGCAAAAAAGTTCATTGTGAAGTAATTTTTTTTTTATATTTGGGCTTCCACTGAAATTTGTGTTAAAAGTTATTCTAATAATAATAAAAGTCCATCCAATAATATACAAATCTAGAAAGTTTTAATAATTCCTGAAATATATCCATAAAAATCGAGGGAATCAACTTTGATAAAGAAACTCACTTTTATAGATATATTTCAGGAGTTACTAAAGTTTTACAGATTTTAATGTTGTTTTATGTACTTTCATTGTTATAAGAACAACTTTTAACATAAATTTCAGTAGAAATGCGAATATTAAAAAAAATTACTTTTTAACGAACTTTCATGAAAATTGCTATTTTTCTACATGATGTAACTTCGGACGTACGAGAGATATAACATGAAATTTTTTTTAGATTTACTTTATATCAAGCCTGCTTTAACTCATATTCTGACTATTTCTTCTACAATGCACAGGAAATATGCTATATCACAAATACTAAAACTAAATTTAAAAAAAAAAACAATTCTGATAAATATACGTTCCGAAAGCTGTATCTCCTAAGGTATATGAGATAAATAATTCCTTTTTTTAGTTTTACGGGGAATTTAATGTACTTTAATTTTTGGTCAGAGGAATTTGAAGTACCATACTCTGAAGTAGAGAAATATTTTTAAAACTGATAATAACTGCAATTTTTCACACTTTTTCCAAAATTTTAATGGGTCCCAGATGTCCAAAGGTTTTTAACGTTTACATACTTTCTTTCGATGTCAACCTTCAGAGCTTAAGTCATGAAAGCACCGATTTGGAGTTATTTTTACAAAAATGTACATAATACATTCAAAATAAATCTGGAATGATTTCAGAAGAAAAATGAGAGGTGCAAGCCATTTTGAGTTGAAATTAATCCAAGCCCACAGTGGCCGGGCTTCTGTCCCACAAAGCACAGTTATGATATTCCTGACCTAGGGAACGTCCATTGCGTACTTTATTTTTTATTTTTTGAACTCTTTTAGTAACAAGCGAGGGTGTATTTGAATATTGCGTAATCGGTGTAGTAATTAACGAGCCGACTAAATATTTTTCTCACGGAAATGTGAAAATGCAAGGCATAATAAAGAGAACGGCGCGGCGCGGCGGGTGCAGCTCTTCCTTATTACTACGGCCTCGTATAGAAAACCGGAAGTGGATCCTCGAAGTAAGGAACGAAGAACGGTTGATACTCGCCTTCTGTTCGTGGCCATAATTCACGCATGGCAGAATCGTCGCGATTTTTTATTTTTTCACTTTCACAAATGTAACCGCCTCCTGCTTGACTAGCAAGATGATCGGAATCTGCTATATATTACGTGAATTATGCATGTATAGTACGCGTAATTGCAACGTGTTTCCATTTTTATTTAGAAATATAGATAAAAAGTCTTGTACTATAACCCAGCAAACATGGTTATATAATTTTTATGTAACTGTTACATAACAGATTGTAACACGTTACATAACTGGTGAACCACGGGTGAGTCACATGTGACGAAAAATGTCCACTCTATATGATGAAGCAGTTTTATAACGGCTCTGTAACTCTGTGAGATAGATTTTATAACACGTCCGTAGCTATGTTATAATAGTGTTATGTTATATAAATGTTATGTACCAGTGTCGGATCGGTATTTTAATGCTCTGCAATAATTATGTAATACTTCTATAGCAGCTTTACTGAAGGTTGTATAGTGGTGTAATGGATCTGTCACATAGTTACGTAACGTATATGTTACAGTATTATGTAACAAAAATGTAAGTCTGTTATACGTATCTTACATAGTTATGTTGTACAAAAGGTATGTAAAGGAGCTCTATCGTGCGAAAATTTTAAGCCGGGCAGTACCAGGCCCCAAAAAGGTTATAATGAAAGCCCTCGTCATGCCTGATATATTTTATACCGTAAGAAATCCCCACTTGGTAGGCTGCGACCTCGAAAGAGCAATAAATTGGTCCTAACCTAAAAATTCATACATCTATATTGGCTGCACATTCCACTTGCACGACTGTATCGCGATTGAATCTCACATATACTGGTTTAATCATATTATTCGCATTCTCGAAATACAAAGCATGTTCCAACTTTCATTTAATACAGACTAAAATATATGTAAAATTTGAAAAAAAAACCGATGCAGTCATGTCACAGCGTCGTAGCGTTGCAAACAGCTGTATTGGGAATGAAAACATCCACCGCGCCAAAAAGGGCGCTGCGTTGCCACACAATCATGGCCGCGGAAGCCATAAGGATAATATGGAATTATAGAGTAGTAGCAATAATTTAATTAAAAAGTGTGTTCAAATTTAGAAAATAGTATTTTTGGACCTAGATAGTTTGTGTGGTTACGCAACAGCTACACCTGCATCCAGAAATATGATCGAAGGCCAAAAAATTCTTGATTCTGGTATGACTGTAATGTGCAGAGCTACCATAAAAACTCGCGAAAAAGTTGAAATACATTCATTGTGCCTTCAAACCAGTGCTTTAACTTCAGAACCATTTCAGTAATTATTACTTCAGTAATCATTTTCATTAAAATTCAAGGAACAGACAAGTAAATTCTTGACGTTATAATCTTTCACATTTAAATTTCTCAACCACTCACTGTGTTTATCTACATCTTCAATATTTCCAAATAACTTTCGCCTTTTTATTTTACAATTCCAAACCTTGGAGCTCTATGGAAACTTAAATTGAAGATTTTATTCTCTTTTGAGTCACAACCACTGACGCAGCAACCTCCGAAACTTGTTGATTTTCGATATTGACGTGCAAACTCCATTGTGGGATCAAATAATTACTCGGAAGTATTTTGCTTATCAGAGCTACTTATTACAGCACTTGTTCATTCAGTTGGACGATCATAACAATTGAAAGCTATGTTTTTGCCTGTTTTCGTGATGTTTTATGAGTATTCAATATGTCATCCACAGCCATATTGGTTAGTTCGCGTAGGGGCCGACAGTGTCGCTTAGCATGTTTAAATCCCCAATAGCGCGCATTTTATGCTAGTATTTCTATAATTGTAATCAGTTTAATTAATTAATTTTGCAAGCTCGTTAGACAGACCTTAATTAAATTGATTTTAATGAAAAATCGAATTAAAAAAAGTGTGTGCAGGTATGAGTGGGTGAAACTAATTCAATCTTTTATTTCAGGATTGGGATTAGCGGAAGATGGCAGATTTGAAGAATCTGACCCATGGGTCTGGTGGAGGAACAAAATTTCATGGTTTTGATCAAGTGCAATTTATTGCCAGTGCTAGTAATCAAGGTGACAATCAAGTTGCAATTAGATCCCCACCATCAACCTTGCATTTAGAGAATCTCAATAATGCAGTACTTGGGTAATTATCCTATTTTATTACATTGTTATATTGAAAATTGTGAAATGTTAATTTTATTATACATTTTAGAAACACATAAAATTAGTTATTTATGAAGGATTTATGATGAGTTATTAAACATTTTCAATTTGAATACAAAAATTGTTTGTCGATAATAAATTCCATCATTGTGGTGGTCACGTAACTGCAGTAATTGACTGGGATTGATAATAATTGAAAAGATCACGAAAGCATGTAAAATGCTCGATAAATTAAGAATGGAGTTTCAGATTACATTTCTCATAGTTCATATGATTAAAAGTGTAAATTGTACCTAATTTGATTTATTTTCAAGCAATTTATATTTTTGCAATTCTTTTCTTTTTTATTTAAATCGTACACGTTGGATATAATTTTCAGATCAACAAGTTTGAATTAAAAGCATTCAAACTTGCGTAATTTCAAATTGAAAGCATTTAAAATGAAACAATTTTGAATTGAAAGTTTTAAAAAATGAATAATTTCAGATTGAAGCACTAAAAGTTATTTCATTTCAAATTCTTAGTATTTCAACGAGTTTCAATTGAAAAAGCAAAAATAGAATAATTTTACATTAGAAGAAGAGAGAAAATAATTCTTATCAAAAAATAGTTCTGAAAAATGTGCAATTTTTTAAATCTTTGAGATCAGTTCAAAATTGCATTATGAACAATCAATATTTATATAACGTTTTTAAATCTTTGCGTAAAACGCATATTCTTCAAAATAATTTTTAAAATAGTTTTAAAAACTTGCTTGTACCCTTCCCGTGAAACTCTACTTTTTCTAAAATATCGAATTATTTTACAAATATTAAAACTGTATTGAAAAAATTTGAACCCATATTCAATCTATTTCAATCAGAAATAATTTGGTATGGAACTAAAGTCTAAACGGAAACCTTTTCAAGAGAAATAAACTTGCATTAGAAAAGTTTATTCATTCTCTATCGCCTACTTTTATTTGAATTCCCTGAAAAAGTACGTCGCCATTTCTTTATTTCTCGTTGCCTCAAATTTATTTCTTATCCACAATTTATGCTTGGCAGGAAATTTGGAAGTAGTTTCGGGGAAAGAAAGACTTTCTGGAGAAAGAAAAAATGAAAGTACTATAAAACACAAACATCCATTTAATCTATAAAAAACTATGTATCATTCAGTGTGAGCGACTTTACCCCACATTGTGGAGCTAAGTCTCTCACTCATAAGAAAAAGTGAAAAAACAGTGCTTGAAAGAAAAACTTTACATAAAAAGTAATTATATATAAATTTTCTAATAATGATAAAGCAAATACAGTTACTAAAATTCATGGCAACGTTAAATAATCTGCTTATTGTCACTTGGAACATAACCATATTTATGCTTAACATCACGTTTAAGCAAGACATATTACAATACATCTTTTTAATTTGACAGATTTCATACTTTTAAAACGTTTTAACAGGTATTTTTTATCTGTTAAGCGCAGTGATTATCAAGGAAAACAATTTTTTCTTTGATTTATAATAAAATACTATAAACCGTTTTTCTCCACAAAAACAGAAATTCTTACAAAAATCATTCTGCATGACGAAAACTGTATTTTATTTGTGTGAAAATTTTCATAAATCGTGTTTAAGTGTTAAAAAATATGATCCATTGCACAATTTTCCACGAACTTTTGCAAGTCAAGTTTTTTACGAGTTTTTTTTTACACAATATAACCAATTTTACGAAATTGAGAGTCTTATACGCACGCACTTTTCATCCGCTATAACTTACGAAACTATACCAAACAAGCTTCAAAATGAAGTTTAACTTTGAATTACCGGTGGTCGGGGGAGGGATTCTTAGGAAGGAATTAAATTGTAGTAGAAAAATGCAGGTCTTCATAATTCAATTTCAAATATACTAGAAAACAAACGCGCGCGCTGCGCTCGATTTTTTTTATCACACGCGATTTTTAAATTAAAATATAAAATTGATATTTATACAAAATTTTTGCATTGCATAGTATCTGCTATCTAAAATAATAAAAGAGAAAAGCAAACTGTTGCATTTTTGTTCAAGAATATCAATTTCCGACAAAAGACACTAACATAACATTTCAAAAAATAGTTCTAGATTGTGAATCTTTTTTTAAACCTAATGTTTTTTGTTTGAAATTATTGATTTTCGTTGGAGAATGTTTATATAACCTAAAGTGTTCCAAAATTGTAAATATTCTTTTAAATCTATACCGATTTCCTCAGAAAAACGCGAGCAAAACCTAAAATTGTGCACAATTTTATTGTCTGCTTTAAAATCCAACGATTTTTTAATAAAAGTACGGTCTTCCGGTATAAAATGCCAACAAAACCAAAAATTGTACAAGAATGTGGATTCAATGACTCTGATAATTTGAAAAATCTCATAATTTTTTTTTTATTGAAAATACCAATTTTCGACGAAAAAGACGAACATTACATAACAAAAATCTATTTAAGATTGTAAATCTTCTTTTAAACCTAATGTTTTTTGTTTAGAATAACCGATTTCATCAATAAATAACATAAATAACAAATTATGTTAACATTACCGTAAACTGTTCCAAAACTGTAAATTTTCTTTGGAAACTATATCGATATTTCCGTTGAAAATCGCTAGCCCAATCTACAATTGTATAAAAATTTTTAATCTTCCATAAAATCTAATGATTTTTTCACCAAAAATACCGATTTCCGGTATAAAAGGCCAGCATAACCTAAATTGTTAAGTTGTGAATCTTCTTTGAAATATAATTTTTCTTTTAATAAAAATTTTAATTTCGACAAAAACACTAACTTAATCCGAAATTGTTCAAGCATGTACATTCTTATTATTTTAAACAAAAATCATTGGATTTCAATCTAATGATTTTCGTTTAAAAATACCAACTCCAGGTGAAACACACCAACAAAATCTTGAGTTGTTGAGAAATTATAAATATTTTTTGAAATCTAATAATTTTGTATTAAAAATACAAATAATTTGCAACGAAAAAGACTCATATAACATAACTGAAAATTGTTCAGAATAGTAAATCTGCTTTGAAATCTAATTATTTTTGTTTAAAATAACCAATTTCCTGTGAAAAAGGTTGATATAGCCTGAAACTGTTCAAAAATTGCAAATCTTGTTCGAACTATAATGATTTTTGTTTGAAAATGTCAATTTCTGATAAAAAAAAAAGCTAACAAAACCGAAAAAGGTGAATTGTTGAAAATTTTTTCGAAACTTTATGATTTTATATTAAAATTCTTTATAAAAATACTAATTTCTAGCAAAAAGCACTGACATAAAGCACATATAATATACTAAATAATCTATTAGATAATTTGAAAGTTTTATTTTAACTGTGCATGACCCGCAAGATCCGAAACTCGTGGATCATGGAACAGGAAGATAACTTTCTTACCTTGGCATGAACATATAGTACTCTACGCACGTAGTCTGTCCATGTCAAGGTAATGAAAATACGCTTCCGCGCGCCGGCGCACTTTCAGAACCGTGGTGTAGAGGAGAGTCGTGAAGGCAACACCAGTGACAAGTCAACGCGCGCATCTCCCTCCACTCGGTTCTGACGCCCCCGTCAGTTTTTCTTGAGTGGCGAGTGCATAATAGAGATGTGTATCGTCGGCCAAAGTATCGATATCGTGGTATCGATACGTATCGGGCCGTTCCGGTACATAGTATCGATATATCGGAGTAAAAGTATCGATATTATCGATACTTTTTAGAATTTTTTTCACTTGAATGAAAATCGTGTTTAGCTTATGGATTTTTAAATGA
>JAUMHM010000071.1:23524028-23575963 GCA_032362435.1 Melikaiella ostensackeni | reverse complement strand
AAAAACTTTCCACCCCCCCCCCCCCCCCCCACTCACAAATTTGCAGGCGATCTAGCGATTTTGGTGGATTTTTTAGAACAACTGGGACAAATGCTAAAGTTTTTAAAAAAGTATGTAGATGAAAAGAATTTGGAAATCAAAGTAAAAAAATTAAATGTTATGATCTTCAAAAAAAGAGGCAGGAAAAAGAATGCAATTCAACATAATTCCGGCGGAGCTCAGGTAGACACTCAACTTCGAACAAAGGTTACTATCGTACTGAGGGTCATACAGCCTGAAAATTTGGAGGGTTATGGGGGGGGGGGGAGAAGAATACAGATTAATATCAGACCCTGCTTGTTGTTTTCCGAGGCCCCAAGAAAGCGACAAAAACATTAGCTTCGTTATTTGATGGCCATACTTCGTATAATATTGTTATTGCAACAAGACTGTTATTAAATATAAGGGGAGTGGTTTTGGGATGCAATAACTATGTAAAAACATATGAAAAGGTGTACATGTGAGAAATTAAATTCTATTCTATTCTATTCTACAAACAAAGTGAACAATAAATAGTGATTTATAAATTTAAAATTATAAATAAATTACCGAACTTCATTTGGTTCGATCAGAAATAGGGGTTTCTTCGGAAGGCAAAGAACGTTGATTCGAAAAATGTGAAAATCTTCTGGATTTTCTGGGCACAAGGTGAAGAAAATTAGGTCAGCTCTAATGTCCTCTTCTTTCTCAGAAGAAAATTTCACGGTCAGTGATACTTGCAAACCTGGCATGAGTGTTGTTGCCTTCTCAATTTCCACCTTTCTCAAATTTGTAAATTGGAAAATTAAAAAAAAATTATAATAATGTAGATTTATAATTAAATTGAAAATTATTATATGTTGAAGGAATAAATTCTAAATTTACTGCATTGAAAACATTTCAATGTTATAAAAAATATTATCGAGAAAAAATTTTTTTAATTAGAGGATTATTTTATTTTTATTTCTATACCTCGAGATTTTTTGGATCAGTTTTCCATTCGATACGATCGTAACGCAAATAGGCCCACTTTGAAGATTTATTACAGATTATAACTTTTCGATTGTAGGATTTTTTAGCCTCAAAGTCCTAAACAAAATATATTTACATTAAAAATACATTTTATAAAGACTTGTATTGAATATATTGATATAATAATATATAATAATGAAGTACGTGGAAAGGCAGAGACCTTTTCATTGAGTTTTAATTAATGGAAAATTTCAGTACCTTTAACATTTTTTCAGCTAAATTCAAATTATCCTAAAGTCAGGAATTCTCAAACCAAAAAGACGAATTTTCAATGAAAGAGTTTAATTTTGAACGAAAAAAAAATTTTTGAGTCAAGAGAGAAAAAATATTTCAAACAAATTGTTCAATTTTCTACAAAACAGTGGAATTTTCAACCCAAAAATATGATTTTCCAACAAAAATGTTAGTTTTCAACCAAATGATGGAATTTTCAGCTCCGAAAAAAAGAAGTGTCAATAAATAGTTAAATCCTCAACCAAAATAGATTAATTTTCAATGAAGCAGTTGTATTTTTCACTAACAAAAAAAAATGAAATTTCTGCAGGAAAATATGAATTTTCAAACCAAATAGATGAATTTTCAAACCAAATGGACGAATTTTCAATCAAAGTTTTGGACTTTTAACTGAAAGAGAATTTTGAGTCGAGAAACAAAAAAAATTTTAACTAAATTGTTTAATTTTCTACAAAATGGTTCAATCTTCAACTCAAGAATATAGATTTTCCACAAAAATGTTATTTTTCAACCAAATAGTTAAATTCTCAGCTCAAGAAGGCAAATTTTTAACACAAAAAGACGAAATTTCAACAACATAGTTGAATTTCCAACATAAAAGGATGACTTCCTGAAAATATTGTTGAATTTTGAACAGAATAATTAAATTTATAACCAAATAGTTGAATTTTCAACCAAGAAAATTAATTTTCTCCCTAATTTTCAATTAAAAAAGATGAATTTGCAGTTACAAGAATTAATTTTAAACGAAACCGAAACTAAAATTCAACTAAATAGTTAAATTTTCAACCAAATATTTGTACTTTTTAAAAGAAAAATGGAGTTTCTACCAGAAGAGATAAATTTTCAAATGAAAAAGACGATTTTGCAACAAAAAAGTTAAGTAATTAGAAAAAGAGGGTGTCTTGACCTCTAGAGTGAAAAAAAATTTGCAATGCATTTTTGGTCCGCCTCAGTAGACACCTAACTACAACTTGATATGAGGAGATTATTCCATGAGTATAAAATCATGTCCAAACTAAGCAGCTAAATCGTCATAAGGTGGAGTGTGCATTCATAACGTCAGTCCCACCAAACTTCGGTTATTCAAAGGAAAGTATGAAAATCAAACCAGAACCACAGGAGTTATGATCGGTTTGTGTTGTACACTGAGGAGGGCACCAGTCTCCTGCAGTTTGGCCTCTAGGATGGGAAAGGACCATTCATTGGTCCAGAAAAGTGATAAGAATTCTCAACCGTGAATAAAAACTTAACAAGCTCAGAGACTTTCCTAAATTTTCATTTTGAAAAGTCTATTTTTAAAAACTCTTACAAATCTTGAAAGCCTTCTGCAATTTCGCAAACTTTGCATAAATTTTCAAAAGTCTCAATGACTTTCCATAACTTTCCAAAAAGTTTCCATGAATTGACATACTTTTCCTAAAGGTCATATACTTCCAAAAACCTTCCGCACACTTTTAAAACTTTTTATACATTTCCGAAGGTTTTAATGAATTTTCGAAGTCTTCATGAATTTCCGAAAGTTTCCGTAAATTTCAGAAACTTTCCGTAAAATTCCGGTAAAAAATCATGTCCAAACTAAGCAGCCAAATCGTCATAAGGTGCAGTGTCCATTCAGAACGTCAGTCCCACGAAATTTCGGTCAGTCAAAGGAGAGTATGTAAACAAAATCAGAACCAAAGGAGTTATGATCGGTTTGTGCTGTACACTGAGGAGGGCACCAGTCTCCTGCAGTTTGGCCTCTAGGATGATAAAGGCCCACACATTGCTCCAGAAAAGTGATAAGAATTCTCAACCATGAATAAAAACTTAACAAGTTCATAGACTTTCCTAAATTTTCGTTTTAAAAAGTCTATTTTTAACAACTCTTACAAATCTCGAAAGCCTTCCAAAATTTCGAAAACTTTCCATAAATTTTCAAAACTATGCATAATTTTCCAAAGATTCCAATAAACTTCCATAACTTTACAAAAAGTTTCCCAAAAATTTCCTTACTTTTCTAAAACGTTCTATACTTCCAAAATCCTTCCGCACACTTTTAAAACTTTACATTCATTTCCGAATGTTTTCATAAATTTTCGAAAGTATTCATGAATTTCCGAAACGTTTCATAAATTTTCAAAAGTTTCTGTAAATTTCAGAAACTTTCCGTAAACTTTCAGTAAAAGAACATGTCCAAACTAAGCAGCTAAATCGCCATAAGGTGGAGTGTTCATTCATAACGTCAGTTCCACCAAACTTCGGTCATTCAAAGGAAAGTATGAAACCAAAACCAGAAGAAAAAGAGTTATGATCGGTTTGTGTTGTACACTGAGGAGGGCACCAGTCTCCTACAGTTTGGCCTGTAGCATAGGAAAGGATCATACATTGCTCCAGAAAAGTGACAAGAATTCTCAACCGTGGATAGAAACTTAACAAGTTCATAGACTGCCCTCAATTTTCGTTTTAAAAAGTCTATTTTTAAGAACTCTTACAAATCTCAAAAGTCTTCTACAATTTCGAAGACTTTCCATAAATTTCCAAAACTCTGCATGAATTTTCAAAAGTTTCAATAAATTTCCATAACTTTCCAAAAAGTTTCCATAAATTTCCATACTTTTCCAAAACGTCCTATATTTCCAAAAACCTTCCGCACACTTTTGCAACTTTTCATACATATCCGAAAGTTTTGATAAATTTCCGAAAGTTTTTATGAATTTTCGAAAGTTTCAGGAAATTTCCAGTGAAATATCATGTGGACATTTAAAGGAAAGTATGAAACAAAAACCAGAAGAAAAGGAGTCATGATCGGTTTGTGTCGTACACTGAGGAGGGCACAAGTCTCCTGCAGTTTGGCCTCTAGGATGATAAAGGCCCACACAATGCTCCAGAAAAGTGATAAGAATTCTCAACCGTCGATAAAAACTTTACAAGTTCATAGAATTCCCTCAATTTTCGTTTTAAAAAGTCTATTTTTAAAAACTCTTACAAATCTCGAAACCGTAAAATTCCGGTAAAAAATCATGTCCAAACTAAGCAGCTAAATCGTCATAAGGTGGAGTGTCCATTCATAACTCAGTCCCACCAAACTTCGGTCATTCAAAGGAAAGTATGAAAACCAAACCAGAACCACAGGAGTTATGATCGGTTTGTGTTTTACACTGAGGAGGGCACTAGTTTCCTGCAGTTTGGCCTCTGGAATGGAAAAGAACCACACATTGCTCCAGAAATTTTGGTTTAAACAAATCTTTTTTGAAAAACTCTGACAAATCTCAAAAGCCGTCCACAATTTCGAAAATTTTCCATAAATTTTCAAAACTTTGCATAAATTTCCAAAAGTTTCAATGACTTTCCATAACTTTCCAAAAAGTTTCCATAAATTGACATACTTTTCCAAAACGTCCTATACTTCCAAAAACCTTTCGCACACTTCTAAAACTTTTCACACATTTCCGAAAGTTTTCATAAATTTCCGAAAGTTTCAGGAAATTTCCGGTAAAAAATCATGTCATCATTCAAAGGAAAGTATTAAAACAAAATCAGAACCAAAGGAGTTATGATCGGTTTGTGTTGTACACTTAGGAGGGCACCTGTCTTCTCCTCTTTGGCCTCTTAGCTGGGAAAGGACTTTCCTAGAATTTGATGTTAAAAATTCAATATTTAGAATCTCTTACAAATTTCCAAATCCTTCCATACATCCGAAAACTTTTCATAAATTCTCAAGAAACCTCCACAAATTTTTAAAACTCTTCATAAATTTCCAAAATTTCCATAAATTTCCGTAGATTTCCGAAACTTTCCGATAAAAAATCATGTCCAAACTAAGCAGCTGAATCGTCATAAGGTGGCGTGTCCATTTATAACGTCAGTCCCTCAAAACTTCGGTCAATCAAAGGAAAGTATGAAAACAAAACCAGAACCAAAGGAGTTATGATCGGTTTGTGTTTTACACTGAGGAGGGCACCAGTCTCCTGCAGTTTGGCCTCTTAGATGGGGAAGGACTTCCCAAAATTCTTATTTTAAAAACTAATTTTTAGAATCTCTTACAAATGTCCAAAACTCTCCATACATTCGAAAACTTTCCATAAATTTTCAAAAAGCCTCCACAAAATCTCAAAACTCTCCCTAAATTTCCAAAAATTGTCATAAATTTTCGAAAATTCCCATACTTATCGTGAATTTTGTTGACAATATGAGAAATACCCACTACCCGTAAAGAATATTCAAAAACACTGAAAAATATTGAAAAATTAGCGCGTGGAAGGAGCTGACAGATTTCTTAAATATATTTTTTAGAAAAGCGACCCGTCTCGAGCCACGGTTCATTTGCGACCGTCTAAGAGAAAAATCTGGAGAAAAATCTTGACATGAAATTTGATACTCTTACGGGACTCGGCTTTGTCTCACCGAAGAAACTTTTTAAAATTTTCTGCGTAGATTTCGAAAACCTGTTCTCTTTAAAAACTGAAGCCTTTGTGAAATTTATGCTTTATTATCGAAAATAATTAATTAAATAATTTTCCGAATAAAATAAAATAATGAAAAATATTGTATTAATTTTTGAGTAAATTATAGTTATAAATATGGACTTTGCCTTGAAAATAACATCCGAAGGTTGAGAGTAAAAACACGTGTCTCTTGGCATCTCATCTAAATTTTCTTTTTTCTTTCCTTTTTCGGAAACCCTCATTCTTCTTGAAGCTTTCGTGTCCAAATCCTCCACCAGAAAATCCAAATTATCCTCGCCTTCACGAGCAAGTGACGATGCCTAGAAATATTTCTCACTTAAAGTGCAGTTTGAAAAAGAATTACTAAAATTAGAACATTTGTAAAAAAATTGAATAAAACTGAATTCTTTTTCGTTTTAATTTTGAGAAAAAAATAATAACATTTTGTAATATCCAAAAAAATTAAAAACCTTTCTTCCCAAAGTTTGTAAATAAGCTTCTGTCTCTTCGGGTTTTTCTATTTTATTATATTGCATTGGTTTATTCTTTTCTCTTTCATTTTTATCTTTTTCTTTTTCCTCTTTTATATCATTTTTATTGAAATCCTTTTCACTCTGCATAATTTCTGTAATAAGTGGATCTTCCTGAAAATTAGAATAAAATAAAAAGTGCTAGGAATTAATATGGTTATAATGATATATCAGATCAGGAAGAAAAAAAATTATTATTTTTTAAAAATTATTGTAATTTTTCATTTTTTACGACTGCAGATTCTTCTGAGTCTTCCTCGAGACTTTTCATCAAATTAAGCCACTTTTCATTGTCAACATTTTGGTCGACTGAATCTCGTTTATTCAGTTTTTTCATTTTTTCGTTATCCTCTCGAAAAAACTGAAATAGACTCACAAACTTAGGAAAGTTTATAGATATTTGCAAACAAATTATAAAAGATTATTGAAATTTTTTTTTTGGCTTTCTATTTCAAAATTCTTACCTCTTTTTCTCCGAGGAACTGATTTTTTTCGTGAAAATCCATTTCCCTTCTGAAGAATATTCAAAATATGCAACAAGCAATTACTAATATATAATTTCATAATTTTTAATTAAATTAATTAGGTAATTTAGAAAACCACGCACTTCTGAATGAATCGACAAGAACTCTGACTTTTTTTCTTTGTAGTTTGAAACTAATCGAAAAAAAAAATTTAAACATATTTTTAATGAATTTTTTCACCTAAATAATTATTTAAATTTGTAATACGTAATGAGAAATTCATAAATACTTTAAGAAAATTCAAAGAAGCTATTAATTTCTTTTTTCTAAAATTATTGACATATCGTTTCCAAGCTTTGTCTCTTTTCATTTGAAGATCTCTTCTCAAAATTGACAATTCAGTCAAAGGATAACCTATGTTAAATAATGGGTTATCAATTATTGTTATAATAAATAATTTTTCAAATAATAAAATTAAAACATCCTTTTAACGCTGTTCTCACTTTTTGTTTGTTTCTTTTCATCCTCTTCAGGGAAATTCCCAATTTCATTTTTGTGCCAAGAAAATGTCTCCTGGTGAGAATTAATTAATGCAATAACAAAAAAATCACTTTCTTATAAATAATTAAAATAATTAAAATAAAAAAGTTCAAACCAGATTTTTTTTGCTCGACTTTCGACTCATTTGAGTTAAAGTGTAGCTCTTCCTATTCTTACGGATACGCTCATAATTTCGGAAAATCCTCAATGCTTAAAAAATTTGATAACTTTTTAAATAAATTTTTCTAAATTGTAAAATATTTTAAAATTATACTCTTTACCTCTTCTTGTTAGTCGTTCTTCTCTTTCCAATCTTAAGAATGTCTTTTCATCCAAATCAGTTGATACCTTGATAAGTGAAAAATAAATAAAATTTCAAAAATGATTTTAAAAGAGGTTATAATTAAAATCAATTGAAAGAAAATGGCAGCTGATGTAATTATAATAAAAATAAATAAAAGTTTCCTTCTTTAAGTTTTCCTACCTTCGCTTCACTACAATACATTTTTTAAATACTTTTAATTCTTTATAACTTTTGGTTTATTAATATTTATTGTCTTCTTTGTGTTTATAGTTTTCCAAAAACTTGAAGATTGCTCTTTTGATTATCGATTCTTAATTGTTTTTTGATTATATTCAATGTATTGAAGGATATTTAAACTATTAATAATGATGATCTATAATAATTGATCTATTCCAAGAAAGGATTAAAAATTGGATCATTTTGGATTATATACATTAAATATTGAAATGTCTCCGATGCCAAAAAAGCATTCAACATTACATCCTTTTAAACTATAAACGTTCCAAATTAATAAATCTTCAATTGAAGATTTTAAAAATTGAAGAATTCTCAATTCAAAATGTGTAAAATTAAATAAATTTCAATTTTAAATCTTCAAAATTGAATACTTTATCAATTTTTGATCTCCAAAATTGATTACTTTTCAATTTTTAATCTTCAAAATTAAATTATTCCAAAAAAAGCATTCAAAATTATATCATTTCGAACTATAAACATTCCAAATTTTTGAATCTTTAAATGTAAATTGTAAAAAAAAAGCATTCAAAATTACATTATTTCGAAATATAAACATTCACAATGCATGACTCTTCAACTGTAAATCATAAAAACTGATAAATTTTGAATTGAAAATCTATAAATTTGCATAAATTTGAATTTTACTTCTTCAAAATTGAATGATCTTCAATTTTTATTTTTTTAAATTGAAATGTTTAAAAAAACCATTCAAAATTACATCATTTAAAATAATATACATCACAAATTAATGAATCTTTAATTGTAAATCGTAAAAATGGAAAAATATTTAATTGCAGATCTATAAACTTGAATAAATTTCAATTTTTCAACTTCAAAATAGATTAATTTTGAATTTTAAATCTTCAAAATTGAACTTCCCAGAAAAAGCCTTCAAAATTGTAGAATTTTAAACTATAAATATTCCAAATTAATAAATCTTCAATTGAAGAGCTTAAAAATTAAAGGATTCTTAATTGAAAACGTTTAAAATTAAATAAATTTCAATTTTTAATCTTCAAAATTGAACTTCCCAGAAAAAGCCTTTAAAATTATATCATTTTAAACTATAAACATTCCAAATTAATAAATCTTCAATTGAAGAGCTTAAAAATTAAAGGATTCTTAATTGAAAGCGTGTAAAATTAAATAAATTTCAATTTTTAATTTTTAAAATTGAATACTTTTTAATTTTGAATCTTCAAAATCGATTATTTTTCAGTTTTGAATCTTCAAAATTAAATTATTCCAAAAAAAAGCCTTTAAAATTATATCATTTCAAACTATAAACATTCCAAATTTTTGAGTCTTTAAATGTAAATCGTAAAATTTAAAGAATTTTAAAATGCAAATCTAGAAAATTGAATAAATTTCGATTAAAAATCTTCAAAGTTGAATAATTTTCAATTTGTAATCTTCAAAATTCAACTGTGTATTCCAACAAAAATATTCAAAATCACATCATTTTAAACTATAAACATTCCAAATTATTTTCTTTGATTCCAAATCTTAAAAATTGAATAAATTTTAATTTTACTTCTTCAAAATTGAATGATCTTCAATTTTTAATTTTCCGAATTGAACTGTTCCAAAAAAAACCATTCGAAATTACATCATTTAAAATTATAAACATTACAAATTAATGAATCTTTTATTGTAAATCGTAAAAATTGAAGAATCTTTAATTGAAAATCTATAAATTTGAAGAAATTTTAATTTTAAATCTTCAAAATTGAACTTTTCCAGAGAAAGCCTTTAAGATTATATCATTTTAAACTATAAATATTCTAATTTATTAAATCTTTAATTATAAATCGTAAAAATTGAAGCATTTTAAATTGAAAATTTATTAAATTGAATGAATTGAGTTTTTGATCTTCACAATTGAATACTTCTCAATTTTGAATATTCACAATTGAATTATACCAAAAAAAGCATTTGAAATTATATCATTTTGAACTATAAACATTCCAAATTATCGAATCTTTAATTGTAAATCGTAAAAATCGAAGAATTTGAAAATGCAAATCTAGAAAATTAAGTCAATTTCAATTTTAAATCTTCAAAATTGAATAATTTTCAATCTGTAATCTTTAAAATTGAACTGCGTATTCCAAAAAATTTTCAAAATTACATCATTTTAGACTACAAACATTCAAAATAATTAAATCTTTGATTTAAGGTCTTGAAAATTGATGAATTTTAAATGTTAAATCTATAAAATTGAATAATTTTGAATTTTGCATCTTGCAAATTCATAATTTTCAATTTCAAATCTTCAAAATTAAACTATTCCAGAGAAAAAAGGCATTCAGAATTCCATTTTTTCAAATTATAAACATTCCAAATTAATGAATCTACAACTGTAAATCATAAAAACTAATGAATTTTGAATTGCAGATCTATAAACTTGAATAAATTTGACTTATACTTTTTCAAAACCGAATCATCTTCAATTTCAAATCTGCAAAACTGAACAATTTTAAATTTTAAATTTACAAAATTGAACTATGAAAAAAAGCATTAAAATTGCATCATTATCGATTTTACACATTAAATATCGAAAAGTCTTCGATTGCAAATATTTAAAATTGTAGAAGTTTCCATTGTAAATGTTCAAAATTAAATGACATATGCCAAAAAAAAGGATTAAAAATTACATAATTTCAAAGTGTAAACATTACAAATTAATGAATCATTAATTGTGATTCGTAAAAATTTGAAGAATTTTCAATTGAAAATCATAAAAATTAAAAAAATTAATTTTTTCATCTTCAAAAATGAACCTTTGCAAAAAAGCATTCAAAATTCGATCATTCTAAACTATAAACATTCCAATTTAGCGAATCTTTAATTGTAAATCGTAAAAGTTAAGGATTTCAAATTGCATATCTATAAAATTGAATAAATTTCAATTTCAAATCCTCAAAATTGAGCAATTTTCAATAGTAAATCTACAAAATTGAACTATAAAAAGACAATCAAAATTCAAAATTAAACTATTCCAAAAAAGCATACAAAATTATATCCTTTCAAACTATAAACATTCCAAATTATTGAATCTTCAATTGTACATCGTAAAAATGAAAGAATTCTAAAATGCAAATCTAGAAAATTGAATAAATTAATTAATAATAATTAAATAATAATTAATTAATAAATTAATTAGAGAATTAAAAATTGAAGAATTTTAAAATGCAGATCTATAAACTTGAATAAATTTGACTTTTACTTCTTTAAAATTCAACAATTTTCAATTTTCAATTTACAAAATTGAACTATGAAAAAAAGCATTGAAACTGCATCATTTTCGATTTTACACATTAAATAATGAAGAATCTTCGATTGCAAATATTTGAAATTGAAGAATTTTCCATTGTAAATATTTAAAATTAAACTATATGCCAAAAAAGGATTCAAAATTACACCATTTCAAACTGTAAAAATTACAAATTAATGAATCATTCATTGTAAATTGTAAACATTTCAAGAATTTTCAATTGCAAATCATTGAAATTGAATAAGTTTCCATTTTTTATTTTCGAAATAGATTTATTTTTAAGTCTTCAAAAATGAACGTTTCCGAAAAAGCATTCAAAATTCCATCATTTTAAACTATAAACATTCCAATTTAATAAATCTTTAATCGTAAATCGTAAAAACTAAGCATCTTAAATTGCATATCTATAAAATTCAATTAATTTGAAATATTCAAAATTGAACAATTTTGGATTTGAAATATTCAAAATTGAACAATTTTGAATTTCAAATCTACGAAATTGAACTATAAAAAAACATTAAAAATTAGATCATTTTAAGCTATAAATATTCAAAATTAATGAATCTTCAATTATAGGTCTTACAAATTCAGGAATTTTCAATTGCAAATGTATAAAATTGAATTAATTTTAATTTTAAATCTTCAAAATTGAATAATTTTCAATTTGGAATCTAAAAGATTCAATTATTCCAAAAAAGCATTTAGAATCATATCGTTTCAAACTATGAACATTCCAAATTAATCAATCTTCAATCCCAAAACTGGAAGAATTTTAAAATGCAAATTTAGGACATTGAATATATTGAAAATTTAAATCTTAAAAATTGAATAATTTTCAATTTGTTATCTTTAAAATTTAACAATACCAAAAAAGAATTCAAAATTACATTGTTTTAAACTGTAAACATTCCATATTAATCAATCTTCAATTATAAATCTTGAAAATTGATGAACTATAAATTACGAATCTATGAAATTGAAAAAATTTCAATTTTACATATTCAAAATTGATTAGTTTTCAGTTTTAAATCTTCAACATTGAACTATTCCAAAAAAAAACATTCGATTTAAATTTATAAATATTCCAAATTAAAGAATCTTCAATTGTTAATCGTATAAATTCGCGAATTTAATTTGCAAAACTATGAAATTGAATGAATTTCAGCAATGCATACTCAAAATTGAATCATTTTCAATTTGAAATCTTCAAAATTGGACTTAAAAAAGGAAAGGTTCAAAAAGTTTTTAATTTTGAAAACTTACAATGAGAAATTACGCAAGTGTTACATTTGACGATTAAAAATTCGCTAGTTTTGATGCTTAACATTTGAAATATCTTTAATTTGGAAGATTTGGAATATAAACTAAAATTAGAACATTCATAAAAAAATTGAGGAAAGCTGAATTCTTTTTCGTTTTGAAACTTAAAAAAAATTTAGTAACATTTTGTAATATCTAAAAAATTTGAAACCCTTTTTCCCAAAGTCTGCAAATAAGCTTCTGTCTCTTCAGTTTTTTCTATTTTATTATATTTCATTGAATTAATCTTTTTTTTTTAATTTGAAAACTCAAAATGAAAAATTACGCAAGTGTTATATTTTAGGATTAAAAATTCGCTAATGTTGATGTATAACATTTGAAATATCTTCAATTTGGAAGATTTAGAATTAAAACTCTTGAATTTTGATCCTCATATTCAGTAAAATTGTAAATCTTCAAAATTGAACTATTCAAGAAAAAACATTTAAAATTATATAATTTTAAATTATATGCATTCAACATTGAAGAATCGTAAATTGCAAATTTTGAAAGTAGACATATTTCAAAGAGTTGATCGAAATTTCGATCATCTAAGCGCTCGAAGACGCGTAGAAGTATTGTCCAAGGGTCTCGTGATATCCATTTTTCAATGTTAAAAAAATTAAAATTTTAAAAATATGGACATATAGAAAAGGACAGGACGGACCTTTTTTCCATTCGAAGTTTTTTGTCCGTTGAATATGTTTTAAAAAATAATTGAATTTCGGGAAAAATTTCAATCTCTTTTTCATTTTTAATATTAAAAATATTCACCGGGCAAAAAGCTTCAAATGGAAAAAATTTTCGTTTGAAAATTTAATTTTTTGAACTTTAAAATTTGGATATCACGAGACGCTTGGACAATTCTTCTACGCGTCTTCAAGTGCTTAGCGACCTGCTGCAACCATCACCTCAATTCAAAACCATAAATCTTCAAAGTTAAACAAGTTCAAATTAAAATTGTATGAAAGTTCATGTAGCTTTTTTAATATTTATTTGCATTTATTATAATGAATAAGTACACTTTATAGCACTTCAAATTTAAGCATATATTTTAATTTAATAATTGGGCAATTGAAATAAGGAATACATTAAAAGCGCGCGTAGCGCGATATTATTGCAAGTTTATAGTACTTGAAATTCAAGCGTATATTTTAATTTGCTAATTGGCGAGTTAAAATGACAGACACATTATAAACGTGCTTAGCGCGCTTTTTTCTACTATTTTTTTCTAGATTATAGTACTTTAAATTAAGACATATATTCTAATTTGAAAATTGGGCAATTAAAATAAGGAACACATTAAAAGCGCGCATAGCGCGATATTTTTTTATCATTTATTATTTTCTCTAGTTTATAGTACTTTCAATTAAGGCATATATTTTAATTAGATACTCAGGTAATTGAAATAAGAAACACATTATAATTACAGTAACACGCATGATTATTATACTATTTTTTTACTATTTATTATTTTTTTCGTTTATAGTACATTAAATTTAAGCGTATATTTTAATTCGATAATCAGACAATTAAAATAAGAAACACATTATAAGCGCGCGTAGCGCGATATTTTTTACCATTTATTAATTTCTCTAGTTTATAGTACTTTTAAATAAGGCATCTATTTTAGTTAGATAATCAGGTAATTGAAGTAAGAAACACATTATAATTATAGTAACACGCATATTTATTATACTATTTTTTTAATGTTTATAATTTTTTCTAGTTTATAGTACTTTAAACTTAAGCTCATATTTTAATTTGATAATTGGGCAATTGAAATAAGAAGCATTAGAAGTGTGCACAGCGTGTTATTATTTTACTATTTTTTCTAGATTATAGCACTTTGAATTTAAGCATATATTTTAATTTGATAATTGGGCAATTAAAATAAGAAACACATTATAAGTGCGCGTAGCGCTATATTTTTTACCATTTATTATTTTCTGTAGTTTATAGTACTTTTAATTAAGGCATCTATTTTAATTAGATAATCAGGTAATTGAAATAAGAAACACAATATAATTATAGTAACACGCATATTTATTATACTATTTTTTTAATGTTTATAATATTTTCCAGTTTATAGTACTTTAAACTTAAGCTCATATTTTAATTTGATAATTGGGCAATTTAAATAAGAAACACATAATCATTATACCATCTCTTTATTATTTATTATTGTTTTTAGTTAATAGTACTTTAAATTTAAGCATATATTTTAATTTGATAATCAGATAACTAAAATCAGAAACACATTATAAGCGCGTTCAGCGCGCTCTTTTTGCTAGTTATTTTGTAATCATTTGAATAAATAAAATTTGTCATACAGTTTGATAATTATTGAACATTTCAATTGAACAAAAGATTGTATATTAAATTAATTGTTTGTATTAAGTTGAATAAATAATAAAATTACAAAAACAATTTCGAAAATTTTGTAAAGCTCGATTTTTTTACATTTTTTTTCAAATAATGAAAGTTGGTGTGAGTATCCAAAGGGCGTGAAATACAGCGGCAATAGGAAAAATTATACGACCCGGTTACCCGCATTGAGAGGTCAGGAGAAATTTTCGGCTCGTCGTAATTCAAAATTGGGACCGAAAGACAGCGAACAATGTCCCTTGGCCCATTACTGGGTCACAGGGCCAAATGCAGGGTTCGCCAGAAGAAAACCCGCAGGTCTCGTAAATTTTATTGGAAAGTTATAAAATTTGGTTTTTCGAAAAATTGTGTCCTTTCCAAACGGTAGCAAAATCTTTGCTTTTCTTTGCCACAGAATTTCTCCTTTTATTGCACTTCGGTGTAGAAAGAATCGAACTCGGTTGGTGAGTCGATTGCCCACTATAAAAATATAAATCACAACCTTTTTTAAAATTTTTATTCTTGTATTTCAGGATTTTATCCCATTTTTTTAGGGAACGTCCATTAAATACGTAAGGATAATTTTTGAAATTTTAGATCCCCTTCCTCCCTATTGTAAGGATTCATGAGATTTTTGTGACAACCCCTTCTCACGTTAGATGTTATATTTTTACTCAATATGTAAATTATTTTCACCGTGAACAAAATTTCAAAAGATTTCGGAGCATTAAAAGAATTTTGAAATATTTCCAGTGGTTTGAAATAATTTCAAGAGATTTCAAAGTGTTTCAAGGTATTTTAAAGGACTACAAAGTATTTCAAAGGATTACAAAATTTTTACGGAATTTAACGGGATCTCCAAAACTTTTAGGGATCTCAAAATATTTCAAAGGATTAAAAAATTTTTATGGTATTTCAAACAATGCCAAAGGATTACGGGAAATTTCACATATTTCAAGTGATTTTTAAAGATGTTAAGAATTTGAACAAATTACCTAGAAGGATTTCAGAGAAAATTTCAATTTTTTAAAGGGATTTCATAAGCTTTTAAGGGATTTCAAAGATCTGGCTCTGGTGAGACAAACTAGTCGGAACCCCATAGGTAACGTAACCTTCATTTTCATCGCCAAACATGAATTTTCCCGAGGCTTCAGTTTTTAAAGAGAACAGGTTTTTTGAATTTACGCAACAAATTACCGGAAATTCACGAAAAGTTTCGGAAATTTATGAAAACTTCTTGGAAAGCTATGAAAAGTTATTGAAACTTTCGGAAATTTATGCAGGGTTTTGAAAATTTATGGAAAGTCTTAGAAATTGTAAAAGGCTTTCGAGATTTGTAAGAGTTTTTAAAAATAGACTCTTTCAAACGAAAATTTAGGGAAGTCTATGAACTTGTTAAATTTTTATTCACGGTTGAGAATCCTTATAACTTTTCTGATTATGAATGAAAGAAAAAAACAATAAATCAAAAAGTATGAATGTGTATCTTCTTGATTACTATGGGCTAGAATAAAAGTGGGAATCAGAAGGCGATTTATTATAGCATGCTACTCTCCAGTTGATAATGACAGTGGGGATGTAAAAGATGCCTTCTGGAACTCGTTTAATGATATTATAGGTACTTGCGATCCTGGTGCAAGAATAATTCTACTCGGAGATATGAATGGCTGGTTTGGTGTGCAATGCAAAGGTGCCGATAGGGTAATGGGTCCTTTCAGAGACCCAAAAACGATCGGTAAGGGGGATAAATTGATTAGCTTTCGCTGAGAAAAAGGCCTGTTCATTATAAATGCTTGGTTCATACATAAAATGATCCACATGTATACTTTGTGCGCAGGCGAAAGCGAAACGAATAAAATAATAACAACCCAAGTATTTTCATGAACTTTTAAAAATGTCGGGTGATTTTGATTGGATTTCGAAAATTTGTGAGAATTTTGAAGTATTTTGCGGGATTTAAACGGATTTTAAAAGATTTGAAATGTTTTCGACGATTTAACGGGATTTTAAGAGATTTCAAAAGATTCGAAAGAATATCCACGGATTTTAGTGGATTACGTAAGATTTCAAAAGGTTTAACGGAATTTCAAAAATTTTCGAATATTATAAAAGACTTTAAGAGATTTCGAGGATTTTTGAAAACCTTTAAAAAAATTTAATGGATTATAAAATATTTTAAGAAATTTCAAGAGATTCGGGAAGATTCACACAAGTTTTGAACATTTCAATAAATTTTAAGGGAATTAAAACAAAAATTATGCGTCTTATAGAAAAATAATGTTGAACAAATTTGTAGAGCTTTTTGTGATGAATAATTTTTCCTCCGAACATTTTTCCACATCTCTCATAGCATTTCTGGAAAATCAAATTTTTTGTTGTTAAACAACATATTTTACGATTGAAACCAAAACTATATGCGTCTTATCAAAAAATGGTCTATAGCAAATTTTTAGATCTTTTCAAAATGAATAATTTTTCGCATGAATATTTTTTCATATCCTTCATAGTGGATGAAAAATTGAATTTTTTGTTTTGAAACCTTTTTTCACAATTGAAACAAAAGCCTCGCACCTCGTGTCGTTTGGCTCAAAATGTGAATTTTCGATTTTTTTCAGAATTTTTGATTGGTAAAACTACACCCGTAGGTCAAAGAATTCTTTTTGGGCCCTGAAAAAGTATGCTAACGCACAACTAAATCAATCATTTTCACTGTAAACGAAATTTTAAAAGATTTCAAGGGATTTCAAAATATTTAAAAGATTTCCAGTAATTTGCGATTTCAAGGTATTTCAAAGGACTGCAAACATTTTAATGGAATTGAACGAGATTTCCAAAGCTTTTCAGAGATTTCATGAGATTTCAAGGGATTTCAAGAGATTTCAAGGGATTACAAAAGTTTTAGAGTATTTCAAACGTTTTCAAAAAGTTACGAGAGCTTTCACAGATTTCAAAGAGTTTAATCAGATTTCGAGAGATTTTACGGGATGTCAAAAGATATCGAAGGATTTCGATGGTTTTTGAGGGATTGGAAGGAATTAAGAACGATTTCCGCCGATTGCAAAGAACTTTAATGATTTTCAAGGGTTTTAAAGAAATTTCGAAATATTCCTAAAAAAATCACGGGATTTTAAAGTATTTTAAATGATTTTAAGAGATATCCAAGTATTTTTACGAATTTTGAAAGCTGTCCGGTGATTTTAATTGGATTTCGAAGATCTGAAGGGATTAAAAGAAATTTCATAAGATTCCAAAACATTTCACGGGATTTTAACAGATTTGCAAAGATTCCAAAAGATTTCATAGTATTTCAACGGATTTTAAGAGATTTAAAGTGGTTTCGATCATTTCACGGGATTTTAAAGAATTTCCGAATATTATAAAGGATTTTTAAGGGATATGCACGGATTTTAAAGAATTCTATTTAATCCTTTAAAATCCGTGCAAATCTCTTTGAAATTGAAGTATTTCAAGGGATCATAAAGAATTTTAAGGAATTTCCACAATTTTTAAAGGGTTTCAAGGGATTTCTAGAGACCTTAATCATTTCAAAGGGGCTTTGTGAGATTATGTACGAAATCTATGGAATTCAAAGTATTTCAAGGGGTCTCAAGGAATTTAAAGGGATTTCCATAGTTTTTAGAAGATTTCAAGGGATTTCCAGGGAGGTTAGTCGTTTTAAAAGGGTTTAATGAGATGATGTACGATATCTATGGGATTTAAAGTTATTCAAGGAATCGCACAGAATTTTAGGAAACTTCCACAGTTTTTAAAGGGTTTAAAAAAAAGGGATCTCAAAAAATTTTGAGGAATTTTCATAATTCTTAAAGGATTTAAAGGGAATTCCAGAGAGCTTAATCGTGTCAAATGCGTTTCATGAGATTTTGTACGAAATGTACGGAATTTAAAGTATTTCAAAGGATTAGAAAAAATTTTGAAGGATTTCCACAATTTTCAAAGGAATTCAAGAGATTTCCTGGGAACTTAATCGTTTTAAAGGGATTTCGAAAAGGGATGTACGAAATCTATGGAATATGGAATTCAAAGCAGCTTAAGGGATCTGATAAAATTTCAAGTGAGTTTTATAGTTTCTAAGGGATTTAGAGTGGTTTCCAGGTAGCTTAATCGTTTCAAAGGAATCACATGAGATAATTTACGATATCTATGGAAATTAAAGTATTTCAAGGGATTTCAAAAAATTTTAAGGAATTTTAATAGTTCTTAAAGGAGTTAAAGGGAATTCCAGAGAGCTTAATCGTGTCAAATGCGTCTTATGAGATTTTGTACGAAATCTATGGAATTTAAAGTATTCCAAGCGATCATGAAGAATTTTAAGGGATTTCCACAATTTTTAAAGGGTTTCGAAGGATTTCTAGAGACCTTAACGTTTCAAAGGGGCTTTGTGAGATTATGTACGAAACCTATGGAATTCAAAGTATTTTAAGGGGTCATAAGGAATTTTGAGGGATTTCCATAGTTTTTAGAAGATTTCAAGGAATTTCCAGGGAGGTTAGTCGTTTTAAAAGAGTTTAATGAGATGATGTACGATATCTATGGGATTTAAAGTATTTGAAGGTATAACAAAGAATTTAAAGAGATTTTCGCAGTTTCGAAAGGATTTCAAGGGATTTCCAGAGAGCCTAATCGCTTTAAAAGGGTTTCATGAGATAATGTAAGTTGTAGGATATCTATGGAATCAAAGTATTTCAAGGGATCACAAAGAATTTTAATGGATTTCCACAGTTTTTAAAAGATTTTCACAGTTTTTAAACGATTTCAAGGGATTTATAGAGACCTCAATCGTTTTGAAGGGGTTTCGTGAGATTATGAACGATATCTATGGAATTAAAAGTATTTCAAGGGATCTGAACAAATTTTAAGTGATTTCCATAATTTTTAAAGATTCCAAGGGATTTCCAGGAAACTTAATCGTTTCAAAAGGATTTTATGAGATTATGTATGATATCTATGGAACTCAAAGTATTTCAAGGGATAACAAAGAATTTTAAGAGATTTTCACAGTTTTGAAAGGATTTCAAGGGATTTCAGGCAAATCTGTAAAATTTTGAAAATTTTGGCTGCCATATTGGGTCCGCCATTTTGAATTTGTAACTTTTAACATCATAGTCGAAATTAACGACCTTGTAATTCCCTTTTACCAAGTTTTAGGCAAATCTTTGAAATTTTAGAAATTTTGGCTGCCATATTGACCCAGCCATTTTGAATTCGTAACTTTTGACATAAAAATCGTAATTAACGACCTTATAAATCCCTTGTACCAAATTTTAGGCAAATCTGTAAAGTTTTGGAAATTTTGGCCGCCATATTGGATCTGCCATTTTGAATTTGTAATTTCTTGCGTTAAAATTAAAATTAACGATCTTGTAAACCTTTTGTACCAAGTTTGAAGCGAATCTATACAATTTTAGAAATTTTGGCCGTTATATTGGATCCGCCATGTTGAATTCGTAACTTTTGACATCAAAATCAAAATTAACGACCTGATAAACCCTTTGTACCAAGTTTTAGGCCAATCTGTAAAATTTTTGAAATCTTAGCCGACATATTTATTTTATACAATTATTAAATATTTTATACAAAATTTACAAATATAATTATATATATATATATAATAAATATATATGATATTTATAAATATTTTATACAATTTATAACTTTCGACGTCAAAATTGAAATTAACGACCTTATAAACCTCTTGTACCAAGTTTTAGGCACACCTGCACAAGTTTGGCAATTTTAGCCACCATATTGAATCCGCCATTTTAAATTTGTAACTTTTGACGTCAAAACCGAAATCAAGGGCCCTATGAACCCCTTGTACCAGGTCTTAGACAAATCTATAAAAAAATTCAATTCGGCAACCATATTGGATCCGCCATTTTTAATTATCTTTTGTCATCAAAATTAAAATCAGCGACCTCGAAAACCCTGTTGTACTAAGTTTTATACAATTCCGACGAAATCTTGAATTTTAGCCAGTTTTCGGTGTCTCAGTCCACTGTACAGCGTTAAAAAGCGCATCGAAATTATGTCTTACATGTTAAAAAAAATAAACCATATCGAAATTTACTGGGGTAGTGCGGAATGATTTTTTCATTGTCCAGATTAGGAGACAAAAGCTTTAGTCAAAAATCGACAAAAAGGGTTAAAAAAGTATGTTAATTATTTTTTAAACAATTTAAAAGAAGGGTAATGAGAATCTTTTACCGATCATTAAAAACATATGTCTTCTCCCTCAACTACCAAAATTCGGAAAATCATTTGAAGAAGCCGATTTCGGACTTCCGATCCGAGTACCAATTTTTTTAATGAGGGTTTAAGAGGGCAAAAAATGACACTGTCAAAAAAATCTGTGAAGTGCAGGCGACGAAAGGTTCTCCGATTTCATACGTGGTTATCTCCTAAAATTTGTCGCGGTCGTACATCTGTTTAACCAGCTGTAACGTAACACTGATTTAGGCGGGCCTTGATGGGGCCCCCAGGCGGGGGGCCTCGGAGGTGAGACAAGTCCTCGTTTTTGAAGTGACGGGATTTTTTCACAAAGCGTGATTCTAATTACCAGTTGGTATGACTACCACTTCCGGTCGGTAAAAGATTCTAATTTCCCTTCTTGAAAATTGTTTAAAAAATAATTTACCCCTTTCTGCACTTTTTTGACTACAACTTTTCTTTTTCAACTCTTGACTAGAGAACGCTCATTAATAAAGTAAGGATGATTTTTGAAATTTTAGACCCCCTCCCACCCTTTTGTTAGTATTTTTAAGATTTTTGTGACTCCCCCCCCTTCTGGCATAAGATTTTATATTTTCACTTAATATATCAACAATGTATCAATTATTTTCACTGTAAATGAAATTTGAAACGATTTCACAGGATTTGAAAGATTTCCGTAAATTTATCAAGATCACCAAAGGTTTTTAGGGATTTCATGAGATTTCAAGGGATTTCAAAAGATTTCAAGAATTTGAAGAAAATACCTCGTAGAATTTTAGAAAGGATCTCAATTTTTTGAGGCATCTATAAGATTTTAAGGGACTTCAAGGAGTTTAATCAGATTTTAAGAGATTTCACGGGATTTCAAGAGATACCGAAGGATTTCGATGAATTTTTAGGGATTTTAAGGAATCAAGTACAAATTCAGTAAATTACAAAGGATTTCAAGGGATTTAAAGAGATTTCGAAATATTTAAAAAGTAGTCACGGGATTTCAAAGGATTTCAAGAGATTCCGGAGTTTTTCACTAATTTTGAAGGATGTCAGGGAATTTTAAATGGATTTCGATAATTTGAAGAGATCTGGAGGAGTTTCAGGGATTTCAAGGAATTTTAATTACTTTTAAATGATTTTTAATGGCTATTGCGAAGTGTTTCTCAGAATTTCAAGAATTTCAACCGATTTTTAAAAAATTTAAGTGATTTCTACGGATGTTAAAGAATTGTAAGGAATTTCTATGGGATTTTGAAGATTTAAAGCGTTTTTAAGGATTTCGAAAAATTTTACAGAATCTCAAAGTATTTTTAAAGATTTCCCGGAATCTCAAAGGACTTTTAAAGATTTCCAAAGATTCCAAACTGTATCCATTGATTTTAGAGTATTTCGTAAGATTTCAAAAGACTTAATGGAATTTCAAAGGATTTCCGAACATTATAAAGGAATTTAAGGAACGTTTAAGCATTTTAATTTCTTTTAAAAGATTTTAATGGATTTCAGATATTTTTAGGGATTTCCATAGATACGGAAAGATTCTGATTCAAAATATTTCAAGGGATGTCGTGATATTGCGAAATATTTCACGGAATTTCAGGAATTCAACAGATTTTTAGAGATTTTAAGTGATTTCCACGAATTCTAAAGAATTATAAGGAATTTTCATGGGGTTTTGAAGATTTCAAGCGATTTCAAGAATTTCAAAAGATTTCCCGGAATTTCAAAGGATTACCGAATAAGAATACATAAAGGGATTTCGAGGAATTTTAATGTATTTTGAAATATTTCAAGAGATTTCATGAGGTTTGGAAAGATTTCCACGGAGTTCAAAGATTTTAATGAATTTTAAAGGGATTTCAAAGAGATCAAGGGATCTCGTAATATTGCGAAATATTTCAATGGAATTTTAGGAATTTTCATGGGTTTTTGAAGATTTCAAGCGATTTCAAGCGATTTCAAGTGATTTCAGGGATTTCAAAAGATTTCACGGAATCTCAAAGGATTTTCAAAGATTTTCAAAGATTCCAAACTACATCCACGGATTTTAGAGTATTTTGCAAGATTTCAAAAGATTTAACGAAATTTCAACGGATTTCCGAATATTATAAAGGATTCTAATGGATTTCGAGTTTCGTGGAAATATTAATTTATTTTAAAAGATTTTAATGGATTAAAAATATTTTAAGGGATTTCCATAGATTTGGAATGATTCTGATTCAAAATATTTCAATAGATCTCGTAGTATTGCGAAATACTTAAAGGGATTTCAGGAATTTCAACTGATTTTGAGAGATTTTAAGTGTTTTCCACGTATTTTAAAGAATTGTAAGGAATTTTCATGGGATTTAGAAGATTTCAAGCGATTTCAAGGATCTCAAAAGATTTCACGGAAACTCAAAGGATTTTCAAAGATTATCGAAGATTCCAAACTACATCCACGGAGTTTAGAGTATTTTGTAAGATTTCAAAAGATTTAACGGAATTTTAAAGGAATTCTGAATAAGAATATATCAAGGGATTTCGATGAATTTTAATAGATTTCAAAAGCTTTTAATGTATTTTAAAATATTTTAAGAGGTTTCATGAGGTCTGGAAAGATTTCCACGGAGTTCAAAGACTTTATTGAGTTTTAGAGGGATTTAAAGATTTCAAGGTATCTTGTAATATCGCGAAACATTTCATAAAATTTCACGAATTTTGACTGATTTTTATTAGATTTTGAGTATTTCAAGCGATTTAAAAAGATTTAACGGAATTTCAACGGATTTCCGAATACTATAAAGGATTTTAGTGAATTTCGAGTTTCGTGGAATTTTAATTTACTTTAAAGGATTTTCATGGATTTTAAATATATTAAGGGATTTCCATAGATTTGGAAAGATTCTGGTTCAAAAAATATTAAAAGGGATCTCGTAATATCGCGAAATATTTCACGAAATTTTAACCTATTTTTAGAGATTTTAAGTGATTTCCACAGGCTTCAATGGATTGTAAGGGATTTTAATGAGATTTTGAAGATTTCAAGCGATTTTAAGGATTTTAAAAGATTTGACGGAATCTTGAAGGATTTTAAGACATTGCAAAAGATTCCAAAGTATGTTCACAAATTTTAGAGCATTTCATAAAGTTTCAAAAGATTTACGAATGCGAATATATAAACGGATTTCGATGAATTTTAATGGTTTTCAAATGATTTTAATGTAGTTGAAAATGTCCTAAGAGATTTCATGAGGTCTGGACGGATTCCCACGGAGTTCAAAGATTTTAATGAATTTTAACGGGATTTCAAAGATTTCAAGGGATCTTGTAATATTGTGGAATATTTCACGAAATTTCAAGAATTTTAATCGATTTTTATGGGATTTTGAAGATTTCAAGCGATTTTAAAAGATTGCACAGAATCTCAAAGGATTTAAAGAGATTTCAAAAGATTCAACGGAATTTCAACGGATTTCGGAACATTATAAAGGATTTTAATGGATTTCGAATTTCGTGGAATTTTCAGTTTATTTAAAAGATTTTAATGGATTTCAAATATATTAAGGGATTATGGATTCGGAAAAGTTCTGATTCAAAATTTTTCAAGGGATCTCGTAATATAGCGAAATATTTCACGGAATTTCAAGAATTATGTGAGTTTGAAAATTTCAAGCGATTACAAAATATTTCAAAAGAATTAACGGAAATTCAACAGATTTCCGAATAATACAAAGGATTTTAATGAATTTCGAGTTTCGTGGAATTTTAATTTATTTTAAAGGATTGTAAGGGATCTTAATGGGATTTTTTATAAAATTTCAAAATATTTAATGGAATTTTAAAGGATTACTGAATATTATAAAGTATTCTAAAGGATCTCGAGGATTTCAAAAGCTTTAAATGAATTTCAAAGCATTTCCGAGTATTATAAAGGATTTTAAAGAGATTTCGAGAATTTTCAACTGCTTCTAAAAGATTTCAATTGAATTTTAAACGTCTTAAGAGATTTCGAGAGATTTTGAATGATCTCTACCGATTTTAAAGATTTAAATTAATTTTAAAGGTATTTCAAAGACTTCAAGGGATCTTGTAACATTTTTTAATATTTCACGGAATTTCAAGCTTCATAAGGGATTTTGGTGGGAGTAAGAAGATTTCAAGTGATTTCAAGGATTTCAAAAGATTGAATGAAATTCCAAAGGATTTTCGAATATTATAAAAGATTTTAAGTGATTCCGAGGAATATCAATTACTTCAAAAAAATTTTAATGGATTTAAAATATTCAAGGAATTTTGAGAGATTCGAAAGGATTCCCACTGATTTTAAATATTTCAAGAGATCTTGCAGTAAGGCGAAAATAATAATTCGAATATTTTAAAGGATTTTAAGGGATTTCGAGAAATTCAAATTACTTTCAAAATATTTTTATGAATTTCAAATATTCAAGGGATTTTAAGAGATTCGGAAGGATTCACACTGATTTTAAATATTTCAAAAGATCTCGTAGTATTGCGAAATTTTTCACGGTATTTCAAAGGAATTTAAGAGATTTAAAATGATTCCAAAGTATATCCACGGATTTCGTAATATTTCATTTAACATTTAATATTTCTAATATTATGAAGGATTTTTAGGCGTTTCAAGAGATTCGGAAAGATTCCCACGGCTTGTAAAGATTTCAATGAATTTTAAAAGGATTTCAAAGATTTCAAGAAAGCTCGTAATATTTCGAAATATTTCACGGAATTTCAAGGATTCTAACCGATCTTTAGAGATTTTAAGTGATTTACATGGATCTTAATTTCTTTAGAAAGTCTTTAATGGATTGAAAATATTTTCAGAAATTTCAAGAGATTTGGAAGAATTTCCCCCGAATTTTAACAATTTCAATGAATTTTAAAGGGATTTCAAAGATTTTGAAGGGATCTCGTAATATTTCCAAATAATTCAAGGAATTTCAAAGTTTTTAACTGAATTTTAGAGATATCAAGTGATTTTCACGGATTTTAAAAGATTGTAAGGGGTTTTTTAAAGGGATTTTGAAGATTTAAAGCGATTTCAAAAGATTTTACGGAATCTCAACAAATTCAAAGGAATTTCCACAGTGTTTAAAGGATTTTAATAAATCAAAAGAATGTTCACATAATTTTAAAAATTTTCAGGAATTTACAAAATTTTCAAAAGAACGCACGGGATTCCAAAAGATTGCAAAGATTTCCAGGGAGAAAGAGTACATTTATGTAAGAAAGGATTAGCCTCCCGCCCCCGCATGCAAAGATTCGAAAGATTTTCCAGCCCCCCCCCCCCAAAAAAAAGCCTTATATAATCCATGGACCCTCAAAATAATTTTACTCCTTTCTAGTAAATTTCCGACCTTGTAAACTGGGTACCAGGTAAAAAATGTTTATTCGTTCTCGGGGAAAAAGATGGAAAAAAAGCAAAAACTTTTTTTATTTTGGTATCTTCAGGCCTATTTTTATTATTTATTATTATAGGTTGATTTTGAATCAATTAATTCAGACTAATCCATTTTTCAAAATAGGAAAAGGTGATCATCCAAACTCACAAACATATTCGCAAAAATTACTAACTTTCTCAAATTTGAGGAACAATGTTTAAATAAAACAGATATCCTTCTGTAAATTAAGTTAATCAGTAATAACCTCAATTAAAGAAATTTTAAGTATTCATAGGCAACCCTGCAAATTGGAACAAGTCTTTGCTTAATGTTTCTTTGCATTTAAAATTTCTTAAAGATCGAAAAAAAATCTACTTTCTTATGAAAATTTTTTGTGTACTAAAAAAGAACACTCAGAAAGTTCACAATTCAAAAATAGACTTTGATACTACCCGCTTTTTGGGTTCATTAGAGACAAATGTACAATAAATGTACACAACAAAAAGGAAAAGGAGGGGAAAAAAAGAAAGAGTCAACCAAAACCAACCTCACACTCTTTCTTTTCTCCGCCTTTTTTAAACTACTGGAGACCAACATGTTTCGATGTCAATTTGGACTTCCTCATCAGGGATAATTCATAGGAAAACATCAGGTACAAAAATAAAAAATTCTTAGATTAGAAAATCATCAATACCTGAAAATCAAACTGTGATAATTAATAGCAATTACTGTTTTGGTACATATTTCATTCATTGATTGAAAATTGATTTTTGACAAAGGCGAACTATTCCGAATAGATCCCAAAGTCAGATTATTTCATTCTTTAATTGGAAATTGATTTACACATTTTCTAAATTATGCCAGAAAACTAAAGTCACTGTACAGGTACTATATCTAATTAATGCGATTCCATCCCAAATTCTGTTGTATCTCGCAAGATCTCTTTTTAAATTAATAACTTTATAACATTCTCTCTTCATAAATAGCATTTCCATGAACTCTTTTTTTTTATTTCTCTCATGATACAAAATTTTAACATCATCCCAATTAAAATCATGCCCATGTGTAAGTCTACGTTTTGAAAGGACCGAGTCATATCTTGCACTTCATTGAAAATTATTTTTATGTTCATCTTTCATGTTCTAAGTGATCTCCTTTTTTGTTCTATTACCAGAAAACAAAGTATAAGAATTCAGAGCAAGATTTATGGGTTTATCGATGAAATTTGAATAATAGTGCTCCTGAATTATTGATTACTAAGGATGATAAAGGGAGTATTACAGTTGGAGTATTAAAAGATCTTTATAATCAAAAAATGGTGCATATTTTGAATGCTACAGATAGTTTTGCAGTTATCCCAAATGATCCTACAAAAATGATTCAAAGAGGTACATTTAAAATTCTAGAGAGATTAAGACTTCAAAAATGTTTTGGAAACAATATCGAACGGTGCGACATTCACACAATTCACACAAATCTATCTGTTGCCTATGGCCTAGCCCTAGTGAAAGCTCATAAAGCAGAATTTCCTTTACGACCAGTTTTTTCGACAATAGGTTCACCCACGAGAAAATTTGAAGATCTTCTCAGTAAAATTATCAAAGAATCAGTTACGTTTTCAGCAAGATCAATTAAAAACAGTGATGCTTTTCTAAAATTAATCGAAAATGTCAAAATACCAACAAATCACATTTTTGTCTCCTTTGATGTAATAGCCATGTTTCCTAACATTCCATATGAAAAAAATCAAACTTGCTATTGAAAATAGATGGGATATGATCAAACTTCATACTAACATTGCGGAAAAACAATTCCTTGATGCTATTGAATATGTTTTCAATTCTGTTTATTTTAGATTTAGAGGTACTTTACTACTTTCTATAAACAAAAATTTGGAATTCCGATAGGCTTAGTCTTGTCTCCAATTATTACTGGAATTGTCATGGAAGATCTGGAAAATGAAGTTTTTAAAAGAATTAATTTTGAATTGGATGCAAGATATGTTGATGATTCTGTACTTTCTTTACATGCACAAAATGTAGATTCCTTACTTAATGTATATAACAGTATACATCACAGATTACAGTTTACTGTTGAAAGTGAAACAAAAGGTAATTGAATTTTCTTGATTTGACCTCAATAAAAACTGATGAAAATGATATTATCACTGATTGGCACAGAAAAACTATTTGTTCAGGAAAGACACTAATTAAAATCATTTCATTTAAAACAAATTAGAAGTTGTAAAGAATTTAATTGATCGATCTCTTAAATTATCTCATCCAAAATTCCATGAAGAGGATATTGAATTATGCAAACAGATTCTCTTTCTCAACCATTATCCTATTACTTTGATTAACAAACCCATGCATAACAAAATTGTTCAAATTAAGAGTAAAGGCAATAATTAGAACAAAAACAATGTACAAGATTACAATAGATTCAATACGGTGTCTTACCCTATTTTGGAAAAATCTCAAGTATCTTGAAATCAATGTTAGAAAAATTGGGCTTACATACGATATATAGAGTTCCTTTCAAAAGCAACATGATTGTTAAATTAGGTAAAGACAAATATTAGAAACTGGAAGAACAATGTGTGATTTACAAATTTGAATGTAGAAAATGTGATGCTGTTTATATAGAGCAAACAAGGAGGTCACTTGGAACAAGAAAAGATGAACATAAAAATCATTTCCATAGAAGTGCAAGATATTACTTGGTCCTTACAAAACATAGACTTACACATGGGCATGATTTTAATTAGGATGATGTTAAAATTTTGTATTATGAGAGAAATAAAAAAAGAGTGGATTCATGTAAATGCTATTTATAAAAGGAGAAGGTAACAAAGATATTAATTTAAAAAGAGATCCCCAGTAGTATAAAAAAGACGGAGAAAAGAAAGAGTTTGAGGTTGGTTTTAAATGACTCTTTCTTTACTCCCTCCCTTTTCTCTTTTTGTTTTGTACATTTATTGTACATTTGTCTCTAATGGGCCGAAAAAGCGGATAGTCTCAAAGTCTATTTTTGATTCGTGAACTTTTTGGGCGTTCTTCTTTAGTAGACCAAAAATTTTCATAAGAAAATAGATTTCATTTCGACCTTTAAGAAATTTTAAAAGAGAGACATTACGTAAAGATTTGTTCCAATCTGCAGGGTTGCCCATAAATACTTAAGATCTCTTTAATTGAGATTATATTGATGATTAACTCGATTCACAAAAAGATATCTATTTTATTTGAACATTATCCACAAATTTGAGAAAGTTAGTAATTTTTACAAATGTATTTGTGAATTTGGATGATTAACTTTTTCTATTTTGAAAAATGGAATAGTCTGAATAGATTGGTTCAAAATCAACATACAATAATATTTATACTTTTTGCATGATACCGCAAGTTCATATTTGAGGTTAGAATGCCAACTTTCGATTTTACGTGAAAAGTATTAAAATTAGACATCTTTTCAATTTGCGGTCATGCACATTAAAAAACTCATCAGAAATAAGTTCTTAATTTTCAATTAGAATATATGGTATACAGCGGCGTAACTACTGTACAGCGAAACCTGTATTGAGAGGGAGGGGGGGGGGGGGCTCTCCGGCAAGGGACCTCTTAGTTCAAACTAAAAAAAAAAACAAGTTTCAACAAAGAAGATTAATTTTCTACCAAAAAGTCGAATTCTCAACCAAATAGTTGAACTCACCCAAAAAGCATGAATTTTCAACAAAATAATTGAAATCACACCCCAAAAAGGCAAAAAGATCAATTTTCAACCAAACAGTTGTATTTTTAACCAACGACAGGAAATTTCAATCAAAAGGAACGAATTCTAAAACTAAAAAGACAAATTCTCAACAAAAGAGTTCAATTTTCAACCAAGAAACATTTGTCAGTCAATAAAGAAAAAAAATTTTCTCCAAAATGTTCAATTTTCAAGCCAAAAATACGAATTTTTAAGAAAATACCAAAATTGTTAAGGAAATTGTTGAATTTTAAACTAAAAGAAATTAATTTTCAACCAAAAATGCAATAGTTAAATTTACAATTTAAAAAATTCATTTTTAACAAAAAAAAAAAAAACGAATTTTCTATAAAATAGTTAAATTTTCAACGTAAAACATGAACTTTCATATCAAAAAGGCAAATTTTTAAACGAGAAAGGTTTTTAAGTTGATAGACAAAAAAATTTTTATGAAAAATGTTGAATTTTCAGACCAAAAAGGCGAACTTTCTAGAAAACAGTTGAAGTTTCAACAAAATAATTAAATTTTCAACCAAAAATGAAACAGTTAAATTTTTAGTTTAAAAAAATTTATTTTCAACAAGAAATTCTATCAAATAGTTGAATTTTCAACCAAAAAAGATGAATTTTCCACAAAATACATAAATTTTCAACTTAATAGTTAAATTCTCAACTAAAAAAAAAATAAATTTTCAACCAAGAATGGAATATTTAAATTTCCAGTTAAAAAATTAATTTTCAACTAAAAAAGGTCAACTTTCCTCAAAATAGTTAAATTTTCAACTAAAAAGATGAATTTTCAACAAAAAATGTAATAGTTGATATTTCAGCCAAAAAGGAATTTAATTTCAAATCTAAAATAATGGAATTCAACCAAGAAAGATGAAGTTTCTACAAAATAGTTAAATCTTCAACTGAAACAAATTGATTTACAATTAAAGAATAATTAAATTTTTAACCGTATAAGATGAATTTTCAAGCAATAAGAATTATTTTCTACTAAAAAAAGGCGAATATTCAACAAAAGATACGAATTTTCAATCAAAGGGTTGAATTTTCAACTAAGAAGATTATTTTTTTCCCAGAAAAACGAATTTTCAACAGAATACATGAATTTTTTAATTAAAAAGTTGAATTTTCTGCTGAAGAGGATATATTTTTATCACCAAAAATTTTTTTTAACAAAACAGTTAAATTGTCAACGAAAGAAAAGAACTTTCAACCAAGTGGTTGAGTTTCCAAGCAACTAGATGAATTCTCAGCGAAAAACGTAATAGTTGATATTTAAACCAAATAATATTTTAATTTAATATCAAAAGCAGTTTAATTCAATCGAAAAAGACGAATTTTCAACAAAATAGTTGAATCCTCAACCGAAACGGATTAATATTCTAACAAACGTTTGCATTTTTATCTAAAAAGGAAGAAATTTCTACCAAAAGAGATGAATTTTCAAACTAGAATATAATTTTAATCATATATTATTATATTATAATAACCAAAAATATAATAATATACTTTTCAACCAAAAAGAATGAACTTTCCAAAAAAAAAATAGTTGGATGTTCTTATTTGGTTCTATTAATTCAGTTCGCATTCGAGTTGAAAACGAGAAAAAGGGCAAAAGAGGGGAATAGGAAAAAGAATGAAGCCCGCAATATGTAAATAGGAATTTTGGTAATTTATATGCTAAAGAATGATAACTTAAATAAACTTTAAAGTTCATCTTTAATATTTTAAAAATATTATTTTAGAAAACTGGAAATTTTTTCTTCTAAAACTAATTTCGTTAAGGTTCCCAAGGTTTATAAAATTTAAGTAAGATTTTGGGAGGATGGGGAGAGGGGTCAAAACAAATCTCACGGTATCTTACATGAGCAAGGGGGGTTGAGAATTTTAGAAAAATACCTTACGTAATTTGTGGATGACCCCTAAGCTTTTATTTAAATTTTATTGGAAAATTTTCTTCACTGCTAAGCAATTTATGACTCGGCCTTTTTTTAAATAGGACAATACTTTATTACTTTGTATTGTATGAAATGCTCTTTTTTTAAAAGGGTCCGCCTAAAAATTTTTGCAGGGGGGCCTCCACGTTTCTAGTTACGCCACTGAATATATATAATATTCACTGGAATTTTTTTTAATTTTCTATGAGCTAAAACAAAGATGATACATGTATTTTCTTGGGCTTTGAAAGCATGTGACTTACACTTTTTACTTTAATCGAAAAAATTCGAGTCCTCTGGCTTTGACGTAAAAAAGTGAGTGAAGAAAAAAATGGTAGCTTAATGAATAAATGATCATTTTAAAGGTCAAAGTGTTGTATGTTAATGAGCCAGAAACTGATATGCCAGACAATTTTTTTATGTCTTACAGACCTAAAAATATCATAAAAAGTAAGGGAATTTGACAGGTTTTAACGACACTGAACTTTGGAGCATAGTTTTTCATTGAAAAACTAATAGGAAAAGTCTGAAAAAAATCATTACGATACTTTAAACATTTCTCAATCAATTGCCATTGACAAATTTTGAAAATATAACAAATTGTTTCTTTACATAAATATACAACCATATTACTTTCAGTTCTTATTAAAATAAATGATTTAAATTTCAGACAGCTATTGACACTATCTGTAATTATTTGCAACTTCTAAAAAGCGTGTAATTATTTTTTTCTTCGTGCAAATTTCGATATTTGAAGAAAGTTTCTTGTATTGAAAGAAAGTGTAAGAACCAGTAGGGTTCCTTTTTTTACTGAGTTCGTTCTCGCTTTTCCTCAAAATGTGCTTCCAAACTTATTCTCTGACCTTCATTCATGTTTTGTCCAGCGCCGTATGTAAACTAAAAGATAAAAAGTGAAGTATTAAAAAGTATTTTTTGAATCAGTCAAAAATTAGTTTTTAGATAAAAAATAGTGTAAACAATATTTTCAACTAAAAAAGAACGTATTTAAAAGTGAAATCTCTTTCATACTTTTCTGTATGTAAGTAAATGTGCCAAAGACTGCATCTAACAAGGAGATGATCAGACTTGGGATTTTTTCTTAAATCTCATAAATTTCCTACTGAAATTTCATTCGATGACTAGTCAATGGCGACCCATTTTCGAAAAAATCGACATTTATCAAAAAAATTTGTATGGATTGAAATGTTTATTTATTAAATTATCATACAAAATTATGTAAATATAACATTTTTCTATCAGAAAAGACAAATTTTCAAAAAAGTACATGAATCTTCAAACAAAAAAATGAATTTTTAACAAAGGATTTCAAATTTCAACCAAGTAGTTCATTTTTCAACCAAGAAGAATTGTTTCTACCAGAAAAGATGAATTTTCATTAAAATGCATGAATTTGCAACCAAATAGTTCAAATCTCAACTAAAAAAGATGAATTTTCGACAAAAGAAAATTAATTTTTAACAATGTATTTCAACATTCAACCAAGTAGTTGAACTTTCTGCCAAAAACACGAATTTTCAACCATACAGTTCAATTTTTAACCAAACAACATGATTAGAAGCAATTTTACCAGAAGAGATGATTTAAACCAAAAAGACAACATTTAACACAAGAGTTGAATTTTCAACCAAGAAAGATTTTTCAATCCAGAAAGAATAACAATTTCAATTAAACTGCAAAAGTTTCAATCCAAAAAAAAATAATTTTCTACAAAACAGTTCAATTTTCAAAACGAAAATATGTGTTTTCAACAACAAAGTTAATTTACAACTAAATAGTTCAATTCTCTACCAAAATAGTTTGAATTTTCAACGCAAAAAGGCAAATTATCAACAAAACAGTTGAACTTTCAACCAAATAATAAGATTTTTAAATTTGAACCAAAAGAAATGAATTTTCAAACCAAATAGACGAATTTTCAACCAAACAGTTCAATTTTTAACCAAACACGATGATTAGAAGCAATCTCTACCAAAAAGATAACATTCAACAAAAGAGTTGAATTTGCAACCAAGACAGATTTTTCAGTCCAGAAAGTATAACAATTTTAACCAAATTGTAGTAGTTTCAAGCCAAAAAGATTAATTTTCTACAAAACAGTTCAAATTTTAAACCGAAAATATGAATTTTCAACAAAAAACTTAATTTACAACTGAATTATGCAATTTTCTACCAAAATAGTTTGAATTGTCAAACCAATAAGATAAATTATTAACAAAACAGTTGAACTTTCTACTCAAAAAAAGGAATTTTATACAAAACAGTTTAACTTTCAACCAAATAATAAGAATTTTAAACTTTAACCAAAAGAAATTAATTTTCAAACCAAAAAGGCGAAATTCAACTCATATATAGCATTTTTTAACACTTGTTTTTAATATAAAACTAGCTTTTTTCTCGAATTTTCGACTGTTGAAAATTCAACTATTAAAAATCGAAGAAAATTTAAAACTGAAGGATAAAGTTCCGAAAAGAGAATACCTCTGAATGGTTTGGAATTCAGTATACCAAAGTATTTTGACACACTGCTTACGAAAATGATAGTGAATATACCCGCACATTTGATTTTCAAGGTTAAAACGCGAAAAAACTGTAAAAATTTAATTTTTCCATGAAAATGAAATTTGGGGGTATTTTCACTAACATATTCGTAATGAGCGCATCAAAATACATTGATATAATCACTTTCAAATTATTCGGAGGTATTCACCCAAATTGAATTTTAAACAGTTGAATTTTCAATTGTTGAAAATCGAAGAAAATTGAAAATCAATTTAAAATCAAAACAGTTGGACTTTCAATAAAAAGACGAATTTTCTATGAAAAAAGGATTACTTTTTTAGAAAATGGTTAAATTTTCAACAAAATAATAAGATTTTTAAATTTTAGCAAAAAAGATGAATTGCCAAACCAAAAAGACGAATTCTTAACCAAACAGTTCAACTTTTAACCAAACAAGATGATTAGAAGAAATTTCTACGAAAAGAGTTGAATTTTCAACTAAGAAAGATTTTTCAGTCCAGAAAGAATAACAATCTCAACCAAATTGTTGTAGTTTCAAGCCAAACAAAATAATTTTCTACAAAACAGTTCAATTTTCAACGAAAAAGGTAATTTACAACTAAATAGTTCAATTTTCTACCAAAATAGTTTGAGTTTCCGACGCAAAAAGACAAATTATCAGCAAAACAGTTGAATTTTCGACTAAAAAAAACGAATTTTCAACCAAACAGTTAAACTTTCGAGCAAATAATAAGATTTTTTAATTTTAACCAAAAGAAGAAATAATTTTCAAATCAAAAAGACGAATTTTCAACCGAAGTGTTCAATTCTTAACCAAACTAGATGATTAGAAGCAATTTCGACCAGAAGAGGTTAAATTTCAAACCAAAAAGGTAACATTTAACAAAAGAGTTGAATTCTCAACCAAGATTTTTCAGTCCAGTAAGAATAACAATTTCAACCAAATTGTTATAGTTTCAAGCCAAAAAGATTAATTTTTTACAAAACAGTTCAATTTACAAACCGAAAATATGAATTTTCAATAAAAAAGTTAATTTTCAAAACAAAAAGGCGAAATTCGACTAAAATGATGAATATTAAAAAAAAAAAAAATGAATTGTTAGCTGTTAAAAATTCAAGAAGAAAAACTCTGACCCGTTTTCGAAAAAATCGACTTTTTCGTAATTTTGATTTTATGGATGGAAATGTTTATTTATTGAATTTTCAAGTAAAATATGTAATTATAACATTTTTAACACTTACTTTTAATATAAAATTCACTTTTTTCTTTAACTTTCAATTGTCGAAAATTCAACTATTTAAAATCTGAGAAAATTAAAAATTGAAGGATAAGCTTCCGAAAAGGAAAAACCTCTGAATTTGATAAGATTTCAAAGGATTTAAAATATTACCCTGAAATCTTTAAAATCCTTTGAAATCCCTTAAAATGATTTAAATCTATTAAAAATAAAATATTCAAAATCCTTTGAAATCCCTTCACATTATTAAAAACTATTAAGAATTTCTTGTTTTTTTTCTACTAATTTTTATTCTAATCCTAATTTAATTAAAATTCAGTGGTTGAAAATTAAATGTTAAAATTTTTTTCAATTTTCAACAAAAAAAAACTGTCTTTAAATATCGCAATTTGCAGGCAAAAAAAAAACAAGTAAATACTTTTTGAAAATTGGAAATAATTACAGATAGTTTAAATAACTGCCTTAAGTTTCAATCACTTAATTATCTTAACTAGAACTGAATATAATATGGCTGTATATTTTTGTAAAAACACAATTTTTTATATTTTGGAAATTTTCCAACGACATTTAGTTGAGAAATGTTTAAAGTGCCTTCATAAATTTTGTCAATAAAAAAACTATGCTCTAAACTTCACTGTCTTTAAAAACTGTCAAATTTCCTCACTTTTTATGAGATTCTCAGGTCTATAAGCCATGAAAAAATTTCTGGTATATTGGTTCCAGGCTCATTTACCTACAACACTTTGACCTTCAAAATGATCATTCATTTATTAAGTTACCATTTTTTCTTCACTCACTTTTTAACGTCAAAGCGAGAGGACTCGAATTTTCTCGCCGATAGTAAAAGTGACTGTGTGGCAGCCCTGGTTATACAGAATTATATAAACTTTAACTTCAGTTTATTGAAAATTTCCTGACCCTTTCAGGTTTTTCCTGACACTACCTGACTTTCCCTGAATTAGTTTATTACTTTGATGCATTTTTTTTTTGGGCAAGATGTGAAAGAAAGCCCTTTTTAATGAAGAGAAACGTGTTTTAAGAATGAATCTAGAAACTAAACCTAATTTTTTTCTAAAAATACCCTAATTAAGTGAAAAATTGTACTTTTTAAGCTACTCTTATAATTGGGCGGTGTCAGAAATCACCGAGCTTAAATCGAGGGTGGGGTTTTATCCCACGGGAATCTAGAGCGAGCGAATCGTTGCCGGGATTGAACGCTTGAAATGGAATATCCAATAATCTCGCAGCTCTAGAGCGCTAAATAAAAAAAGAGACGTTTTATCGGCACATCGCAGCGGCGCAGCCATTTCAATCCCGTCCCGGGCTTTTCCAGCGAAATTAATTATTGATTTCGGATAGGCGTCGAGACGTCGCTTTTAATCGAAAAGCAAACCAACCGGCACCTCCGCCTATTTCGAATCGGATGTTGAATCCTTCCGAGAGGAACTTTCAGTGCTTACGAGTAGTTACTGAATTCAAATCATTTTCCTTCGACCTTCACTTTTACAGAATCAGGCCGCTGACCAAATTGAAAATTTCAAACTTGTTTCGCAAATTTAACAATTTTATTTACTTTCTTTTAAAATATATATTCAAATTTACGATTATTTCGCTACTTCCTTCCCTGTCTATAAAAATTGTCACTTTGGGACTCGTAATTAAATCTAAAATCACTCACCGGATCACCAAAATTCAAATCTCATTCTGGAAAAATCAACGAAGGCAAATGGGACTTGGAAAGTGGATGAGACTTCTTGTAGTTGGAATGAATTTGTGAATGAAACCTAAAAAAAAGCGCATGATAAATTTAAAATATTCTCTTCAATCAATTTTGCCACGATTTTCCTTCCTAAAATGTTTATTTTCTATTTTGGAAAAAGTGAGTGAAGAGAAATACAACATAGAAAGCGATTTAAAACCGTTCCTAAACTAGAATAGACAACAGAAATGAAATGGTTAGGAACATGTTAAATGAAAATGTTTAATTACTTAATGAAAATCCATCTTTGAGAAATGAAACATCTTTTGGGGAAATGGAACTCGTCTTCAACGAGTGTGAATGGAGGATGAAGGTTTCGGAGTCGATGCTGAACTATCATGTCGAGGTCTTTGTTCTTCTCTCAACGAAGGCACACATTCTATGACCTAAATTAAAATTCAGAAAAAAAGGTATTATTTATCACTTGGGAGGATATTTCTAAAAACCCCATTAATCCCTGTCAAGAACCAAACTTAAGTCGATGTTTCGACATAAACTCAGTTTCTAAAAAAATATTTGGATCAAAGTAAAAGAAAAACGGAGAAGGATAGTCTCAAATGATTCAGCCAACTTTCCTTTTTCCTTTTTTTTTGTATTTCTTTTTGCGTGTCTCTTTTTGGGAAAACCTAATGTAAGAAAGAGTGTATATTGTATAATTAACGCGAATACTTGTCGAGACAAGTGAAATTCACAATGATTCGACGCACTTTTCACAATGAAATTCAGCTCATAAGCTTGCTCGATATTCTGCATTGAAGAGAATCGAGAACTGATGGCTTTTTGTAAATTAAGCAATGTCTTTAATCACCTCTTGCAAATCATCTCTCGTATACATGTGGAATAATTTTTCGGGCGTCATTGACATTACTTCGATGTTTGTGTCGTTCAATTTTTCCTCCATGACTTGCTTCAGTATCGTCAGGGCTGACTTTGCTGCCTCCTTCAAAGTCATCGACTGAAATGAAAAAAGTATAATTTATTTAACTTTATAGTTGCAATTTGATTCGATAATCAAACACTCAAAATATTTTATAACCAGGATACCCATTCAAGTATTTCTGGTTGTATCCTATTTATAAATGAGATAACATCTGTTTAAAATGATAGGTAGGAGATTTTTCTTTTCTGAAAATCTATTCAGATATCACGTTAAAAACAGCAATTCTTCAAAGTTCTTAGATATTTTTACTAGAGTTTTAACTATATTCAGAATTATAATATCGACAGGCCACGGACTCATTTGAAAATTCAAAATAGTGCCAAGCAATTTTTTGAATATGAAATCGAGGGGTTAACTATTGAGATTCTCTGTTGAGATCCTCTAAAAATTCCTGAAAAAATTGTCCATTTTTTTGAAATCTTTTAAATTCCTTAGAAATCCCTGAAAGTCCCTTAGAATTTAATTTCATTTATTCCTATAAATCCCCCAAATGTTTTCAATTTCCTTGAAATCCCCTAAAATTTTGTAAATACCATAAAGATTCCTTTAAATCTTTGACATCTTTTCAATCTTTCGAAATCACTTGAAATTCTCTGAAATTTTTAAATCTCTTGAAATTTTCTATAATCCTAAGAAATTCTTTGAAATCTAATGAAATACCTCGGGAAATTTTAAAATACACTATATTCTTTAAAATCCTTTGAAATGTTCAAAATCCCTTGAGATTTTTGAAATATTTTAAAATAACCTAAAACCTTCAAAGTCCCTTAAAAATTTTGAAATCTATTGAAATCCACTAAAATCTATTGAAACCCTTGAATTCTATTGAGATCCTATGAGATCTTTGGAAGACTCTCCAATCTTAATTTTTTATTTACTTTCTTTCATTAAGACGTATCACATTCAAATTTACAATCATTTCGCTATTTTCTTCTCGGTCCATAAAAATTGAAACTTTGGGACTCGTAATTATATATAAAATCTCAGAATCTATAGAAATTTCTAACAGTCTTATGGAATCTTTCAATTTCTTTTGAAATCCCATGAAATTCCTCGAAATCCCTAGAAGTCCCTTAACATTTAATTCCACTTCATTTACTCCCTAAAGATACCTAGAAATTCTTTGAAATTCCCTAAAATCCCTTGGAATTTTTGAAATCTCTTGAAATACCCTAAAAGCTTTAAAGTCCCTTGAAAACTTTGCAATCTGTTGAAATCCACTGAAATCTATTAAGACACTTCAATTCTATTGAGATCCTCGGAGATCTCTGGAACACTCTGCAATCTTAATTTTTTATTTACTTTCTTGTATTAAGACGTATCACAGTCCCTCAAAATTTCATTTAATCCCTGAAATTCCATAGAAATTCTTTCTTTTAAACCCCTTGAAATCTATAGAAATTCCTCATAATCTTATGGAATCTCTTAATTTTTTTTTTGAAATCCTATGAATCCCTTAAATATTCTAAAATTCCTTGAAATTTATTGAAATTTTGTAAATAGCTGAAAAATATTTTGGAAACTTCAAAATAATTTTAACTTTATACAATCCTACGAAATTCTTTAAAATCTCACGAAATTCCTCGGAATATTTTAAAACACACTACATTCTTTAAAATTCTTTGAGATTGTTAAAATACCTTAAATCTTATGAAATCCTGCAGAACATCTAGATATCTTTAATATCTTTTCAAATTCCTTTAAAAATTTTTAAATCTTTGAAATCCTCTAAGACCCCATGAAATCCCATGAAAGACGTAGAAATCCCTAGAAGTCCCTTAAAATTGCATTCCATTTCATTCACTCCTCAAAATTATCTAGAAATCCTTTGAAATTCTTGGAAATCGCTTGAAATTTTTTTATCTCTTGAAATTTCTTGGAATTTTATAAAATACCCCCCCCCCACCTCCAAAAAAACTCTTTCAATCTTTAAAGTCATTTGAGATCCAATAAAATCGCGTAGGTCTTGAAAACTTTGAGATCAAATGAAACTTCTTGAAATATCTTAAAGTCTCTTGTAATCTTTGAAATTCTCTGAAATCCCTTGAAATCTTTTAAAATAATCTGAAACCTTTGAAACTTTATAAAACCCTTTCAAATCCCTGAAATCAGTTAAGATTCTTTAAAACCCCTTGAAATTTGTTTAAATTTCGTGAAATTTTTAGGAATCTTATCAAATTTTTCGAACATTTTTAAAATCTTCGAAATCCCTTAAAATCTTTTGAAATTTCGATTTTTGAGATGACGGATGTATTAGTTTAGCCAATCTAGCGAATAGATTTGAAAATATGTTTAAAGGCAAAGTGAAAAAATAGTTGCAATAGCGAGAATTCTAAATGCTATCGAGTATTTCTGAAATGAAAATCCGTAACGAATAGACTGACAACTTTCAATACTTCATAATTAAATTAACTTCAGTATTTCAATATGTAAAATAAAAATATATACACCTTGTGATAAACTTCTTGAAGCGATTGTTGAGCACCTTCACTTCCTGAGCCAATGGCCTTAGCATCGAATTGAACGAAAGTTCCAGAGGGATCCATATGGAAAAGTTGAGGTCCCTTCTCGTCAATTCCAGCGAAAAGAATCGCGACTCCAAAAGGTCGAGACATGGCGCTTCCATCATCGTCACTGTCTCCGAACTGAATTGCCAGATTGGAAACAGCCTGAGCCGCCGATTCGACAGTCATCTTCTCGTTATAAATGAACCAGTGATTCTGGCACTCGATTCTCGCCCTGTCGATCATCGTCCTGGAATCAGCCATCAATCCAGAAACGGCACAGCCGATGTGTTTGTCAACCTCGACTATTTTTTCCACTGTTGTAGGCTCCATCAGGACGGAAGATGTGCGCTTTTCCACGGCTAGAATTACCCCCTCCGAAGTGGAGATTCCAATTGCAGTGGATCCAAGTTTAATAGCTTCAATCGCATACTCGACTTGAAAAAGTCGACCTTCTGGAGAAAATGTGTTGACTCCACGATCGTACTCAGAACGTGTCAGAAACATCTGTAAATAAATTAAGGAAATTAGTTAAAAAATTTAATTTAAGAAACAGTTTAATGTGTAAAATAAAGTGCTGTAGAAAATGTTTTAAACCTTCAATTTACATTTAAACACTTTTTATAACAAGCAGTATTTAATACACTACTTTCTTTTTTGCATTTTAATAATTATGAAAACAAATTACAAATTTGAAAAATCAAAATTCAATTCGAAGTTTAATCTCAAATGTTTGAAGTTTGCATTTCAGTATATTCTAAATGCTGTGAATTGAACACTGTTTATTAATTCAAACTTCAAACATTACTCTTTTGCAATTGGATAATTAAAACTCGAAGTAATTTCGGAATTTAAACTATTAAAATATTCTACCTTTTCAAGTACCTGGAAGAAATGACAAACGTTTAATAATAAAAATTCTAAAAAATATTACAGCCTATCGTGAAGTTACTGATACTTTGTTATCCTTTCCAATTCTGTAAAGTCACAGAAAAACAATACATTTTTGTTATTACTATCTTCCAAATTTAAAAATTAGAATTAATTAAACTTGTTAATTTTAACTTATGTATCTCAACCATTTCAAGCGAAATTATTTACCAAAATACTCAGAAAATTATAAGATTCTCTGACCAGCTCTGAATTACACATTTAGATTAAATTTTTAGGTTATGAATTGTCGAATCACACAAAACGCGGACGAGCAGGATTAAAGTTAAAAATAGATTTTAAAATAATTTATAATTAAATATTGACGCATGAAAACACCATAATTTACTCAATTTATGAGAAAAATCCGTGAGATTTATGTAAAACAGCGAAAAGAGGTTATGCCGAGAATGACACTGCAAAATGTCTCTAATTTTGTTAACAAAAGACGTAATTTTTGAGAAAGGGGTTTGAATTTTTGTAAAATAATTTCATAAACAATAGAAGTTTACCTTGAGGGGTTTCTTCGCTAGGAGTTTTTAATAATTAACTAAATAAACTAAGCGAAGCCGAACTGTCACAAACGCTAGTCACCGCAATGAAAATGAATGGAAAGAACAAACGAACCGCATGCAAAACAACCAATCAAATCACGTCTTTGAAGTTTACTGCTCTGCGCAAGCGCCATTGCATATTACAAATAGGCGGTAAATTCGAATCAATGTATAATATCTGATATTAAGCATTTCAACTAGTGACGTCAGGTGACAAGAGGCCGCACGCCGAGAGCCAAGCAATAATACAAATTGCATGGGATGTAACTTTATTTTTTTAATCATTTGGAAAAAAATGATATCTCACCCATAGTGTATTTGGATATTATTTTTTATTTTCCTAAAGCAATTCAATTACATAATTAAATTTTCATAAAAAATTATCAATTTTATTATTTAATTGAATAGCTTTTATACAATCAAAAATATTGTCCAAACACACTGTCGGTGTAAAATTATTTTTTTTAAGTTATAAAAAAAAAATAAAGTTTTATCCTATGAAATTGGTGTTATTATTTGGCCCTCAGCATTCGGCCATTTTGATTTCCACGCCAAACCTGAAATACCTAATTGTTATTATAAAATATAATAAATTGAGAAAGACAGAATAAAATAATTGAATAATTGAGGATTCTTGAAAATGAATTTAAATAGTTGCTTTTTAAGACTTTATAATTTTAGAATATTTTTTTTCAATTTCTGTTCCATATCGCGCAGGCGCGAGTAAAGGTGAGTGAAAAGCAGCAAAAAGCCTGAAAAGTGAAGGTGATGTGTGTTGTGAGGTTATGTGTCTAAACGATTGTTTACTCGATTTTTGTATAAACGTCTATTAATTTTCTTAAAAATAATCCACCCTAGTTATGTACTATTTGAGAGAAAATTAAAATATTAAGTTGACAAGGATATCCTCTCTATAGATAAGAAACGAGTGACAATAATGGACGTACATGGGAGGTTATGTTTGTGTGCAAATGAGAAAAATTGGGAAACTTTGACCGATTTTTTAAAACCAAAAAATTTTTCCAAGGATGAATCTGGGTAATTACAACATTTTTTAATCATTCAATTAATTATATGTGTAAATTTCGTGCCGCCTTTCATTCAAAATAAACCATTTATTGTTGGCACTTATTGTTTTTGTCTGATCCTCCACGAATTTTCTAGAATTTTACAGTTTTTATTGTTAAAAATATTTGTTGTTATTATTTTCTTATTTTACTATTTAAAAAAATAGTCGATGCTGAAATCAAAATATAATCTTAAGAGGCATCTTGGTTTTAAGAATTCTGAATATTATTGTATTAATTAATTTTCCGATGTTAAATTGGTCGAGGTAGATCTTTTCTCGTTTCTCCAAAAATTATTTGAACAAGTAATCGACACAATTTAACATTAGAAAATTAATGAATTACACTGGTCGACAAAGTAACATCAATATTATTGTATTATACTGATAATTCAATATGCAGTTAAAAAATTATTTTACTTCGAACTCGGATTATATTCAAAATCATATCTATCATTCATATTATCTCAAAATGGCAATTAAAAAAAATATATTTTTCTACTAAATTCAAAATATTGTGAATTTTGAAAGAAAAACTATCCAGTATTTTACAGACTTGTACTATAGGCATCTTCAATAAATTACTAAATTTTTCCAAATTTTAATAAATAACTAACCCACATTTGAAAAAGTAAGCTTCCTTTCTATAATAATAAAATTCTTTCTTTTCCAGGAAACTTGTCGATCCAAAATTACTAGCTAAAGTGGCCCAAATTACAACCGATCCAAATTTCGAGGTTCCGGAAAAGGCAAAGGTCATTCTTCTAAAGTGTCTCGTAAATTCGTGCATGTACGCTTATAGACACAAAAGCTACGATCTTAAAGATAGAAAAGTTTCAAAATATCAAACTGAACTTTATGCTTTGTTATCTCAAGATCCAGTTTCTACTTCAATTTTAAAAATCGATGAAACATATCCGGTAGAGACTCATTTTCCATATGATGGAGTCAGTCAATTGGCAATTGATACTGTTCTCCAATCTACAAAAGAGGAGAAAAAATTGTCGAATGAAGAATTAGATGTTCTCACACAGAGCGTTCAATTTCTCTCCAATTTAGTCACTGTCGCCTGCAAAAATATCTCTTTTCCGGATTATGAGGAACCCCCAAAGTGTCTTGAAAATGAGGAATTCAAAAATGCGATACCGTAAGTGCTTTTGGATTAAGACGGTTCTAAATTTAGAGAACTGGAAATTTTAGACAGCGTCGGATTTCTCTTTCGATTTTAGCAAATAAAAGCCTTTACTTTCTTTAAATTAATTCACTCTCTTTAAAAATTAATGGAGAAACCATTAGTAATTTTTCTGAGTTCCTAATTACATAAAAACTATTTTCAGAAAACTGATTGGACACAAGCACACTCCAGTCGTAAGAGCAGCCTCTGCTTTTGTCCACAATATGATGTCTCAATCAATCAAAGATTATTTTTCCGGTAGTGGTAAATCTTCACTGGTAAAACTCTTAATAAATGCAGCTAGAATGGGGATTCAATCTGCCTCAGACGTGACTCTTTTTCTCGTCCAAGAAAGAAATTTACTCCCAAATATTTACGACGATCTCCAGATAGACGACAAGTTGTATTTGCTGGAAATGATTCACTTGAACTTATTAGAATCGAATCAGTGCCTTCCCGCTGAAACGGCAAAGTTTCTCGCAGAAAAATTTAAAAAGAAAAGCGATCTGGTTCTTAAAACTGTGGATACTTATTTGGATGGGATGGAACCCATGGAAGTGACGATTCTCTTAGATATTTTGGGAATTTTAACTTCGGGCGATGATGAAGTTTCCTTTGAGCTGAGAGGAGATAAAAGTCTTTTGATAAATGGCCTCTGTGAGTATTTTATATTCTAAAAGTTTAAAATTTGTTCAGTATCGGCTTTCTAATTCGAAGGTTTGATTTACAGTTCTGCTGAAATCTGTGCATATGGTGGGGAAAAAGTCGAACAATTTTTTTACGCCTTTGCAAAAGTTAAGCGAAGTTGCTCCATGCAGTCAAGGACAGGACATTCTGTTAGACGAGGCTGGAAATTCAAATGTAAACGAAAAAATGCCGTATAATAAAAATATTCAGATGCATCCTGCTTTTGGATTTAAAGCTGGACTGATTCGTCTTGTTGGAAACATGGCCTTTGAGAACAAAGATAATCAGGATTTGGTGAGCATGTTTTAAAGTTTTTAATACTAATCATTTCTCATTCCAATAATTTTATTTATAAATCATTTATAAATGCTCGAACTTTTACCCATCAAGAAAAAATTCTACCTTATCAACTCCAGCAACTCGTGCAGTGGCGCCATCTTTTTAAGCATTTGTTTCATGAGAACTTCGAGATTCAGACCTTATTCAAAATCCAAACACCCAATAAAAGATCTCATTTTTTAAATTCATTTTTAAATTTCTTTTCATCTGATAAACCAATTCTAGAAGATAGGAATAGTATTTGTCTGATTGGAACCTGATTTGAACAAAGCTGAAATTGAGTAGCACGCCAGTAGGATAGGCTCGGCAATTTAGTTGAAATCTGATATGCCATTAAGGCATCAACGAGATCGCGATGTAGCTTCGTCACAGAAAATTTTTTAGTCTTTTCTTTCTTTTTTCGTGTGTATGATTCGCTCACATCTCGCACATGCACAGGCGATACACGACGAGTGGACGTATGTGCTTGTAGATCAACGGATCGAAGGTAATCGTGTTCTCAAGTTTCGATCTACAAACGTGTTCCGTTTTTCTTTTTTTTTTCACTTCTTTTTCTTTGCACAATCGGCTCTCCTTTTTGCAATAGGTGTACGTATGCAAAGTGCACTGTATGCGACACTTGCAAAAATAGCAAGATCGAGTCGCAAGTACCATGAGAACTTGCCCTCGCATTATTCTGTTCTTTGTCGGGGAAGGCAGAATGCAAATTATTGCCTCTTTGTTAGGAAGGTTTATTTCAAAATGATCCGCAGATTACTCTGAATTTAATCAGGCTTCACGATAGTTTACAATTTTAGATGTTAAATATTCAGGGTGTCTGCTGGGAATTGGATTCAGTGACCGGGATTTTTCTCTCTACTGTACTAATATGGAAATTAAATGTGGTTGTATATATTTTATTACTTTAATTCTGAGTTCGGACAGGGAATTTAAGTTAAGAATTATAATTGTGATCTTGAGACAGGGAGTTTTCTAAAAGATTTATAATTCTGAGTTGCGACAGGAAATAAATAAAAGAAATATAAAAAAATTCCCATAAAGAATTACAATTATCCTGACTTGGGACAGGGAGTTTTCCGAAAGAATTATAATTTTCATTTTAGGTTCACTTTAGAACAGGAAATTTCGTTTGAAATTATAATTTTTACTTTAGGACAGGGAGTTTCCATAAAGAATTATAATTTGACGTGGCATGGGAATTTTTTTAAAGAATTTTAATTCTGATTGTGAAGAAGGGAGTTGAAAGAAAAATCCTCATTCCAAGTCAGAATTCGTTACAATTTGAAACTTCCCTCTGCCAAATTTTAGAAAAGGGGAGTTACTATATTTCTGATTCATAACAGAGAATTTTGTGAATAAATATAATTCTGACTTGGAACAGGGAATTTTTGAAATTAATTTAATTGTGACTTGGAACAAGGAATTTGTGTAAATAATTATAATTTAGACTTTGGGACAGGGAATTTCCTTTAAGAATTATAATTTAGATTTTGAGACAAAGAATTTCTGTAAAAAATTATAATTTTCACTTTCGAACAGGGAATTTCGTAAAGAATTATAATTTTGTCTTGGAACAGTTAATTTTTGACAAAGAGCTAGAGATTTTGCCAAAAAAATTTAATTCTGCTTTATGAAAAGGTAATTTACAAAAACAATTCCTGTTCGAAGTCAGAATTCGTCAGGTTTTGAAAACTCCTTGTTCCAAGTCAGATTTTTTTAATTAAAAAATTTCTTTTTTTTTTGCAAAAAAATGTGCCAAAATTTGAAACTTTCCTCTTCCAAATTTTAGAAAAACAGAGTTACTATATTTCTGAATTATAACAGAAAAAATCGAACAGGGAATTTTCGTATAGAACTATAATTTATACTTGGAACAGGGAATTTCCGTAAAGAATGATAATTTAGAATTTGGATCAGCGAATTATTATTTGACTTGGAACAGAGAATTTTTGACATGGAACGGGAATTTTTGAAAATAATTTTAATTCTGATTTAGAAGAAAATTTAAAAATCCCTGTTCAAATTCAGAATTATAATTCTTTTACAAAATTCTCTGTTCCAAATTAGAATTGTAATTTTTATGATCAAAATTATCTGATGTTCCAACTCAGAATTATAACTCTCTGCCAAGAGAAAACCGGGAAGTGACCGGGAATTTAAAGTCATCTGTAGGGTAGATATCCTGACCATCCAATATCTTCTTTCTATTGCTTACAATTAGTCGAGAATCAGAGAGCGGAAAATATGATTGCTTCACGTATCGTATATGATACCATCAAATTTTTTTGATGATTGCCTAAGTTCTTTTAATGTTAATTATATGAGATTTACATTTTTTTCTTAAATACGTTGAAAGCTATTAGAATTCTAGATAAATTGAGCCAGGATGACGGAATTTTTTAAATTATTTAAGAATATATTGAAAAAATAGTACAAATTTCAATGTTTTCTCGAAATTTAAATAATATCTATATAATGTATATTTTAAGAAGTTGATGCAAAATAGTTGGGAAAAGTCGAAGACATCTTTAGGAAAATAATAATGAAAAACAAATGAATATATAATTTAAATAAATTTGATAGAAACCTCAAGATTACTTATTTCATATATTTTACAAGAAAATTTCATTCAGCTGGAAAAATATTAAACATTTTTCAACGTTTTTGTTTCATTTTAAGCATGTTGCATCATGCAGGCAAAAATTTTCACAATAGAGTAGGTGGGGCTAGAAGTTTCGATTTTTGGTAAATCAAAAGTGACTTACAAAAAAATAGTTATTCAATTCATTATTGACTAAATTATCGTTAAATTTATTGTATTTTAGGGTTTTAAGCAGATTTGTTTTATATAGTCATTGTTTTTTTTTGTTTTTATTGAAAACCATTTATTTATGGCAGTTCGGAGTGGAACTTCTAACCCCGTTGCGAGTCTACTTGTTACCGCCCCGGAGTAAATTGTTACTGAAAATTAAGAAATGTTTTCTTAAAGAATATCTCCATTTTTTGTTAAATAGAATACAGGAACTGTATTTGAACTTACATTTACAAATGCAGTCATGCAAAAAAAACGTATATTTACATTGAATAAATAACTTAAAATAGTATTGTTGAAATGTCAAGAATTATGAACATCGTATTCAGAACAATAATTTTTTAATTCTAATTAGTCTGATGTTCAATATTTATATTACTCTTTTTAAATATTAATTAAATTATATTGATAATTATTATCATAATTATAACATAATTGTCATTAATTTTATATATTAATCTTATGTATTAAACCTGTATTAAATAATTAATGTTTGTATCCTCAAACCAAGTCAAAATTGATATGGAATATAAATGATTATTTTGTTTTGTTTTTGGTTTAGTCTTGGAATTAAATGGTTTCTAAATACAGAAGTCTTTGTTTCGAAGAAACGTCTATGCATTTCGCCGTAATATCATGGCCTCTTCAGCACTGTAACAAGTATGAGAATGTAGCAATAAAAAAGTAATTACTAACCCTATTATAATAGTTGTCTCGTACACGAAAGTTGTTTTTTACATCAGAGACTTACCGCAAAAGCGACGTTTTTTAAACTACATATTAGTAAGAAAACATTCTAGAAGGATATTCTGCCGAGAGTTGAAATTTTTAGAGATCTGTATAAACATATTACATTTAGATGATAAACAATAAATGTGCATTAAATTAAAGTCCGAAAAAAGTGTTTTTTTATAATATACTTACGAGAACCTTGATAAAAATGAATGTGTGAGAGATCCATGCATCAAATTTAATGTTTTGTGATAAAAAGAGATGAACTGTATATAATTTTGAAAAATAAAAATGTAATAATTTGAATTATTTGAAAAAGTTACAAAATAAAATAACTTTGAGTTAGATTGTCGCCAACATTTTGAAAAAATTGTAGCAGAGCCACATGGTCCTGGTGACCTGGTCTGCTTCAAATTTTGGAGGTTAGGAACTAAAGAAATTGATAAATTTCATAGTTACCTACATTCTTGAAAAGATTCAATAACGTCATGGTAAATTATACTCAGGTTTTCAGTATCGGATCTAAAATTGACTGCACCCTTATTTTTTACAACGTTGATAATTTCTAAAATGTTCTTTTTGTGATAATTACTTTCTAAATCTAAAATTATAACATTTTTAGAATCGAAGTCGAATTTATGATCAGAATTAGTAGTGTGATTACATAAAGCTGTGTTAGTTTTTTTTTTTTTGAGTTGTTCGGTGTTCTGAGATTCTTGTCTTAAGAGGGCGCATTGTTTGACCAATGTGCGTCATAGGACAATTTTTACAACAAATTCCATGAATGATGTTAGTTTTTTTCAAATTTTGGTATATAAGATCTTTAGTGGATTAGAGCAAAATAACAGAAACTTCATTTTCAATTGAAAAAATGAGAGAAATATTTAATTACTTACATATTCTTATAATTGGAAGATAAGGTTCTTTTACATATGGTAAAACTACAATTTTAGAAAAGTCTTGATTTTTTGTTATTCTGAGAATTTAATTGTGCATTTTTTAAATTTTCTAAGTGTTGGATTCTTTTTTTTGTATTACTAATAATAAAATTATGAGGATAGTTATTGGTAATTAAGGTCTCATAAATGAAACAAATGTTTTTCTCATGGAAGTGATGTTCTGAGAGTTTTGTTGTTCTATCTACAAGACAAAAAAATTTCTTTTTATGATTTTCATGATGATTAGAAAGATAATTTAACGTTTGGCCAGAATAAGGGCTGTCCATAAACTACATTATCAATTTGAGGGTGGGGGCGGTCACGCCAAAAACTACGGTCGGTAAAAAGCAGGGTGAGGGGTGATTGAAAGTAACATTATGAGTTTAGATAACGTTTAATACGTATACTGGTGATAAATTTTAACAAAGTTTGCGAATTTTACGCAAAGTGGCCGTGCAACGGTACAGTTCAATAATAGTTTAATACCTGTAAGTTTGAACATCACTTTCATATTTCAGATTTCACACTCTTTCCCATATTCCCCTCTTTTTCCCCGTTTTTCAATAGCTCTTTTTTCCCCCCGTTTTCAAGAAACTTCCCCTTTTTCCCACTTTTCCCTCAAATGCGAACTGAATAAAACTAATAGAACCCAATAGAAAAATTCCAACTATTTTTGGTTAAAAATTATTTTTTTTTAATTAAAATGCGTACTATTATATTTTTGGTTAGGAATTTATCTCGTTTGGTTAAAAATTCTTTTTAGTTAAAAATTCAATTATTTGGTTGAGAATGCAAATGTTTTGTTAAAAAGTCATATTTTTTGGTAACAGATTTAACTACTTGGTTGAATGTTTGAACTATACTTTGTTAGAGATGCATTTTCTTTGTTCAAGATTCATTTCTTTGGTTGAAAATTTAACTATTGTGTTGGAAATTCGTTTCATTTTTTGTGGAAAATTAATCTGTTTGTGTTGAGGGTTCAACTATTTTGTTAAAAATTTTTCTTTTTTTGTTGACTTTAACTGTTTTTCATATAAAATTGAAATCCTTTTCGGTTCAAATATAAACTATTACAGGTTTCGTTAAGAATTCATTTTTTCGGTTGAAAATCAACTGTTTGCTTGAGTGCTGAACTCTTTTGTTGAAAATTCTTTTTTTTTTGTTTTGAAGATTCATCATTTTAGTTGAAACTTCATCTCTTTGGTTGAAAATTAAACTATTTTGTTGAAAATTCGTTTTCTTCTTGTTGAGAAGCAACATTTTTAATTGAAAATGTAACTATTTCATTTTTGGTGGAAAGTTAAGATTTGTAATTGAAAATTGATCATTTCTAGTGGAAAATTCAACTATTTGTTTGAAAATTCATGTATTTTGTCTAAAATTCGTCTTTTTTGATTGAATTCAATAGTTTTTGATTGAAAAATCAACTACGTAGTTTAAAGATAAACTACTTTGTGAAACATATATTTTTTTTGGTAGAAGATTCATCATTTTAGTTGAGAATTCAACTATTATTATTATTATTATTATTATTATTATTATTATTATAACATTAAGCCAAATCCCTTTCGGGGTAAGCGTAACTCGATCGGTTCTGGTCTCGTTTTACTACTGAGGAATAAGGAATTTGTATGGTAAATTTGGGTACGGGATGTTTAGGAGGAGAAGGAATAGGTTTTAGATCAATCTCACAACG
>JAUMHM010000071.1:23463561-23480222 GCA_032362435.1 Melikaiella ostensackeni | reverse complement strand
CATTGTTAAAAGTATCCACCCAACTACAACTTCATGCGAGAAATTCATTCCATAAGTATAAAATCATGTCCAAATTAGGCAGCTAAATCGTTATAAGGTGGAGTCTCCATTCATAACGTCAGTCCTACCAAACTTCGGTCATGCAAAGGAAAATATGAAAACCAAGCCAGAACCAAAGGAGTTATGGTCGGTTTGTGTTGTATACTGAGGAGGCCACCAGTCTTCTGTAGTTTGGTCTCGAAGATGAGAAAAGATCATTCAATGCACATGTGACAAGAGTACTCAACGGTTATTCAAAAATTAACAAACTCCTAAGCTTCTCTAAATTCTCGTTTCAAAAGGTCAATTTGTAAAACTCTTAGAAATATATATTTGAGCAAGATTCAGCACATTTCAAAAATTCTCGAATGTCCCATATTTTCTTGTTAATATGAAACATCTTTCTTAGAAAAAACCCATGAATCTTGCATTCTATCAATAAATCCTTTTGTAATGCATCCAATCTAAGTATATACTAATTGAATAAATTCTCTGATACTTTTACACCGTGCTTTCAGTAGCAACTATCATATCTATGATATCTATCATAAAATCACATTTCACTAAATTTTTATCAATTACACTGAAAACCATAAAAACAAAAACAGGAAAATAAGAATAGATGAAATAATTTCTTATATAACTTCCTAGGTATAAAATCAAAAAATTGTAATGGAATGGTTTACAACCACTTCATCGCAACCCTAATTGAACAAACATTGCAATTATTCATTTTAAATTTTTCAAATTTTGTTGATTTTCTTTTTCTTTTTAAACATACAGACATTCACCCACTTTTTAACATAAATTTTAATTTATGAGAAAAAATTCTTCACCGGAAAGAAAATTCAGAAAAACGAAGTGTTGTGATCAAGAGATGGCCGAGGACTGACATTAACTATCTATAAAGACCCTTAGAAAAACTCTGATTGTTTTGGATTATTACCTTTTTCTTTTTTGAAAAATGGAATAATCTGAAACGATTGGTTCTGAATCAACCCACAAAATTTGATCTTGGTACTATGATCAATTTCCTTCATTTCGCATGTTCTGTTTACATAAATCTTGTAATAATTTTTTTTCAAGTTCCTTCACTTTTACAAGTAATTAAAATGTTAACCTGGTACTTATCAAAAAATAAGGTTGCCAAAAGGTTTTAAATACATTCAGTTAAAAGAAATGATACCCTTGTTGCTTACAAAAAATCGTATTCAGAGGAAGATGACATATACACAATATGTGCATTCTGTTATTATGTACCATGGAGTACTTTATTTACATTTTTTTCTAATCTTATGATATTTACAGATGTTTTTGACTTCAAATATATTTAATATATTTTTCAGTCTACTATACATTTGCTTTTCGGAATATACTGTTAATACAATTAAAATGTCATCCTGGAACTTATTATAGATATAATAAAGTTGCCAGAAGAATTCCAAAATTTGAGGTATAATAATTGAATACAATTGAAATTAAATTTCACAATTGAATGTAAAAATATTTTACTATCTTATTAGTGTCTCTTTGGACTATATTCTGAATCTTGATATTTTGGGCTAAGACTTTCTGTATAGTTTCCAAAAATCTATTAGCATTCTTCGAACTAATGACTTTTACGAGGGTTTGGGACTGGATATTCTCTCTCAAAAAAAAGTTAAAATGATCGTTTTTCTGAGGGTCTATGTAGACTGTCAGTCGTCGACCAACTCTCGTTTGCTACACTTCGTTTTTCTGAATTTTCTTCCCGGTGAAGAATTTTTCTCATAATTCAAAAAATTTATATTAAAAATTGGATTAATGTTTCTATCGTTTGAAAAAAAAAATCAACAAAATTTTTTAAAAATTTGAAAAACAATTAAAAAGTTTGTTCAATTAGTATTGTGGTGAAGTGCTTGCAAAACATTGGATTACAATTTTTTGGATTTTATACGCAAAAAGTTATATACCTTCAATGCATTCAATACATTCAATATATCTATTTGAATTTGGTTAAAAAAGGCTTCCATGCGCAGGTACACATAACTTTATAGTGTTTTCTATTTTAGAATAATAAAAAAAGAGAAATAAATAAAACTCTTCATAAGAAAGTGGATTTGACATAACTTTGAAGATTTTTGATTTCAATTAGGAAAGGGAAAGATTGACCTAACAACATTTGATAGTAAAAAATGTTTGATTTATACTTCCAGGTAATATTTAAATTTAATTAATATGTGTTTCATTATTTATAACTATATTTATCCTATAAATTACCCCTGATGAGGAAGTCTAAATTGGCTTCGAAATATGTTGGTCCCCAGTAGTATAAAAAGACGGAAAAAAGAAAGAGTGTGAGGGTGGATCTGGTTGATGTTTTCCTTTTTTGTTTGTACACTTGTTGTACATTTGTCTTTAATAAGTCGGAAAAGCGGGTAATCTCGAAGTCTAATTTTGATTTGTGAACTTTTTGGGTGTTCCTTTTTCAGTACACAAACAATTTTCATGAAAAAAGTAGATTTCATATCGATCTTTAAGAAAAGATTAAATCAATTTACCAAAAGATATCTGTTTTATTTAAATACAGTTTACAAATTCGAGGAAGTGCATGAAAAAGTATTTTAAAACATTTCAAATTTTTTATTTGAAAATTTGCCCGCTTGCGGGCACATTCTCATCGCGCGCTTCGTAATCGGTGTTATATGTTCTTCAGGTACAAATTACTAAAGTTGTTTTTGATTTCAAATGAAGAAAGAAATTTATTAACTTAAGGCTCTATCGGTCTTAAGGAATACATTCTCATCATAATATTCGCGTTTCGCGCTCAATTTTCTGTGCTCATCGTATAATATATACAAGTAAATAATTAAGAAGACGATTAAAAAATTATCTTGATGAAATAATTGATGATATAATGAGAACATTGTAATTAGTTAATTACTCAAATATTCTTTCTAAAAAAATTGTTATCGTTTGATGGAAACCCTTCTTATTTAATTCATTGTGTATAAATTTTTCATTTTGAAAAGAAAATTAAATTAAAAGTGTTTTAAGAACAAAGTGTAGGATGAAAATATCAAAATAGTTACAAAAAAATGATTCAAGGGTATTTTTTATACAAAAAGATTGTTTATATACCAAAAGAAATTATACAATTTCAAAATTTCACAATTCATCACGATTCTGCACGAAACTAATTATTATATGTTTCATATACGTTTATGTAAATAGTTCGTGAATTGTAATAATTCTCGATACAACTTGTTGCTCCAGGGCTTAAATAAACATTGCAATAATCAATACTATGTTTACTTTATTATAATTAATGTATTTCCCCTAACCTGTATTTTTTAATTATCAACTTCGTACGTGTATGGGAAAAATACAAATTCGGTATACTAAAAGTAGTACCAGCATATTGTATATTTCCCATACACAAATATGGAAAAAGTACAACTCCTTGTTTGGGTTAAAAACTTCCCATACATGTATGAAAAATTTACCATGATTTTTTTTACAGTGTGTGTACTGAACGAAAGAAATTCTACGACTGACTCGTCTATATAGCCTCTTAGGCAAACAAAACGTTTTACCTTTTTTTTTTGAGAGAGAGAGTATAACCAGTCCCAAACCCTCGTAAAAATCATCTGTTCGAAGAATGCCAATAGATTTTAGGAAACTATACAGGAAGTCTAATTTTGTTGTGTGAACTTTTTGGGTGTTCCTTTTTCAGCGCACCAAAAATTTTCATAATAAAGTAGATTTCATTACGATCTTTAAGAAATTTTAAAGTAGAGACATTAAGCAAGGATTTTTTCCAATCTGCAGGGTTGCCTATGAATATTTAAGATTTCTTTTAATTGAGGTGTTAATGGTTAACTCAATTCATCAAGAGATATCTATTTGACTTAAATATAGTTTACAAATTGGATGAAGTTAGCAATTTTTTATAAATGTGTTATTCGTTTGGATTATTTCCTTTTTCTTTTTGAAAATGGAATAACCTGAATAGATTGGTTCCAAATCAACCTACAAAATTTGATCTTGGCGCTATGATCTATTTCCTTCATTTCCCATGTTCTGTGTAGATAAATCTTGTAATAATTTTTTCAGGTTTTTCTATTGTTTAACTAATTTAAATGTTAACCTGTTACTTATCAAAAAATGAGGTTGCCATAGGTTTTACATACATTTAGGTAAAAGAAATTATACCCTCGCTGCCTACAAAAAATGGTGTTCTAAGGAAGATGCCATATGAATGATATTTGCATATTATGTACCATTGAGTACTTTATATACATTTTCTCTAGTCTTCTAATTTTTTACAGATGTTTTTAGTTTCAAATATATTTATTATGCTTTCAGTCTACTATACGTTTGATTCTTTCCAAGTATATTGTTAATATAATTAAAATGTCATCCTGGTACTTATTATAAATTTAATAAGGTTGACAGAAGGGTGTACATAATTTGAGATATAATATTTGAATTCAACTTAAGGGCTCCTTCAGGGCTCATTTAGTACCCAAAAGCCAAATTTTGGGCTCGGCATTTTTTTTGAAATGCATGGTACTGCCAACTTTACGTAAAGCTAGTAGTACCATGGTAGAAATCTTTGTTGCATCAACTTTTTTCTTTCACAGGAATTGAGGGCTCATTTGGGACTCCTGCATCACCTTAGGCGCAATTTTTCAAAAACAACCTCTATCACTGAAAAATTACCCTGAAGAATAAATATTGTGTAAACATAAAAGTGAGTACATCAGAATTAAAGGCTCATTTTAGGCTCCCCAGCACCTCCAAAATCAATTTTGCAAAAGCATTCCTTTACACTGGAAAACTACTCCAAAACCAAAAGTACTGATGAAGGGCAAGAAGAAGTATTGCATCAGTTTTGAATATTTTCTAGCTGCCCGAAAACATCAAACACTTTTCCAAAAACCACCCCTAACACTCGAAAACCACTCCGTTGAAGAATTTGAGATTAAACTGAGGATGAAGTGAATCAGCAGATTTTTCTTTTCAAGGATCGAGCCCAATCAGTGTATGCCCTATGTCAGACTTGAGTTTTGAGGGGCTAGAATTTTGTGCGGGATAAAACCCAAATTCAACCCACGAATCCGTACTTAACTCAAAAACCTGAATCGCTTTGTAAATATGAGATTGAAAGTACCAAAGCCCTTATAATCCTATTCGAGAGTTAACATTCTTCGAAATATGCAGGTTTAATATTTTATTTATTTTAAGGTTCAGTTTTGCCAAATCTGTAAGATTGCACAAAAAAATTTGTAGATGATTTTTAGTAAAAATTGCAGAATGTACCCATCAAAAGCAGACACAGAAATTTAGAAAATTTTGTATAATTTCGAAAATATTGTTCATTTATTGAGTTGGAGGAAAATCCTTAGCACCTTCAGAGTCGAGTATTTGAATTACAGATGTTCTTAGTAAAATTTCACTTTTTCTTACAACATAAAAGAATTTTTTAGCATCAAATCTGAAAAAAATGATTAATAAATTTATTAGTAAATCCTAAAACATTCCATAATAAAATGGTAACTGTGTTAGGCGCTGTTTGTAGTGAAATGCTTTTTGAGTGACAAGGTTGGTTTTTGCAAAAGTGTTAGATATTTTTAGGCAGTAAATTATATTTTTAGGGCATGCAAGAGCCCTAAATGAACCCTCCATTCCTGTGGAAGAAAAAAGTTGATGCAACAAATATTTCTACCATGATACTTAGTAAATGCAGAGCCAAAATTTTGCTTTTGGGTACTAAATGAGCTCTAAATGAACCCTTAATTTTAGGATAGGCATATATTGTTTGGGCATGGTGGTAATTCCAGCTTTACCCACCTGATTTTTACGAGGGCTTAGGACTGATTATTGTATCCCTCAAAAAAATTGTAAAACATTTAGTTTGTCCAAGTGGCTATATAGACGAGTCACTCGTAGAATTTCTTTCGTTCCGTACACACACTTCGTATTTCCCTGAGTTTTCTTCTCGGCGAAAAATTTTTTATCATAATTAAAAAAATTTACGCTAAAAAAGTGGATTTGTGCTTCTATCTTCAAAAAGAAAAAGAAAATCGACGAAATTGACAAACATTTTTGAAAAATAATAGAAATTTTTGTTCAATTAGTGTTGTGGTGAAGTGTTTGCCGAACTTTGGATTACAACTTTGTGGATTTTATACGCAGCAAGTTATATAAAAAATTATTTTATCTTTTCTAATTTTCATGTTTTTGTCAATATAATTTTCAGTATAATTGATTAAAATTTGGTGGAATGTGGTTTTATGATAGATATTACTAAAAGTCTAGTATAGGAGTATTAAATGGATTTATTCAGTTAGTAAAAACTTAGATTGGATGCATTACAGAAGGAATTATTGACAGAATGCAAGTTTCATGGTTTTTTTCAAGAGAGATATTTTATATTACCAGAAAAATATGTTTTGAGTTAAAAAAAAATAACAAATAAACTTTAAATGAGAATATCAATGAATTCAATAAATCTATTTGAATTTGGTTAAAAAAAGCTGCCACGCACATATGTATAATTAATACATGTTTTATTATTCATAACTGTAATTATCTATAAATTAGCCCTGATAAGGGAGTCTCCATTGGCTTCGAAACGTGTTGGTCCCCAATAGTATAAAAAAGACGAAAAAAAGAAAGAGTGTGTGGTTTGTTTTGATTGACTCTTTCCTTTTTCCCCTCTTTTTTTCTTTTTTGTTGGTACACTTATTGTACATTTGCCTCTTATGAGCCGAAAATCGGATAGTCTGGAAGTCTATTTTTGATTTGTAAACTTTTTGGATGTTCCTTTTTCAGTACACCAAAAATTTTCACAAGAAAGTAGATTCCATTTCGATCTTTAAGAACTTTTAAAGGAGAGACATTAAGCAAGGATTTGTTTACAAATTTGATAAAATTTACAAGTTTCTAGAAATGTGTTATTGGTTTGGATTACTGAACTTTTTCTTTTTGAAAAATGGAATAATCTGAATAGATTGGTTCTAAGGCAACCCACAATAACAAATCTATTTCGCTCAAAGAATATTTCAGTGTCAAATAAATAGTTCTTTGCCTTAATCATTTCGTTCCGATTACACGATATTATAGATTGAAATTCGCCCCTATTTCAAAATCACAACAAGACAGACAAATCACGATTTTCTCGTTTGCGGCGGCATGTGGGCATTATCTTTATGGCCTCAAAGAATAAGCATCATGAAAGGGACTGCGCGTGCGTCATATCCCGAAACGAGAGAACCTGTTATCGCGACTCTATGCACGGTATCTGTACCATATAATACTGTCGTGCTGCAGTATCAAAGTTTCGGGTCTAATGTTCCATCCTTGATTTTCGCAACCCCTAATACCGCAATGAAAATGGAACTAACTAATTTTCATAATTTAAAACAGTTCAATAATTATAGTTGCCTTAAAATACCCTTAAATTGATTGCATTTGATTGAAACACATTTTTTCATAAAAAAGTGTGCAAAATATGGAATATTTAAATAATATTTAATTTATAAAAAAACTATTTAATTGTCTAATAATAGTGACTTATATCAAGTGATTTAATTTCTATGTGATATTTGTTTTCTGTTTTCTGCAAAAATGTAAAGTGAGTTTTATAGGATGAAGGACGTCCGTCGTCTTTTCGTAAGGTAATTTTTTTTTAATTTATAGAGGAAATTAGCTGCTTTTTATTCTGCATAGATATAACTCTTTAATAGTTTTCAACTTTTTTCATATTAGGATAAGTAATAAATCTAAATTCTAACTGAAAAATTTTTTCTCCAGAGTCAGATTTCGCTTTCGAGTATTGCACACAATTTAGCGAATGGGTCGTAAACAAGTTTTTTATGAATTGTACGTATAGGACGTAAATATAAACGAGATTCTTACGTCGTTGCATTTTATAGATTTTTCTTCAATTAAAAATAATTATCGAACGCGTTTAAATCATCCTTCGACTTTTCTTTACATTCCAAGTTTCCCAAGACAACCATTTCCACACTCATCAGTGCATTCTTCACATTTTTTACGTATTCTAACTTTTCCTGAGAAAGTCTACAATTTATTTTATAATGAATTACGTAACTATTTGATTTTGCTTGTTTCTAGGAACCATAAATTATGAAATATAAGTTTATATTTGCAATTAAGAGAAATCTTGTATACAATTTCTAATTTGACGCGAAAAGTATACTTTATTTATTTCGTAGAATATTATAAGTGTTTGCAATCACACAGTTTTAAATATAAGTATCTCAAATCAACATATATTCAAGATTGAAATCTTCCAAACTGATTTTGTTGGAATCCAATGGAGATCAATTGAATTCAGCGAAATTCAATAGAGTTCAATGGAATTTGAAGGAATTCAACGGAATTTAAAGAAATCTAACGAAATTTATTGGAAATCAAAATAATGCAATGGAATTAAATGTGAAGTTCAACGTAACTCAAAATAATTCAGTGAAAGGTGGATTCGATCGATTTTGAATCCAACTAAATTGAAGATGAATTCATCCGAATTGTAAGTGAATTATATGCAGATTGACAGAATTCAATACGAAGGAATTCAACTGAATTATGTCAAAGGGATTGAACGGATTTCACCCAAATTTAACAGAATTCAATTAAAGGTCAATTTAGTTGATCACGAAGTCGACTAAATAGAACTGAGGTGTTAATTACTCCAACAATCTTATGTAATCTCGTGCAATCCCATGCAATCCTTTGCATTCTCATGCAATCTCGATGCAATCCTTGAAAATCCCTTATATTCCCATGCAATCTGGATGCGATCCCATGCAATTCTTGAAAATTCCTTGTAATCCTATGCAATCTCGATGCACTCTCATGCAATCCTTCAAAATCCCGTGTAATCTTATGCAATCTCGATGAAATTCTAGGAAATCCTTTGAAATTCTTTGTAATCCCATGCGATCTCGATGCAATATCTATAAAATTTCAAGCAGTCTCCATAAAATTTCGTGCAATCCCATGTACTGCTTGCAATATTATGAAATTCCGAGGAATCTCATGCAATCCCATGCAATCTCTATAAAATCTCAAACGATCTTTATAAAATTTCGTGCAATACCATGTACTGCTTAAAGTCTTATGCAATCCCGCGGAATTTCATGCAAACTCCTCCAATCCTTTCTAATCCGATGCAATCCCTTACAATCCCATGTAATCTCATGCAATCGTAATGCAATCTCATGCAATCCTTTAAAATCACATACAATTCTTTAAAATCCCGTGCAGTCTTTTGCAATCCCATGTTTATTTTCGTAAACAAACTGTATCATTTTTATCATACTATAATTCACAGATATTTTAAGCTATGAATTCTACAAGATAATAGCGAATTGTACCAATTTTTAAACTGAAATGAATTGAAGTGGAAGCTAAAACGAACACTTTCTGGAATTGTCCCATGCAATCCTTTAGAATCCCTCGTAATCACATGCCATCTCTATAAAATCTCGAACGATCACTATGAAATTACGTGTAATAAATACCATGCACTGCTTGGAATCTTGTGCCATCCCATGGAATCTAATATAATCTCCTGCAGTCCTTTGTAATCACATGCAATCCCTTACAACTCCTTGTAATCCCATGCAATCTCGATGCATTATCTATAAAATTTCAAGCTATCTCTATAAAATTTCGTGCAATCCCATGTACTGCTTGCATTCTTATGGAAATCCCGAGGAATCTATGCAATCTCATGCAATCCCATGCAATCCTTCACAACCACTTGTAATCCCATGCAATCTCTATAAAATCTCGAACGATCTTTACGAAATTTCCTGCAATACCATGCACTGCATATAGTCTCATGCGATCCCGTGGAATTTCATGCGAACTCCTCCAATCATTGTAATCTCATGCAATCCTTTAAAATCCCGTGCAGTTTTTTGCAATCTCATACAAATCTCATACAAATCTCGTGGAATCTCATGCACATTGTTAGAGAATTCTTGAAAATTCAATCACTTTTAAATTACAAGTGTAACCTAAATATAATAATAAAATAATAATAAAAAATAATAAAGATAATGCATATAAAATAAAAATTATCGAGCTTACCCATGAGTTTCAACATGATTTTAAGATAAATAATTCACCTACAAATTCAAAAAAAGGTCATCAAAGGGAAGTTTAAGGTAAATTGTACCAATTTTTAAACTGAAATGAATGATCAAAGTGGAAGCTAAAACGAGCACTTTCTTAAATTATCCTATGCAATCCCTTGGAATCCATCGTAATCCCATGCAATCTCTCTAAAATCTCGAACGATCACTATGAAATTTCGTGCAATACTATGCACTGTTTGGAATCCCGTGCAATCCCGTGGAATCTAATACAATCTCCTGCAATCCTTTCTCATCACATGCAATCCCTTACAATCCCTTGTAATTCCATGCAATCTCGATGCAGTCCCATGCAATCGTTTAAAATCCCTTTTAATCTTATACAATGTCGATGCAGTCCTTCAAAATTCCTCGTAATCCTATGCAATCTCGATGAAATCCTGGGAAATCCTTTCAAACGCCTTGTAATCCCATGCAATCTCGATGCATGATCTATAAAATTTCAAGCTATTTCTATAAAATTTCGTGCAATCCCATCTACTGCTTGCAATCTTATGAAAATTCCGAGGAATCTGATGCAATCTCATGCAATCCCATGCAATCCTTTACAGTCACCTGTAATTCCATGCAATCTCTATAAAATCTCGAACGATCTCTATAAAATTTCGTGCAATACGATGCACTGTTTGGAATCTCGTGCAATCCCATGGAATCTAATATAATCTCCTGCAATCCTTTGTAATCATATGCAATCCCTCACATTCTTACAATCAATCCCATGCAATCTCGATGCGATTCCATGCAATTCTTTAAAATTCTGCGTAATCTCATGCAATATCAATGAAATCCCATGTAATCTCGATGCAGTCCCATGCAATCTCTTACAATTCTTTGAAATCCAATCTTGCAGTCTGGTGTACACTGAAAATCCGCGTAATAAGTCCCTCGAATACAACTGACTTGTGAGTTGTAAAGAATTCGAAAAAAAACAAGTTAAATTGAACTTAATTTAAGTAAACATAAATGATCAATGCAACTCAATTAGAAGTGATTTTAATGATTTTTTATGGAATTTAAAGAAAGTTAATGGATTTTAAGCGAATCACATATATACAAATTGGAATTTTTTTCTATTCATATATTAAAAAATAACGTAATAGAATTATAATGAAAATAATTCAATTTTAAAGAAACTTGTTAAATTCTAATATTATTATACTGAAATACAATTTATATGTAAATACCACGAAAAGAATAAAATGCAAATTTGTCAATTAAAATGTTAATTCTTGATTCAAACAATGCCTAAGGAATAATAATTATCTCGCGAAAATAAAAATTGTTGAACACCTTCTTTTTCTCGTGAAACTGAAACTATTTCAATTTTTTCCTAAATTAGGACTGTAATCTTTTTTCTAAATCTAATTTGCTTTAAAGAAATAAATGTATAAACGTTTTGCGATATTCTCATTTTTTCAGGAAAATCAGTAGTCAAAATTATCAACAAATTAATAGATAATGATTAATTTCCATGCGAAATTAATAATGTCAAATTTTAGCGAATTGCCCACAGTTCAAACACGAGCTATTGTTAAAAAAAAAGATAAAAAAGTAATTCAGCTTTCGCAAGAGTATTCAAGTTTCAAACAGCAAAGAGCGCAAAAATTTGTTTCATGCCGAATACATTTATAAATTTTAAGAATTCTTGGCTTCTAGAACATGTAGTCTATATCATTGCCAACATATCTTTAATGACAAAAATGAAGAATTTAATTCAAAAGTCTACTTAATTCCAGTAAAACTGACCAAAGGGTCTAAAATTTACGTTTTTCTTCATTTTAAACATCCTTAAGACCCATGGAAATAGCATTAAAAATCTGATGAAATCACACTTCTCGGACAACTTTCTGCCATAAAGGTGTGTATGATACAACAAAAGGACTAAATTTTCATGTATTTTAATTAATTAAAATAGCGAAATTAGTACAACGCCGTAATTTCGAACTCATTTTGTTACTTTAATCATTAAAAATATATAAAAATATAGTCCTTTTGTTGCATAGAACACACCTTTATGGCAAAAAGTTGTCCGAGAAGAGCAAAGCAGTAAAAAAAAGAAAGAAGTTGATGAATTTTTCATTTTTCTATTAAATATGTGTACATATTGGCGGTCATAATTCAGTGAAAAACGAAGCTCTTTAAAGTTTTTTGGTATCATTTTAAAGGTTATATTTTTTCGAGAAACATGTGATTTTATCAGATTTTCAATACTATTTTCGTGGATTTTAAAGGTGTTTAAAATAAAAAAAAAACGTAAATTTTGGACAGTTTTGGTCAGTTTTAGTAGAATTATGCAGTATTTAGAACTTAATTTTTCCATTTTTATCATTCAGGATATGTTGAAAATAATATAGAATTTTTAGTTTGTAGTTTGCAGTTGTACAAATTCTAGTAGGCGAGAATCATCAAAATTTACAAATGTATCAGGTATAAAATAAATTTTGCGCTCTTCGCTATTTAAGACTTGAATACGCTTGCGATAGCTGATAAATTGTTTTTTTATCGGAATTGAATTTTTAGGATAAACTACTTGTAGCATGCACAACCTATTAGGCTCCGTGGATTTTTGAAATTCAAAAAATTAATTTTTCCGACCCACTCTAATGTGCATAAATTTCTGTAGTTGTGTACATGTATAACGTAGTTACAAAATTCAAATTTCACATCTACCTTCAAATTAATGGATACAAAACTCTGGATTTAATGTAAGTAATTGCAAATAAAATTCCTATACGAGCATTAAGAATGACTGAATTTTGAAGTCATATCCTGTCTATCGAAAATAGTAAATTTTTCAAAAAGATGACTAAATTGGCCAGCCGAACACAGGTCGATCGTTATGTTTCCGAGCGGAATTCCATAAATCACAAAGACCAATAAATAAAAGTAAAAAACACCAAAAATTGTGGACCAGCTTCGCGCATAACGAGATGAGAACAGGATAATTGATTGGAGCATAAATTTTCATATGTAAAGTGGGCGTGGTGACTTCTCGATTAGGATTAGTCCGTGATCCTGGAACGGGATATGTATATAATAATAATAATAATAATCATCATCATCATATGAGCGGAGGCGTGGTAGAAATACATGTTTATGCTACAAGTTATCTTTCTATATGATAACAACAACAATATTAATAATATCACTATATGCGTAAGCCGATTTGTCCGCTATCGACAGACCTTTCAGAATGTAATGATTGAAAGAGAAATCGCATGATCATAGAGTGCGCATTTCATTTTCCCAAAATATGAAATTCATGAAAACTATTTTGGGACCACGATACATCAAATCCGATAAAAAAGAGGAATTTCGTTGAAATCGAATTGTGTATAAATTAAACTAATTTGGTCTAATCTACTTCAATTTTTCATTATTTCCCGGAAACTGGGACTGAGCGGCGCATATGTGGGGAAAGCGGCGCACCCTGAATTCTGTTTTTAAAACACGATATTGCTTCTTCTAGGTCTTGCGAATAAAGTTTTACCATTTTCATTTGCCAGCCTCTATATTATTACCTAAAAGAAGGAAATATTGTTTTTAGAAATGCAGAATTAAGGGTGCGCCGCGTTTTCCCGCATGCGCCGCCTTGCCCCATTTTTATCATATAGAACCTTCTAATTTGGACCCGTCGATTCCCAAATTCCAGAGTCGCAGCCATATGTGCCAGAACCAATCTCCGAACTCTGGGAATATTGAATGCCATATAATATAATATAAGTTCGGCACGACCCGAATAATGGGACCCCCAAAGTTTTTAATTTCCTCTCGCAACTCCATTCTGCCATCGCGCATTTCCAAGCGTTTGCCTTTTAGTTCTCATTTCACTTTTAGCCCCTGCTTCTTCTCTTCATTCCTCCGGCCCTATAAGGTGAGTGTAACAATGGCCGCCCTCTAATTATCGAAAGACCGCGGCACTTTAAGAGTTCCCGAGCCCATCTTGGGACTCCGTTTCGTTGGCTGCTCTTCTCTCTTCTCAAACTCACTTCCCTTATTGTTAGTGGTTTCGCAGTGGCGGCCGGCGGTGATCAGTGCTGTAGTTACATTGCAACCAAGCCCACCCGCCTTGAAGCTTGAACACCTCTTACAATTGATGATAGCTTGATCCCGCAGAAGCGTTTTAGCTTTCCTGCAGAGTACAGGGCAAAAATGATTCTAGGAATAAGTCTACTCTCTAAATATCTGAATGAGTTGAAACTGGACTAATTCGATCAGAAGCTCCATGTTTTATTAACGAAATAGTTACTAATATACTCTGAGAGCATGAGTGACTAATTTGACTAATGAGTTACTAATGACTGTATGAGTCACTAATTTGACTAATGAGTCACTAATGATTGTATGAGTGACTTTTTCAAGAAACTGTATGGAGGTTATGCTATGGGACATAACAACTGTGAAACCGAAGAGGACACGTTAGACAATTCCATTGTAGGTGGCGAAAGAAGAATTGATATTCACGACATTATATCCGCAATTGAAAAACTAAAGAATGGTGAGGCTGCTTGTGTGGATGGTATCACCGCTAAAATGTTTAAGAGCGGTGGCGGATATTTGTTTGTGAGGTTGGGCGAATTTATGAATATATGTACTGAGAAAGGTAAAGTTCCAAATGATTGGAAAAAGGCGATTATTGTTTCCCTCTATAAGGGAAAGGGTGATAAAAGTCAATGTACTAATTACAGAGCGATTAGCCTACTAAGTACCGCGGACATGATATTTGCCAAAATGCTTATTGGAAAGGTCATTAAGAGAACTAAGGAAAGGATCTGGGAAGTCCGATGTGGATTTATGCCAGGGAGATCATGTGCGGTTCTGATATTTGGCATCAGATAGATCATAGAAAGAAGTTTGAAAGTTAACAAAAAAGTTTTCAGTGCATTTATTGATTTGGAAGAAGCTTTCGATAAGGTGGGTAGAACTAGTGATGCCGTTTAAGGCGACTAAAATTTGAGGCCTTGGAAAGCGAGGCCCTGTCTTAAGCTTGTCTTGAAGGCACAGAAGGTCTCGGAACACAATTGTAGGGGGAATTTTAAAACTTTTCTGTGCAAATTACATATGCTAGTAATCGTGAAGACCTGGAGATTCCGAATATTCTATTTTTATACCGCTAATTGGCAAATTGAAAAAAAATATTTCGTTATCTGGACCAGCTCAAAGACAAAACACCCCTGCTGGAAGAATCAGGTTAGCTACGAGCTCGGGGATTTTCATTAAATGGTAGGTGTTCGTATATCTGCTAGTGGAAACTCAAGCCTTCGAGACACGCCCAAGACAAAGCCTTGATTTTCAAGGCCTTGACATTCTCGAGCCAGATCCAAGACAAGAAACTCAATGCAGCAGGTATATCTTGTATTGTCTTGATACTTGTCATTTCTCGTTCGACAGCAACACTAGATAGAACTAAACTTTGGGAAGTCCTGGAAGAGTATGAAGTGAATAATTGGCTTTTAAAGCAATAAAAGCAGTATCGAATGGTATTAAAGCGAGCGTCAGAGTAAATGTACAACTGAGAGATTGGTTCGATAACAAGCAGAGCGTTACTTAAGGCTGCGTTATGAACTCATAGATGTTCAAAATATACATGGACAAATGTCCGAAAATTGCTCTCTTAGACGAGAAAGGTGTTGATCTCGGAAGAGTGAAAGTGCTTGTACTGGCGTTTGTAGATGATGAGATTGTTACGGCAGCATCAGTCGATGATTTGCAGATAATGATGAGCAGGCTGGGTACCAGCATGAAGAATATGGGTCTTAAGATTAACGTGAATAAAACAAAAATTATTGTATTTGAAAGAAGGTGTGAGAAAACAGTATGCAACAATGCCTCGAACGAAGAGAGGAAAGAAGAAACTGATGATTTTGTACATCTTGTAAGTTTATTTACTGTTGATGGAAAGATAGTTTCACAGATACCCAGACGTATAAACGAGAGTAGAGAGATTGTCGGGTAGGAGTAAAGTGAACGCGAATGGCATGCAATTCCTGCGGAATATGTGCGGTAAAACAAAATGGATAAAGTCGGTAATGAGTGGATCCTTAGAAAATATGATGTTGAAGAAACATTGATTGACAAGAGCGAAAGAAATTTGCTGAGATAGTTTGGTCACTTTGAGAGAATGGATGAAGGAGAGTGGTTGGAATGTGCAAATGACACTCTAAGGTCAAGAAACATGCAGAGTCGTAGGAACACAATAACTTGCCAGAAAAGGTGATATGTTGTCATTGCAACATTAACTTTTCTACTATGTCAACTGGTTTGCCCATGGGACTTAATAGGTTAGATAGACTTGATAGATTAAGCCAAATCTCTTGAAACGGATTTGGCTTGATGGAATAATAATAATAATAATAATAATAATAATAATACTACTACCCAATATGTCTGATTATGCATATCACTCTCATCATATCACTTGATTGCATTACCAAAATGCGTCCGTGACTG
>JAUMHM010000071.1:23446359-23463461 GCA_032362435.1 Melikaiella ostensackeni | reverse complement strand
AAATATCAATCGTATTGAAAAATCCTTTCGTACACATATTCTACGAACATGTAGCTTTCATTTTCTGTAAAAAAAACAGATTTTTCCAAAAAAATTCGAAAGAACCTCCCCTTAAGGCTTTTAATTTAATCTTTTACAATCTTGAATGATTCCAATTTCAGACAAATGTTTTGGACTTTTGGATTTTATATTGTTTAACCTTCAAGGGTTTTTTTTCAATTTCAATTTTGATGTTTTAATCACAAATTATTGAATTTTCAACATTTTCTGTTTGAATTTTATTTCAAACGGATTTAATCTCGAATTATTCAATTTGGAATGCATTTATCATAAAACTATAAAGACTTTAATTCAATTCCGCAAGTTCAAAATATTTAAAAGTGAATTTTTCCTGCAATTTTTAATATTTAGATATGAAACTATTCGATTTGAAACTTCAATTTAAAATTGTTCATCATTAAAACTTTCAATTCAAAATTGTTACACAATTTAAAGCCCCTTAAAATTCAAAACATACAATTTTGAAGAACTCAATACTATTTAGATAATTATTCAAATGAGAGGATTCTTAGCGTAAATTACCCCTGATCCCTTATTAGAATATTTGATTTATTTTTATTATTATTTATATTAGCATAATATGATCGCGCTATAGCGCGCGTGTAACATTGCTTTAAGTGCGAATTCCTCCTAGATTTTTTTCAATTTTTTTTATGGATTGAAATGTTTATTTATGAAATTCTCATATCAAATTATGTGAATATAACATTTTTAAAACAAAATTATCTTACTTCTTGAATTTTCAACAGTTGAAAATTGAAGAAAATTGACAATTGAATTTCCAATAGTTGAATCATTGTATAGAAAATGATTAGGATAATCAGTATTGAAATGAATAAGAGAAAAATTTAAAAGAATTAATGTGGAAATTACTGTAGAAAACTCGTCTTTTTGGTTGAAAATTCATATCTTTTGGTAGAAATTTAATCTTTTTTGGACAAAAATGCAACTTTTTGGTCGAAAATTAACCTATTTTGGTTGAGAGTTCAACTATTTTGTTGAAAATTCAACTATTTGGTTGAAAATAGATTTTTATGTTGAAAATTCATATTTTCGGGTTAAAAATTCGACTGTTTCGAAGGAAATTAATTTTTATGGCTTGCAAGTTCAACAATTTGCTGGAATTTTTCATTTCTTGGATGAAAATTCAACTATTGTCTTTAAAATTTGTCTTTTTGGTTTAAAAATTTAGCACTTTTGGTAGAAATTTCATCTTTTTTGGTTAAAAATGCTACTGTTTGGTTACAAATTAACCTGTTTTGGTTCAGGATTTACTATTTTGGTAGAACATTCGACTATTTGGTAGAAAATTAATTTTTTGTTGAAAAATTATATTTTCGGGTTGAAAATTCAACTGACTTATAGAAAATTCTTTTTTTGGCTTGAAAATGCAATAATTCGGTTGAAATTTGTTGTATTTCTTGACTCTTGACTTTTTTGTTAAAAATTCATATTTTCTTGTTCAAAAGTCAACTATTTTGTAGAATATTCGTCTTTTTGGCTTAAAATTTGAAAGTTTGGTAGAAAATTCAACTATTTTTTTGAAAATTTAAATGTTCGATTGAAAATTAACTTTTTTGTTGAAAATCCAACTCTTTTGTTGAAAATTCGTCTTTTTGGTTAAAAAATGTATCTTTTTTGGTCAAAATTTCATCTTGTTTAGTTAAATTTGCAACTATTTGGTTAAAATTTTATCCTTTTGAGCTGAAATTTCAAATATTCGGTTGAAAATGCATGTATTTTTCTGAAAATTCGTCTTTTTTGGTAAAAAATTAATCTTTTTTGTTAATTTGCGAATGTTTAGTGGCAAATTAATCAGTTTTGGTTGAGGATTCAACTATTTTGTTGAAAATTCGTCTTTTTGGTAGAAAATTAATCCTTTTGTCTGAAAGTTCAACTATTTGCTTGAAAATTGACCTGAGTTGATGAGAATTCGACCTTTTTTATAGAAAATTAATCTTTTTGATTCAAAATGCAACTGTTCGGTTGAAAATTAATGTATTTTTGTTGATGATTCAACCATTTTGTTGAAAATTCGTCTTTTTCGGCTGAAAAATCAACTACGCGGTTGAAAGTTGAACAACTTTGTTAAAAATTCTTTTTTTTTATTAAAAATTAATCTCTTTTGTTGAAAATTTATGTCTTGATGAAAATTCGTATTTTTTGATAAAAAATTAATCTTTTCGGTTAAAAATGCAACTGTTTGTTTGTAAATTAATCTGTTTTGGTTGAGGATTCAACTATTTTATTAAAAATTCATCTTATTTTATTGAAAATTAATCTTTGCAGTTGAAAATTGAACTATTTTGTTATAAATTAGTTTTATTTTCGTTGAAAATTAATTCTTTTAACTAAATTTTATCTGTTTCAGTTGAAACTTAATTTGTTTTGTTTGAGGATTCAACTGTTTTGTTAAAAATTCGTCTTTTTTGTTGAAAATTAAACTATTTTGTTGAATATTCGTCTTTTTGCTAGAAAATTAATCTTTTTGTCTGAAAGTTCAATTATTTGGTTGAGAATTGCTGTGTGTTGATGAAAATTCGCCTTTTTTGGTAGAAAATTAATCTTTTTGATTAAAAATTTATCTGTTTGGTTGAAAATTAATGTATTCTGGTTGAGGATTCAACTATTTTATTGAAAATGAATCTCTTTAGTTAAAAATGCAACTATTCTGTTATAAATTAGTTTTCTTTTGGCTGAAAATTAATCTGTTTTAGTTGAAAATTAATCTGTTTTGGTTGAGGATTCAACTATTTTGTTAAAGATTCGTCTATTTTGGTTAAAAATTAACCTTATTTGTTAAAAATTCATCTTTTTGGTAGAAAATTAATCCTTTTGTCTGAAAGTTCGACTATTTAGTTGAAAATTTATGTCTGTTGATGAGAATTCGTATTTTTTGGTAGAAATTTAATCTTTTTGATTAAAAATGCAACAGTTTGGTTGAAAATTAATGTATTTTGGTTGAGGATTCAATTATTTCCTTAAAAATTCGTCTTTTTCGGCTGAAAATTCAACAACACGGTTAAAAGTTAAAGAACTTTGTTAAAAATTATTTTTTTTTATTGAAAGATAATCTCTTTTGTTGAAAATTTACATGTGTTGATGAAAATTTGTGTTTTTTGGTAGAAAACTAATCTTTTTGGTTAATAATGCAACTGTTTGATTTAAAATTAATCTGTTTTGGTCGTGGATTCAACTATTTTGTTGGAAATTCGTCTTTGTTTTATTGAAAATAATCTCTTTAGTTGAAAATTTAACTATTTTGTTGGAAATTAGTTTTTTTTGGTTAAAAATGAGTTTTTTCAACCAAAAATTTATCTGTTTTAGTTGAAACTTCATTTTTTTTGATCGAAAATTTAACTATTTGGTTATAAATTTAATTATTTTGTTGGAAATTAAAAAATTTTGTTCGAAAGTCATTTCGTTGAATTTTCCTTTTCTTTATTGACTCAAAAATCTTTCTTGGTTAAAAATTCAAGTCTTTTGTTGAAAATTTGCCTTTTTGGTTTGAAAATTTCTGACTTTGGGATAATTTAAGGTTTGTTGGAATAGTGCAAAAAGTGCTAAAATGAAGTTAACAGTTCTCATTTTGTTAGGAATAAAGAAAGGAAAACTCGATTTTCTATTAATAAAAATTAAAATGATTCGAATCAGAACATTTTCAATTTGAAGATAGGTAAATAATTAATAAGTTTGTATATAAATTAAATTATCATTTTATATTTTTTGATCATAAATTTTAGTTTCAATTTTCATTGTAATTGATAAAATGTTGAGTACTTTATTTCAAAATGCTATTTATAATTATGAAGGCCCAAAAATTAAAATGATATTCGAATCAGAACGTTTTCAATTTGAAGATAGGTAAATAATAATAAGTTTGTATTTAAATTTAATCACAGGTTTTTATTTTTCGATCATGAATTTTTGTTTCAATTTTCATTGTAAAAGATAAAATTTTGAGTACTTTATTTTAAAATACTGTTTATAATTATGATGGCCCTGAAATTAAAATGATTCGAATCAGAACGTTTTCAATTTGAAGATAGGGAAATAATTATTAAGTTTGTATTTAAATTAAATTACCTTTTTATATTTTTCGATCATAAATTTTAGTTTCAATTTTCATTGTAAATGATAAAATTTTGAGTACTTTATTTTAAAATACTGTTAATGATTATGAAAGCTGTGAAATTAAAATTATTCAAATCAGAACGTTTTCAATTTGAAATTGTTTGTATTAAAAATCGTACAATCATTGTTTTTGAAATTTTCATTAACTTACAATATTTGTATTCTAAATTTTAAATACTTTTAAATTTAGAATTTTTCCGTTTCAAGCACTTTACTTCCAAATTCAGTTTTTTTAATTTGTCAAATCTACAATCTTGTGAGTTTTGAGGGCTTGAGTCTTGAAAATTGGAAGAACGGGAAATAAACAAAAATTTTTTCTAAGTTTTGAATGGTCACCTAATTTATGTCAATTTAATCTTTTATAAAAACGGTGTTTGTTATAAAGAATCTCATATTAATTGTATTAATTTATTACTTGATGAATACTTCCAATAAACTAAAAATGTATTTGTTAAATAAACATTTGAAATGCTACTGAACTGACTTAAATTGGTGGACGACCTCAAATTGTCATCGTGAGCCTAAAATATATATTCTGCAACACAAAGGTCCTTCATGCAAAATTTGTACATCCTGTGGCCAACTTTTCACTGGAACCCAAATTTGACACACTTTTCTCTTCTTAAGAACCACATCCTCTTCATTTTGGGAATTCTTTTCGTAACAAAGTATAGACTCTCGGGAGAAGACAGTGTCCATTCAAGTGATGGTATTTTGTATTTTCACCTTTTAAACTTGAACTTCAGGAACTAAGCTTAAGAGGCTTAATCCGTAGGGTGGCGCCTCGAATTCTGAAAAAGGGCTTTTGTAATTTGAAGGGTGCGTTCATGTTTGGCAGAGTCCAATTCAGGTGAAGTTTTGACACACTTTTTCAGTTCACATAAAAAAGCTGGGCTTATTTTGAGTCGGATATTGACCCAAAATTGAGACGCAACATTTTTCTTCAAAAAGGACTTAAATTGAGTTTTTAAACAAAGGAAAATTACATGAAGTTTCTTAAAGAACGAAATAAAATCTATTTTCTTATGAAAATTTTTTGTGTACTGAAAAAGAACACCCAAAAAGTTCACAATTCGAAAAAAGACTTTGAGACTACGTGTTTTTTCGGCTCATTAGAGACAAATGTACAATAAATGTACAAACAGGGAGAAAAAAGAAAGAAACAATCAAAACCATCCTCACACTCCTTCTTTTCTCTGTCTTTTTTATACTACTGAGGACCCAACATGTTTCGAAGCCAATTTAGACTTCCTCATCAAGGGTAACTTAAAGGAAAAACTACAGGTATAAAATTGATAAATTGTTAGATAAGAAAAACATTGTTTTTACCTAAAAATAAAGCAGATATGATTGATAGTAATTTTAGTTTTTTTGGTACATATTCCATGCATTACCTGAAAATTGAAATTTTGACAGAGGCGAATAATTCTGAATAAATCCCAAAGTCAGATCCTCTAATTTTTTGACTGGAAATTAATTTCCACAATTTCCAAATCATGACACAAAACTGAAGCCATTATATCCGATTAATGATTCCATCTCAAATTCTGTTGTATCTAGCAAGATCTCTTTTTAAATTAATAGCTTTGTTACCTTCCCTCTATATATTTGTCAATGTTGAAAAAACACGAAACACAGTTTTGTTTAAGGTTATTGTTTCTTGACTCTTTTTTATATGGTAGGAAAAATTTCCCAAAAAACGTATGCTCTATAGCAATAAATTTTTTTCGGAATACAGAGACCAAAGCGAACTGTCTGATGTCGCGACATATACCAAACTCTAAGCCCAGAAAAATTCTCATATTTTAACGGAAAGCATTTTAGATACACTTGTTCAAAATTTACGACGTACGACTTCGAACTCGGGCGAAACTGTCGTTTTAACACATAAGCATCTCAAGAATTATAAAATTATAAAAATTATAAAAATCAGAAACATAAGTGTTAGTCAAAACACAGTGCACAATAGTACATGATAAGATATGCACATCTTGTTAATATGGCATCTCCCTCCTTTTTTTGAAGGCAATGAGGGTTTCGTTTCTTTTCCCTGAATGTATGTAAAAACCTATTGGCAACCTTATTTTTTGATGAGTACCAGGTTAACATTTTAATTTGTAATAAAAATGAAAAATGTATGTTTTGGCAACTTTTGGCAACTTTACTTTATGATAAGTACCAGGTTGACATTTTAATGAGTTGTAAAAAAATTGAAAAAAACTGAAAAAATGAAAGTATATTAAATATATTTGCAATCAAAAATATCTGTGGAAAATCATAAGATTAGAGACAATGTGAATAAAGTACTGAATGGTACGTAATATTCACATATTGTTAGTATGGCATCTTCCACAGAAAACCTTTTTTTGTAGGAAGCGAGGGTATAATTTCATTTAATGAATGTATGCAAGACCTCATGGAAACTTTATTTTTTTATGAGTACCAGGTGAACATTCAAATAAGTTGTACAATTGAAGAACCCAAAAAAATAATTACAAGATTCATGTACACAAGACATGGGAAATGAAGGAAACAGATCATAGTGCCAAGATCAAATTTTGTGGGTGAATTTAGAACCAATCTAGTCAGTTATTCCATTTTTCAAGCAGAAAAATGTAATAATCCAAAGCAATAACACATTTATAAAAAATCACTAACGTTCTCAAAATTTTTTAAGAATATACTCGTATTTAAGTAAAATATATATTTTTTAGTAAATTGAGTTAATCATTAACAACCTCAATTAAAAGAAATCTTAAGTATTCATAGGCAACCCTGCAGACTGAAACCAATCTTTGCTTAATGTCTCTCTCTTGATCGAAATAAAATCTATTTTATTATGAAAATTTTTTGTGTACTGAAAAAAACACCTAAAAAGTTCACAATTCAAAACGAAACTTTCAGACTACCTGTTTTTTCGGCTCATTAGAGACAAATGTACAATAAATATACACAACAGGAAGAAAAAAGAGAGCGAAAAAAGAAAGATTCAACAAAAACCATTCTCACACTCCTTTTCTGCGTGTTTTTTTATACTACTGGGGACCAACATGTTTCAAAGCCAATTTAAACTTTCTCATCAGGGGTAATTTATGAGAAAAACAACAGGTATAAAATTGATGAATTGCTAGATGATGAAAATATTTTTTTCACCTGAAAATAAAACAGATATGATTGATAGTAATTTTATTTTTTTTAGTACATATTTCATACATTACCTGGAAATTGAAAATTTTACATAGGCGAATAATTCTCAATAAATCCCAAATCCAGATCCTTTAATTTTTTGATTGGAAATTAATTCCCGCAATTTCCAAATTATGAGACAAAACTAAAGCCATTATATCCGATTAATGATTCCATCTCAAATTCTGTTGTATCTAGCAAGATCTCTTTTTAAATTAATAGCTTTGTTACCTTCCCTCTATATATTTGTCAATGTGCTTCGCTAACGGCTTGAACTTTTAAGATAAAACAAATAATATAATAAATTTTATAAACATTGGACTTCTCTTAATGAAAAAATGGACTTAAATCTAGCTTTAAGACTAAAAACGGTTTTAAATTAAAGTGTAAAAAAACAATACTTTTTTCTGTGTTGTCACCTCAAACATTATTTTTGTACACCTTAAATGAATCCTATTTTTTGGCTTAGAACTAGATTTAACTCCATTTTGTGTCTTAAAACTAGAAAATAAGCCTATTTTTCGTCTTATAAAAAGACGCCCTTTCTTAAAACAAAAATTTTGTCTTGAAGTAATTGAATTTTAAATTCGGCAAATTTTTCACTGTAGAACGCCGGTCCTCAAAAGTTCGCCGAATTTGGTGTAGTTTTGAGTTGCAACAGTTTTCAGGCTGCCACACAGTCACTTAAGTCACTTTTAGTCACTTTTTTTCGTTCAAATCACCTTTTAGCCACTTTTGAAAATAACGTCACTTTAGTCACTTTTCTTCCAATAAATTAAAACAGTGGATCTATACCTATATTCGAATTTTCTTGAATTCTTTTGAAGTCACCCTGAATTCCCTTGAATTCTTCTGAATCCACCCCTCCCTCAATTTTATTGAAATCGGTGAAATATTTTGGATTAATTTTTTTTTTATTCATTTGAATTCCTTTGGAATTCATCTTCAATTTTTACTAATTTATCCTGAATTCTCTTGAATTCTTTTGAATTTTCCCTGAATTGTTGTGAATTAATTTTGAATTTGTATGAATTTCATCGAATTCCTCTAAATTCACTCCTATTTTACTGAAAGCAATGAAATATTTCGGATTTAAACATTTTTCCTTCGATCCAATTGAATTTATTTGGAATTCACTCTAAATTTTTATTAATTTATCCTAAATTTTTTTAATTATTTCAAAGTCTTCCTGAATCGTTTCAAATTTATCTAGAATTCGTATGAATTTCATCGAATTACCTTGAATTCTTTTAAATTTGCTTCAATTTTACTCAAAGCAATGGAAAATTTTGGTTTTTTTTTCGATTAGAATGAATTTTTATTAGTTTATCCTGAATTCTCTTCAATCATTTGGAATTCTTTCTAATTGTGTCAAATTCATCCTGAATATGTTGAAATCCTCTTGCATTTTTTCAACCTCACCCTGAATTCTTCAAAATTCACTTAATTCTACTCAATTCAATGGATTTTTTTATTTAATTTTTTTAGTTGTATTGAATTCACCCTGAAGTATTTTAAGCTCATCTTAAATGCTTATGAATTTCATCGAACTCTCTCAGATTCCCTTAAATTCTTCTGAATTCACCCCAATTTTACTGAAACTAATGGAAAATTTTTTATATTGGTATCAGTTCATTTGAAAATATTTGGAATTCACCCTGAATTCTTATTAATTTATACAGGATTCTTTGGAATTTTCTTAAATTGTGTCGAATTCATTATAAATTTTTGGGATTCTCTGGAATTTTTTCGACTTCACCTTACATTCATCTGAATCCACTCAATTCTACTCAATTCGATGGATTGTTTCATTTTATTTTTTACTTTTATTAAAGTCACCCTAAAGCTCACAATTTTAAGCTCACAGTTGAATTCTTTGGCACTTCATCAAATTCTTTTGAATTCCCTGAAATTCTTTTCAGTTCACTCTGATTTTATTGAAATCAATGAAATATTATAGATTTTTTCAATCAATTTGAATTCTTATTAATTTTCAATCATTTAGAATTTTTTCTGATTGTGTCGAATTCACCCGGAATATGTTGAAATTCTCTTGAATTTTTTCGACCTCGCCCTAAACTCTTCTAAATTCACTCAAGTCTACTTAATTCAATGGATTTTTTTAGTTTTATTGAATTCAACCTGAAGTTTTTTAAACACATCTCGAATTCTTATAAATTTCATTGAATTCTTTTGGATTCCCTTGGATTTCTTTTAATTCACTCCAATTTTACTGAAATCATTGGAATATTTTGAATTAAAAAAAATTTCAATTAATTTGAATTCATTCCGAATTCACTCTGAATTCTTAATCATTTATCTTGAATTCTTTTTAGATCTTTCTAGTTCTTTGAAATTCTCTTGAATTTTTGTAATTCACTCTGAATTCTTTGGAATTTTCTTGATTTTTTCGATTTTACCCCGAATTGTTTTCAATTCACTTTAATTCTTTTAAATTCATTTCAATTTTACTGAAATTTTTGGAATATTTTGGACTTGTTATACTGTTTTCAACTAATTTGACAACATTTGAAATCCAACCTGAATTCTTATTAATTTATCCTGAATTATTTTCAATTCTTTGGAATTCTTTCAAACTGTGTCGGATTCAACCTGAATTCATTGGAATTCTCTTACATTTTTTCGAATTCGCCCTAAATTCACTCGATTCTGCTCAATTCAATGGATTTTTTTTTACTTTTATTGAATTCAACCTCAAATTTTTTAAACTCACCCCGAATTCTCATGAATTTCATCAAATTCTATTAAGTTCCATCAAATTTTTCTAAATTCCCTCCAATTTTACTAAATCAATGAAATATTTTTGATTTTTCGAATTTTTTCAATTAATTTGAATTTATTTCGAATTCACCCTGAGCTCCTACTAATTTATCCTGCATTCTTTTTAATTCTTTCTAATTATTTGGAATTCTATTGATTTTTTTTAACTTACACTGAATTCTTTAATTTCCTTGAATTTTTTCGATTTCACACTGAATTCTTTTCAATTCACTTTAATTCTTCTGAATTCATTCCAATTTTACTGAATTTAATGGAATATTTTTGATTTCTTATGCTGGTTTTAACTCATTTGAAAACATTTGAAATCCGACCTGAATTCTTATTAATTTATTCCGAATTCTTTAGAATTCTCTGGAATTTTTTTAATTCACCCAGAATTCTTTGGAATTTTCTTGATTCTTTTCGGTTTCACCCTGAATTCTTTCCAGTTCACTTTGATTTTTTTTAATTCTGTCCAAATTTATTGAAATTAATGGAATATTTTTGATTTTTTAAATACGTTTCAATTCATTTGAAAACATTTGGCATTCACCCTAAATTCTTATTAGCTTATCGTGAATTCTTTTAAATTCTTTGGATATCTCTTAAATTTTTGTCGTATTCACCCTGAATTCTTTGAAATTCTCTTTAATTTTTTCGAATTCACCGTAAATTCTTCTAAATTCACTCAATTCTACTCAATTCAATGGATTTCTTGATTTTTTTCGTTTTATTGAATTCACCCTGAAGACTTTGAAGCTCACTATTGAATTCTTAGGCACAGTATCAAATTCTTTAGAATTACCTTGAATTCTTCTAAATTCACTCTAACTTTACTGAAGTAAATGGAATGTTTTGGATTTTTTAATGTTTAAATTATTTGATTTCATTTTGAATTCACCCTAGATTCTTCAGAATTCTCTTTAATGTTTTCGAATTCACCCTCAATTCTTCTCAATTCACTCAATTCTACTTCATTCAATGATTCCTTGATTTTTTTTCGTTTCATTGAATTCACCCTGGAGTCTTTCAAAGTCACTATTGGATTCTTAGGCACTTCATTAAATTCTTTCGAATTCTTTTGATTTCTTCTGAATTCAATTTAATTTTACTGAAATAAATCTCATACTGTGAATTGTTGATTTTTTTTCAATTCGTTTGAATTATTTTTAATTTACCCTGCATTTTTTAAATTCAACTTGAATTGTTATGAATTCACTCTGAATTCTTATGAATTTATTTTGAGTTCGTGAAAATTCACCTAGAATTCTTATAAATTTCATTGAATTTGTTCAAATTCTTTTGAATTCAAGAAAACGTTAGTCATATTATTATTCCACCTTACAAGGAATGATTCCCAGATGTCCGACTCCGATTTGTTGGGTTCTCAAATATATTTTAGAGGACTAAAAATTATGACATATGAGTTTTTTATTGTTTTCATATTCGGAGGGAGAAACCACTCCTCAAAGTATTTTTCTGAAAACACGAAAATTCGTAATATAAATAATATTCTTCAATTGTACTGTTCAAAAGCTTCATATAAATTTATTTACGTCATAAATTGTTAAATGAATAATTCTCTTACCACAGGCCACCCTTATGAGGGGGCAAACTACTCCTAATTATTCAGTTACGTCTGTCTTGTAATAACAAATTTTTATGTCGCACAGTGATTTAAAAAATGAACAGAAAATTTATACAAACAGTGTTCATGAAAACTCAATCCGAAATTACCAGAAAAATTACAATCTACGTCAAAAGAAGAACCACCCCTAGTGTCAGTTGTATCCGTTTTGTAATAAAAAAAGGATTAAACTACCAGAATGGAAATCATTTTATTTTATTTACAATTTCTCGAATGTTTGATGCTCTTGCCATATGGTACCCTCATTAGGTGGTAAACTATCCCTAAATTGCAAAATACTTATGGGGCATTATTTCTCAAGTGACCCCACCCAAAAAGTTGAAGTTTTTAGATCGGGTTCAAAATGGGTCCATTTTTCATCATACTAGACAGCATGCCACACGCCAAATTTTAGGTCCATCGAACTATTAGTTTGCGCATGCGCGAATGTGGAATTTTTACTAAAGCTTGCGCGCTGTTGACTCTTAATGTCTGTAATTATTATCATACGATATGCAAATTACTTTTATATCAGGTCATTGGATTCATATTATTACGCAATTTTTGATAATAACAAATAAAAGATTCCAAACTCAATATTTGACACGGATCGTTCAAAAATAAAAAGTAATTTTTTTTTCAAATTTGGACCATTTTTTTCGTTTTGAAATAGGCCTTAAGTAAATTTTATTTCATATATTAAAATCCCTCCAAAAGGAATTGTGGGCCGAGGCTTAGTTTACGAGTAACAGAAGAAAACTTGAATGGAGGCGTCTTAAGAGCGCGACAAACGCTACCACTACGTGCTAGAGTGAAGCGCTGTGGAGTGTAGTAACAAATTTGGTTGAAATTAGAAAAGAATCTTCACTTTTCAATATACTGCTACTGAAATTCGAAGATGATTCAATTGAAAAGTGATTGGAAAATTAAAAATTATGATATGTGAAACATTTTACTTAGTGAGTTTCTAAATTGTAGTTAAAAATACGAAAGATTATACTTCCATTTTTAAAATTTCCCGCGCATTTTTTAAAGTTTATATTTTAGCCGATGAGTGGCGAATTTTGAATTTACTCGCAAACGAGACTCATTCTGCACTCTACAAGAGTGAGGTGAGTAGGTGCATATGATTTGAGTAAAAGCAGTTTTATTACTTCCATTTCTAGTGTCCCTGATGTAACAGAACTGATACGGGTTAATTGAGGACCCGCAAAATAATTTTATACATAAATGTGTAAATTCTTTTCGGGAACAAAATCATGTAAAATCAAAAGCACTAAGACCTGTATTATTTAGGATACGAAAGAAGTTTCAACGCATTGAAAAAAATCCAATAATATGTTCAAGTTGCAGAAAACTATTCAGTCAATTCGATGTACAAGTTACCTTTAAATAAAGTCAACCTAGTTAAAAGTGATGAAGCACCAATTGACGAGGATAATAAAGGACCAGTAGATGACATAGAAAATGATCCAGATTTTTCAATATCACCAAATCACAATGATGAATATAAGGATGATTATCACGCAGCAGGCGTTGAAGTTCTCAATAAAATAAAAGTTTGCAGAGACTACTGACCCCTCGGAGAAGATTGTACTTTTAACGCTTGCACCTAAATCATGGGGCGATAGGAAATTAATGAAGGAATTCAAAATATCTGAACGGCAAGCTAAAAAAGCCAAGAAACTTGTTGCTCAAAAAGGAATCTTGACATCACTTTACCCAAAATTGGGGGGAAAAATTGTCACTGGCTACTGAAACTTTAGTGAAAAAATTTTACGAGGAAGGTGATAATAGTCGCTTGATGTCAAGTATGAAGGACTTTGTATCAGTGAAACAAGAAGATGGCTCCCGTAAATTAGTTCAAAAACGATTAGTACTATGCAATCTTCGTGAACTATTTCAGCGTTTTGAAACTGAGCATCCAAAAGTCAAAATAGGATTTTCTAAAGCATGGCTTAGACCGCAATACTGCGTTCTTTTGCTGGTGAGAGTGGCACACATTCGGTTTGTGTTTGTGTCCACCACGAAAATGTTAACTTAATCTTGGATCCAATAGGTCTAGAACAGTGAACTGAAAATTGTAACATTAGTTTAAAAGATTATCATGACTGCTTCAAGTTAATTACTTGCAAAACTCCTCCCGAAACCTGCTATTTGAACGAATGAAAATCTTGTCCCAAGTTAGACACACTACGAGCAAGAATATCTAACTAATAGTTTTGATGAAAGTTGTATCAGTGAAGTTACATTTTCATCTCGGACACACACTGAAAGAAGCTCATTAAAAACCCAAGTAGCTGAAAGTGATGATTTCAGAGAAGTCTTCTGTAACAATCTTTTTAAACTGAAACCACATTCATTTTATGCCAAACAATAATCATTGTTCATAAAAGAACTTAAAAAGAAGCTACAAGAGGGCGAGTTTTTAATTCTATTTGATTTTACTGAGAAGTTCGCTTTCATTTAGCAAAATGCTGTTCAATCTCATCCAATCAGACAACCATATTTACTGCAGTTTTTTACTATATTGAAGATAATGAGTTAAAGTATCTAAGTATGGCTATCTTATTTGACAATTCAAGCCACGACACTGTTGCCGCAAACAGCTACCAGACTCTAGTTATTGAACACTTCAAAGAAAATTTCTCACCAAAGAAAATTTTCTACTTTGTTGTAGGAGCCGGGCAGCATTTTAAAAACAAATATAGCTTTGCCAACCTTTTACAGCATGAAAAAGATTTTGGAATTCCCGCAAAATGTTAATTTCATGCTACTGCACATGGCAAAGGGGCATGTGATGGTATTGTTGGAAATTTAAAACGACTAGCCGTAAAGCTAACTTATAGCGTTTATCAGAAAACCAAATTCTAAATGCTCGTGCTTTATTCGCATGGGCACGTGAAAGTCTTAAAGAAACGGTCGTACTGTTTAGGTCGAAGGAAAATCACACTGAGATGACCTTAAAACTTCAAGAAAGATTTAAAAAAGCGATCGCGATTCCGGGCACACTACAGTATCATGATTTTTTTCCGAATGGTGAAGGCCAAATCATTGCTGAAAAAACTGAATCTTCTGTGGATTATTCCATACACCCCCCAAAAAAAGCTAATACTAGTTTTGACAAAGAAGAAACCAATTGCAAAAAAGCAGGTGACGTCTAAACGACGAAGAACTGCGTAAGTCAAACTTCACAAGTCCCATTGAGCTTCACTCTAACGCGTAGTGATGGCGTGCGTCACTTGAGAAATAATGCCCCATATACGTCGAACATAAAACTTATAAAAAATTGTGTTGAATTCTAAAAAAAAACTTGAAGAAAAATTATGGTATACTAATAGAATATTAGTTTGATAAGGAACCAACAGCATTGAGGTGTAATATACCCCTAATTAGTCAGTTACGACTATCTTGTAATAAACAATCTTAAAGTCGTAAAATGTTTGAAGAAATATGGATAAAATTCACGCAAACACTAATTCATGAATACATAACTCTAAATTACTACAAAAATTAAAACCCATCCCAGAGGGAAATCCACCCCTATAGTGTCGTCATGTCTATTTTGTAATAAAAAAGAGAAGAGCTGTGTCAGCATTGAAATCATTTTATTTTATTTTACTTATGATTTGTCGAATGTATGGCACTCTTAATACTCTAAACCCTTAATGATGGGGTAAAATACCCCTTATTTGCAAAATATGCATATGGGTCATTCTACTCAAGTGGATCTTTTCGGCGTCCCGCTTATTTTTTTGAACATTTTTCATTGTTAGTTGTTTAAAATTTGCATAGTGGTAATTGTGCCCGTAAGTAATAACAGATTTTTTTTTATTAGAGATCTAAATGAAATCCACTTTCTTATAAAATTTTTTTTGTACTAAAAGAGAGCACCCAAAAAGTTTACAAAGCAAAAATAGACTTCGAAACTACTCACTTTTACGGCTCATTAGAGACAAATGTACAATGAATGTACAACAAAAAGAAAAAAAGAGGGAGAAAAAGAAATTAAAAAAAAATTAGAGCAATATGATTTTATGATGAATGTTAGTGGAAGATTGGTGAAAAGTATTAAAGAATTTCATTTGATTAGTAATAATTTAGATTGGATGCAGTACAGAGAGAAGTATTGATAAAATGCAAGATTCATGGGTTTTTCCCAAAAAGATATCTAATATTAACAAGACAATATGTGATAAAAATTTTCATCAGAGAGTAACTTTTATTTGATATTAAAGATTAAATAAAAACCCAAGTCAATTATTTCATTCTTTAGATGAAAATTGATTTGCACATAGACAGAATTCTGCCCAAAACTACAGTCAATTTATCCAATTCATGATGCCACCCCAAATTTTGTTGTATCTCGAAAGATTTCTTTTTAAATCAATATTTTGTTCTGATTATTGCTTTTTATCTTAATTTGAACAATTCTGTTATGCATATGTTTGTCAATAAGGGCAATCGGATAATGGTTGGAAAAAAGGATCTGTTTGCATAATTCAATATTCTTTTCATGGAATTTTGGATGCGATAATTCAAGAGCTCTATCAATTAAATTCTTTACAACTCCTACTTTGTTTTGAATGAAATGATTAGAATTAACATTTAGTGTCCTTCCTGAACAAATAGTTTTTCTGGGCTAATGAGTAATAATATTATTTTCGTCAGGTATTATTAAAGTCAAATCAAGAAAATTTCATCTATCTTTCGTTTAAATTCCAACAGTGAACTGTAATCTTGGATGTATACTATTGAAAACATTAAGTAGAGTATCAACATTTTGTGCATGTAAAGAAAGTACAGAATCATTAGCATATCTTGCATGAAAGTTCAACTCAAAATTAATTTGATTAAAGACTTTATTTTCCGAATCTTCCATCCCAATTTCAGCAAAAATTAGGCATAAGACTGAGCCTATCGGAGTTTCAAACTTTGGTTTATAAAAAGTACCACTGAATTTCAAATAAACAGAATTGAAAATGTATTAGTATTTTAACATTTTCAATTAAGTTTAGAAAGGCAGCACTGTTTTCAATCGATCTTGCTGAAAGGGTAACTGATTGTTTGATAACTTTACTGAGAAGTTCTTCTAATTTTCTCGTAGGTGAATCTATTTTCGAAATAACCGGTTGTAAAGGAAATTCTGCTTTATGAGCTTTGACCAGGCCATAGGCCAGAGATGGATTTATGTGAATTGTGTCAGTGTCGCACCTTTCGATATTGTTTCCCAAACATGTTTGAAGCCTTAATCCCTCTAGAATTTTAAATGTACCTTTTTGAATTCTTTTTTTAGGATCATTTGGAATAACTG
>JAUMHM010000071.1:23421535-23440342 GCA_032362435.1 Melikaiella ostensackeni | reverse complement strand
CATATTCTATATTTTACTTGTATATTCATAAAAAAAATACAAGGAATCAAAACTTTTGAAGAATAATCGCGTTGTAACCCTACTGTAGCCTATAAATTATGCATATTTCGACGATATTTAAATGTTTAAGATATTCAAAATATTTTTATCTCAAACGTGAAATATATAATAAATTCACAAACATGCTTGTTTTATACAATAAATAATATTTTACACTGTACTTCGACAAATTTATACTTCATTTTGGTGGTTCATCCCTTACAAAGAAAAACAATCTTTATTTAAAAACATATCGTTCGTCCAAATATTGTAAGATGTTCATTTTACAAATTGTCTTTATTTTTAAACATATTTTTCGTTAAAAAATAATAATATATTCATTTCACAAAGTAGTGACAGCAATGCATACACATACGCAAATAAACAGGCATTATTTATTTGAAAAATAAGTATTAAATAACCAGAAGCTACATTTTACTTTGATAGGAGAGATAGTACTTTCAACATTTCGCACCTTATTTTTAAGGTCTGAGGTTACGTTGCACACATTTATCGTGAAAATCCACTTTTTACATCTTAAGGCGTATATCTTTTGCGAAATATAAAACTAAAGATCTAGAATATGATTTGATGCCTAAACGATCATTCAATCTCTCATTTGAGAAAAAATTTCAAGTTCACATCAAACTGACAAAAATGTGGCAAGTCACATTTCGGCGAGTAATATTTGCGGCAAGTTACATTGCGGAATCTCTCATTTGGGAAAAAATTTCAAGTCCACATCAAACTGGCAAAAATGCGGCAAGTCACATTGCAGCGAGTCGCATCTTTAAATCATGGTGTCTACGAATTTTCACCAAAACAATTCCCGGTTGTTTTCCGGATTTTCCTGGTTTTTTCCCGGCTGTAAATATGAAATCTCCTCTTACTAGAAGTGCGAGCAAAACGCACCTAACATAATTAATTAATTTTTAATTTTCATTTTTTATTGGGATTTAATACGAAAAACTGTACATACAAAAATTACTATAAATTTCGTACCCATAGAGAGTTTTTTTTAAATGCTCAAAATTAAAAATATTTCACCTTATTGCAAAACCGCAGAAAAATTTTTGATTTCAAAGAGTCGTCAAAGATTTTTATTTGTAATAATATATAACAACTTATCAGCAATAGACATTTTCGATTTTCCAAAATTTGTTTATTTTCGGCCCACCCTATTGCTGACATAGAAAAAACATTTGAAACTGGATTTAGGCCACAGTCTGACTTGCCGCAAATGTAATTTGCCGCATTTTTGGTAGTTTGATGTGGAATTAAAACTTTTTCCGAATGAGAGATATCACAATGTGACTTGTTGAAAATTTGAAATGTCGCAAATTTGACATGCCTCAAATGTGATCAGTCGAACTTTTTTGTTAATAAAATAGCAGAAGCCCTTCTTTTATTCTTCAACCGATGGGAAAAAATGTCGTGGAAACCATCCCATGGAAACTCCATTGAGAATTTCTGTATCCATAAACAATTTTCATCAAGAATTTCCAAAGGAAAGTATTTCAATGAATTTCTACAATTTTCATCGGATTATTTCAGAATTTCTATGCACCATAGAAATTATAAGGAATTTGTATTCAAGAGAATATCTTTCAATTTTCTAAAGAATTCCATGTAAATTTCATATAATGTACTTCAAGTGTTTGCTTGAATAATTTCCATGGGAATTTGCTCATAGAGAATTATCACTGAAATTGAAAAATCACTGAAATTGAAAAATCACTGCAATTATCACTGAGTATTCTAAGGAAATTGATTTCTCTAGAACTGCTACATATCGTTTCCTGTCGAATTTCATAAAAATTCTATGGTTACTCCATGGAAATTCAGGAAATGCACTTCAAAGAGTTTCTCTTTGCAATTTCCATAATGAATGTAATACAAATTTTCATGAATTCGAAAGAATTTTCAATAAATCTTACCAAAATTCTAAGAAACTTCAATTTTCCAGAATTGATAACATAGATTTCCCCACAAATCTTATGGGAATTCTATTGAAGCCCATGAAATGAATTTCAAAGAAGTTCTATCATTATGAAAAAAATTTCAAAGAGCATTCCATAAAGGATAGTAATGAAGAATTTCGACGCGAAAATTCCGAATGAAGGTTTTTTTTTTGTACAAACAGTCGAGGAATTCCATACGTGAAAATTTATTGTAAAAATTTCACATAGAGATTATACATGGAAATTCGTCATGGAAAATATAGAAGATTCCTTATGGGTCATGAAAATTCCATATGTGAATTCTGTATGGTTAAAGGATTATCAAGCCCTAAAATTTGAAACAACTTTAATTCAAAAGTTTCTAATTTACAAATCATCAAAACTTGGCAGTTTTAACTTATTTTCTCTCGCATTTAATAAATATACATCTATTTCAACAATTTATATTTTCAATAATGTTAATATTGTTGATAATTATAATGCTGATAGTGTTTATAATTATAATGCTGATAATGTTTATAATTTCTATTTTCGATTTTCAAATTATGCTTAAGAGTGTTTCTAATTATGTGAGTATTTAAAATTTTCAACAGCGCTATTTAATAACGCTATTAATTCATAAGGCATCGAAATTAAATAAAAAAGATCTTTTCAAAAACCTCGAAGTGTGAATGACTGGAAAAACTATTGTCTTAAATCAATCAATATTATTTGAAAGTAATAGGACAATTTCGAAACGTTCAAAATTGAATAACTTTAGATTAGAATTTTAAAAATTGGATCATTTGAAATTCAAAGGAATTGAAATTGTATTATTTCTAATTGAAAGCGTTTGAAATTCAATAATTTGAAATTGAACACTTTTTAATTTAAATAATTAGAATACGATGTGATTAAAATTCAACAATTTGCAACTGAAAATAAAATTGTATGTTTTAAAGTCGAAGTTTCTGAAATTCTAGAATTTTGAAGTATTGTTACATAAAAAAATTATAGTTTAAGATTAAAATTGACTAGACAAGTTTTTCTGATCAAAAAATAAAATCATCGTCATTTTCATCGCTCAAAATGGAAAAAATTTCAATTATAAACCTTTGAAATTGAATTATTCTAAAAAAGATTCAAAATGAAGTTATTTAAAATTGAAAACATTGAAGATGAAAAAATCCTACTTCGAAATGTTGAAAATTAAACGAATCCAAACTTTATTTAAAACTGAAAAAAAATTTTAATTACCAAGGATTGTGATATTAGAACTTTTTCATATTCAAACTCTTTGAAATTTCAATTATTTTAACCTTATTAAAATCGTTTAAAAATTATCAATTTTCAAAATGCTAATCATACTTTTCAAATTTCAACCATATCAATTTTAATTGCAAAATTAAAGCTTATGGAAGGGAAAAATGGAAAATTCAGTGTTCAATATGAAAATCCAGAACTCTAAAATTTTAAGTATTGTAACCATTCAAAATTTAAAAAATTATTCAATTACTGAATTATCAATTTCAGATAGTTTAATTTTTATCAATTTTGATTTTAAACAAGACAATTTTGAATTTCTTAATTTCAAATCTTTCAATTTTTAACACATTAATTGAAATTATTATTCATTCTTAAATTCCTCCAATCAAATATTTTTTAATTTTAAATGATTCACTTTTTTAAATCTTAACCTAAAAATGGGACAATTTTAAGATATTGCATTGAAAATTGAAAATTAAAAAAAAATACAAAACAAGATCGCTATGATTCCAATTTTTTAAATTGTACAATTTCAAACCTTTTAATACGAAATTTTTCTCAAGTTGAGTTTGAAATTTTCAATATTTTGGAACATTTTTGAATATAAAATACTTCAATTTGCAATACCTAGTTCTAAAATCTTTTCATTTTTAAGGTTTGAAGTTGAGAAATTACTTTCTCAATTTTTCATGGTTTCGAATTTATTCGGAAAGTATTTGAATCAAAATTGTTCAATTACAAATCCTTTAAACTGAAACTTGGGCAATTATCAAGTCTTTCAATTTGATACTCAACTATTTCAAAGAATTTAAAAAACCAGCCCATTTTTCACGCTTAACATTGAATCCAAACAATTTAGAATACTTGAATCTAATATAATTAAATTTTAACTATCAAGGCCTTCAATATGAAATTTTTAGTTTTGAAGGATTTAATAGTAAAACTGACCTGACATTTTAAATATTCGAATTTGAAACTGTTATCGATTCAGGAGGATTTCAATTCAGTGACAACATTTTTTTAATTGATATTAAAAGAGTCAACAATTTTTTAACTCTTCCCTTCGGTAAATATGTGTCCCAACAAAAAAATTTTGGTTCCATAAACTATCATCTAATATTACTTATATCAGAATTAGATACTATTTCAAAATAAAACATTGAAAATTATACAATATTTTTAAATTTGAAATTGGAAACCTCCAAAAATTAAGAAATTTCAAACCAAATACTTTCGAATATATGATTTTAAAGCAAAAAAACTTTGGTTTTGAGGCCTCAAAGATTGGACTGTTTTAGAATTGCGCATTCAAAAATATATCTTCAAATTGAAATCATGTGAATTTTGAAGATAATAAATATTATTAATAAGTATTATGTCATGTAGTATCAAGTGACATTCGTAGCGGTTGGATAGATTCTTTTACTAAAAGTGTGATTTCTGTCCCGAAAAAAAAATCACTGTGATTTTCACCGTTCAAAATTGAAGAATTTCAAATATTGTGGTTCTCCGAAGTTTAATCGTTCTAAAAATATTGAAATTTATATGTTTCTACTTTAGAAATTTTCAAAATTGATGAATTCAATCTTGAAGCATGAAAAGTTAAACACTTCCAAACTTCGTTAAAAATTGAAGCATTCTTATATTAGGATCTTGAAAGTAAGTCGCTGAAAATGATTAATCTTCAAATTGTGCATCACGATTTAAAAAATGAATGAATTGAAAATCAACGATAAAGCATTTCCATACAAGGAAAACAACTTCATCCTGCATGAAATAGGAAAACAATTCTATGAGATGTCAAACTGACGTATACTAATAAACTGTCACTCTGACATGTTAAGTTGAGAGACAAAAAACACGCGAAAAGCGAACGGAAACGTAGGATCTCCAATGTGGACAAAGTGAATGAATGAATGTGTGAATGAATGAATGAATGAATGAATTGATAGATTATTATAGCGAATTGCTTTTTTCAACCAATTTTCTATTCAATAAACAATTCCAGAAGCACTCCCTAAAAGTAAATCTCATCAGCCGATTGATGACCTAACGATAATTTTTGCTGAATCTCAATAAGCATCTCATCAAAGTATCCCTTTTACAATTCTCTCATTTGGAATCATCAGTCTTCAATTACCCCGCACAGGTGTGCCCGCGAGTGTTTAGGTCGCGGCTCCCGTGATCCTGCGAATATTGACGTATGTCAGGCTCTGGGTCGCGCAAATGTAACTCAAACTAAAGCAAAGCAGGGCAGCGTCGCGATCTACCTATACATATCCATAAGAGAGCAAGACATAAGGAAAAATCGAAAGAAAAAGAGAAAGAAAGAAAGAATGAGTGAATAAAAGAGAGAGAGAGAGAGAGAGCAAGGGTTCTCCAAGAATCCAGGTGAGAGAGAGTGCGAGAGAGAGGCAAGGTAGGTAGAATCGTAGAGGTAACATCGTAGAGAGGCTGGGACCTGATCCCAAAGGTAGGAGCACTTGGTTGGTGAGACCAGTCCATCGCGGGCCCTCCTCTCGTACGAACGCGTTTACTTTCCGGAGCCTCGTTTCACTCCCCATGTGCTACCAACCCCCATTATACTTCCCATATTAAGACATATCTCCCATACAAAAAATACCCACAGGTGTTTCAATCACCTTCTCATCGCTATTGATGATCGGATTTCAGTAATCTGGTTACTCTAGACAGAGATAATATAAATAGGACCCATTGATAATTACTAATGAATCATCTAGAAGCTAATTAAGTAGACGATCAGAGGATTTGGGACCAGTGAGAACTATTGATTAAGGGTAAGAATTGATACACCAGGGTTAGAAGCTATTAACTGATGGTTAGTGACTGTGATTATAGTGATGTTCTCAAGTCTCTAAAAGGGGAGATTAGTAGAAAGGTTTGATCAGATTATGAACTGGACCGTGATGAAGAGATTGATGAAGAGATCAACTGGTTCCTGCCAGAGATTCTTATAAATACGAATTTGTAACTCTTTCCGAGATTTGAAGTTTATTCTTCATGTGGATAGTGGTTCCCAAGGACTTAGGATTGATTTATCTGATGTTTGTTTAGGGGAAACCCCCAAGGGTTGAGCAACAAGTAAAGGAGGAATTAGTGTAAAAGAATAACACGAAGAGTATAGGAAGGGCAACAATAAAAACAAAAACAAGAAGAACAACAAATACTACGAATAACCGAAAGAAAGAAGGGTAGCAGAGAACCAAAACGAGGAAAGGGTATCCGAAACAGAACAAGTGGCTTTCGTTACAAAAGGACTGATCTAAGTCTGATAGTCGGATGATCCCTTAGCAGATCCTGCAGGATTCTATTGTCCCAAAATACTCAATTAAAATCCGAACTCAAAAAATATCCAAATCTTCATCCTACCAGAAAATTGGAATTTCCGATCGCATCCCCAAAATTGATTCGTCTCACAACAGCGGAAAGTGAATGACGTGCGTCGAACCGTGACAGCAAACATTGCTAAACTGTACATTGTTAAATCTTTGAGCCGATATGCGATAAAGGTCAGAGGCATCGAGTCCCGGAAGTGAGGCTGTTGGACACGCCAGTGCTTTCGAATTGGCGTCGATTAGCATTGGTCTGATGAGTGATGATGGTTCAATACTTTTTTCCGTCGGACAATAAAACGCTCAAGACAGAAAGCTAGTTTTGCAAATTAGAGTCTAGTATGGTACTTTTCCATCAAAATAGAACTAAACAGAAAACCTAGATACTCAGATTCGACTCTGGTTTTTTATATAATTTTCTAACATTGATTAATTGGTCATTTCATGAAGAGAGAGTTTGGAAATTGGACAAATGGAGAACTGGTTTAAAATCGGAAGGGGATTCAGAGGTCTTCCGGTTTGATTGTTTCGTTCCTTCGACCCAGAACCACTCGGCCGTCAAGTCTCGCCGGTTTTGTCTCGATATCGTGTTCCGTCGATCGACTTACTGGATCGGATCGTCTTCCCTTCTTTGTGAGACCTTAGTAACCTCCATATAGATCTAAGAGATGTTTGTGGATGTTGTCTCATCTTTGTCGTGACTTTAAGGATCATTTTTGGCTTTTTTTCTTTTCTTTAAGTGAGTGGTATTTTTAGTAATGTGGTCTTTTTCGGATCAGTGAGGGATGTGTGTAAAAGCTCTTGGCTGGAGATTTCAATGCCGAAGGCAAGGAAGATGAGAGAGAGTGCTCCGACGATTGTGTCGTGAAATCAATGAACAGGGTGCTTGTGATGTAAGAGATGCGTCGCGGTGACATCGCGGTGACCGCGATTGCCCTTCTTATTCTTGGGCAGATGCAAGGACCTCGACAATCCAGGTAAAAATGTTTAATATGATTAAAATTTCAATAAAAAATAGCACATTACTTTTGGATTTTTTAGGAATCTTCAGTCGCTCTTTATATGACAGGAGACGGATCGCGTGCTTGAACGCGCGTGTTTTCGTCCTGGATATTCTATGTCTCTATTCTATTTTGTAATTATCCTTGGAAATCATTGTTTTGAACTTAGTGGGATAGTTTTGTGTACGCATAATTTTTTATAATTTCATTCAGGCGTTGTTCTCCCAAGAAAATATGGAACGTTTCCCAAAATCGATCTCAAGAAAATGCCACATATAATTTTCCATATCCGAAACAATCTGAAGTAATGCGAAACAAGCAGAAGCTACTTTTCAGTCCTCTTCACCTCTTTTGAATCCGTGTGTCAACTCATACTGAACTTACTTTTCAATTCGTGCCTCCAATCCGAATGAGTCCGAGACTCATTCCGAGCAGTTTTTAATCTTTTTCAATCTAGGCGCCCAAACTGAATGAATCGGAGGCTCCTCCAAAAAGTCTTTTCAATCCTTATCAATCCGTGCATGAACAGCGATTTCAATCCAAGTTAATCCAACCCACCTTTCAATTTTTTTCATTCCGTTAGTATGATCCGAACGAATCCGAGGCCCATCCGTACTGAATTTTAAATTTTTCGGAATTCATGCACGAACATCAAATTCGAAACGATTCAATCAGATTCAATCCGACCCCACCATTCAATACTTTTCCATCCGAATGTATCTGTCCCTTTTTGGAAAATCCTCCAAATTTTGACAGTTCGCGCTTATTTTACCACGTTTTCCAGAAGTCACAAAATTTATAAACCGTTTTTATAACCGTTTTTGAGCTAAATTAAAATTTTGCTTTTCTTTTTGAATTTTTAAAAATCTTCTTACAGGGTTATTGCGGGATAACCGAAGACCATCCCCTTTAGAAAATCCTGAAAATTCAGTCAGTTTTCGCGTATCTCTCACCGTTTTCGAGATAACTCAAAATTTTGATTTTTCTTTCCTTTTTCTTATATTCAGAGAAACTAACAATGAATTTTACCTAATTTATAACTAACTCGACTTACATAAATACACTTACTCGTATTTTGAATTTTCTAACTATTGCATTAATTTATTATAATTAAGCAAGAAATGTTGACTCTTCTGAAATTTGGCCTACATAAATTATCGATTTATCGAATCGAATATCTTTTTTATCATTGGATCGATCCATAAAATCTAATAAGAATGGGTATTTTCTTCATCGTTCTAGTGATGATCTATGTTAAACTATATAGTTTTGTATGATACAAAAAAAAAAAAAAATAATTTTCATCAGTGACACTAGGGTATTATTTAGTATAAACAATCTTTAGACAAAAATTGGTAACGATGTATGATAAACATTTCTAAAAAATGATTTTTTTACCACTTTTGCCATACTATCAACGAAATATGGCTATCTCTTCTCCGATTCAGAATTTCTAAAGTTTAAATTTACTTTGAATTAACTTTAGTTCACTTGAAATCTCATTATATTCAATTGATTTTGATTGATTTTACGCGAATTCACTTTTGATTTTATTGAATTAATTTAAGTTCACTTCAATTCTCTTAAATTCACCTTCAATTTTATCAAATTCAGGTGAATAATTTATAAATCACTCAAATTAATCTTGAATTTGATGAAAATCACTCGAAAATCGATGAAATTCTACTACATTTATTTGAACACTTTAAATTCCATTGGATTCTTTGTGCATTCAATTCAATTCCTTTGAATTCCATAGTATTCTACTGATTAAAGTGAATTTCGTCAAATGCCATCGAAATCCATAAAATTTCATTAAATTTAAATTAATTTTTTTTAATTCCGTAGAACGCTACTGAATACCATTGAATTCCACTCAATTACATTAAATTTCATTTAATTAAATTGTATTCTGTTGAATGCGACTGAATTTCATGCAATTTCCAGTAATCACATCAAATTCCATTAATTTTAATTGAATATTGTTTATCTGTCATTCAGTTAAATTTAATTGAATTTGACTTGAATTGAGTTAAATAAATATTCAGTTCTATGCAATTCTATATGCAATTCTATTGAATTCCGTTATTTTCATTAAAATCACATAGAAGTCTATTCAATTTTATGAAATTTAAATGAATTATTATATATTATTATTATTTGAAATAAGTTGAAATTACTTTGAATTTCATACCATTCAACTTTAATTTAATTTAATTTCGTTGTGTTCCATGATATTCTACTGATTCTAATGAATTTCATCGAATGCTATTGAGTTTTCTTAAAATATGCCAAATTCCAGTAAATTCCGATGAAAATATTTTAATCTTCAATTTTATTACATTTAAATTATCATTTGCTATTATTATTTACTATATTTAGTTGAAATTACATTGAATTTCATCCTATTCAACTTTCATTCAATTTTATTCTATTGAGCTCCACGGTATTTCACTAATTCCAGTCAATTTCATCGAATTCCATTTAATTCTATAAAATTACCCGAAATTCCAGTAGATTCCGATGTTTAAATTCCGATGATTTCAGTTAATCCCATAAATTTTCATTGAATTCTACTGAATACCATTGAATTCTGTTGAATTCCACTGATTATAATTGAATTCAACTTAACTTCGATACATTCCAATTAATTTCATTGAATTCCGTTGAATGCCACTGTATATCATTGAAATTCGTTAAGTTCCAATAAATTACACTGAGTCTCATTCAATGTTCATTAATTATATTGAATTCAATTTGAAATCCATTGAATTATTTTTTTAGAATTGTTTCTTTTGTTTCCGTTTGTTTTGTTTGTTTTTTGTTTCAATTGAATTATTACGAATTCACTAGATAATCGCTCTTCAATTTAGTTGGATTGCTTCAGAATCATTTAAATTCAATTGAAATTCCGTTAATTTTAACTGAATCGGCATTCAATTATACTCAATTCCATAGATTTTCTTTGAGTTCATTAATTTCCATTTCATTCTATTGAGTTCCGTTAAAATTTATTGAATTCCAGTAAATGCCATTGAACTTAATAAATTTCCTTTAAAACCCAATGAAATCTCTTAAGGGCCCTGGAAAACATAGGAAAATCGTATTTATAAGACTGAGGCCAAACGGATAAACCATTTTGTCCAATTTTTTGCATACTTAATAATCTAAAGAGGACAAAGATTTGCGATAAAAGACGTTTTCCTCGGTAAAAGTTATATATTTCATGTAATCATCGAAATAAATTAGGATCCCTATGGAAAAATCGCGCAAATAGAATCTTTGGGGCGAAAGTAGGGAGGCTTCTCGTCATCAAAAATTTAAATTTGAAGTTTTTATGTATTAAATATAGTTTCCTTTCCAGAATTAAATGCTGCATCTTTTTTTTCGAAAAATTTGTATCTTTTATAGTTTTCGAAAGAATTGTAAAAAACGCAAACTTCGCTCAATAAACGAAGCACTCAAAGATTATACGGAACGAATTATGCAACAGCCTAAAAAATATTTGTTTATTTTGTAATAAATAAAAACAGAAACATTTGTTTCTTATAAATATTTCAGAGACACTTAGGAGCATATTTTCTCCAAATTTCATTAGAAAATTCCAAAATTGATGACCAGGGACCTCCCCACTTCCGCCCCAAAGATTCTACGTGCACCTTTCTTACATAGGGATCTTTATTTCGATTATTACACAAAACATATAATATTTTCCAAAAAAGAAGTCTTGTACCGCAATTCTTTGTACTCTTTGGATTATGAATGCAAAAAAATTAGACAAAATGGTTTATCCGTTTGGCCTTAATCTTACAAATACGATTTTCCTTTGCTTTCCAGGGTCCTTAAATTACAATCAATTCTACTGAGTTCCGCCGAATTCAACTGAACGTCATTGTATTCCATAGAACACCATTATTTTAATTAATGTAATTGAATTCCGTTGAAATCGCTTTAAGTTTAGGCTTAATTAAATTCAATTTCACTGAATTCCATTGTATGAAATTGAATTGCATTGTATTACATTATGTTTTGACAATAATCCAGTGCAATTAGTTTAATTAAGTTGCATTGAATTCTTGAAAATACAACTGAATTCGATTTAAAGCTCGATATTAACTTGTTTGAATTCCTCAAAATTCACTTTAATGCTTAACTAAAATTTTAATTAGGGGAAGAATAATAAATGTACACATCAGAGAATAAAATGAGAAACCTATTTAGTCCATTTTATGACCTCTGAGTATTTTAAAAGACCACCTATGTCGTAGAAAGCTTCTTCTCGAGGAAACATCTATTTCAACGATTAACGAAAGATCCATTTTAAAGATAAATCTATTTTAGGGAGGGATCTTTTCTGAGCAAGAATCAATTTTAAAAACAGGTAGTGACTTGTCGAGTTGATCGATACCCTTTAAAGATCATCGAACTAATAGTCTCTCCATCAGTCGATCTTTGATCGATAATCATGGGACAGTATTACAATTCATCTTTAAAGACTGATTATCATAATTGCTGTCAGATTTATCTCAGAAACATTGAAAAATAGACTTATTAGTGCTACATTAACAAAATGACACTTTTCTAATCAATTTTATGGAAGGGTGGATGACGTGATGATTAAAAAAGTAATAAAAATTTTATTAAGTACTTCAGTAATTTTATTTCTTTAGGCTTTCATTATAGAGAATATATAATCGGATTTTTGTATCTATTTTAATTTTTGGTAATCTTTTTTGACTTTTCTACTTTTATTAATTGTATAAAAAGAACCTACAAGAGTTAGACTTTAGTTAAGGTACTGGAAGATGCCATAAAAATCAAAGTAGATGATCTAGTTTTCCAATTTTTGATGATTGGTTGCAATATAAAAAATGAAAATGTATGATTCAAGTGCTGTGAGAACAAATTAGAAGAACAAAAATAATAGTGGAAAAAACGTATCAGAAAGTTCAAAAAGAATCATTAGAACCAAGGGAAGAAGATTCAGAGTGACAAAGCATATAGATGAAGTATAGAAGAATAGCAACAATGATAGACAGCAAATTATCAACAATAAGAATATCAAAACCATAGTAAGAGGAGCCTAAACAATAGCGTGAACTGAAGGATCAATATTAACATCAATTCATTTATGAAAAAAATTGATCAAAGTTGTTGGAGTCATTGTGGCTTTATTCGTGATGCTAGATCTCAAGATTTTGATAGGTGAGGGTAGCCAATAGATAAAGGGAGGTTTGATCAAATTAGAAGGATCTGGATCCTGATTATGACATTGGAGAAGAATGGATAGAGACGACTCAATTCTGTTTCGTTTCTTCGGAGAGAGGGTGTTTTTAAGGATAAATGGTTATACAACCGTTTCGCAGCGGGTTATTCTCTATGTGATTTTAGTAACATTCAACCTAATTAAGTCTGCTGATTTTTGTTCTTATGGGTAGTAGAACAATGTTCGACATTGCTATTACAGTTTCTGTTAAAAGAAATTGATTTCCTTAGAGAAATGCTATACCATACCTATAAGTGATACATATTTCTGGTTTCAAAATTTAAAAAAAAAAAGATTTAATCCTCATTATTGTTGTCCTCTATAGTTGCTAGCCTTTTAAGGATTACTTAAAATACAACAACATTTGGTTCGTGGGCAATCCCAAAAATCGTAGTAACAATATTAGGAAGAAAGACCGCAGAAGAAGAATAATAATGAAAATAATAACAAATACAACAATAGTAAGACATAGAGCAATAACAATAGAAACTGCGAGAAGAAGAACAATCCCAAGATCAGCGGAACTGATACTAGAAACTAGATTATAGTCTAGAGGATCTACAGACTTTTATAGGGAGAGAAAGTAATAGATAAAGGAAGGTCTGATTCGATTGGGATGTACTTAATCATAATGAATAAATTGAAGAAGAGTGGATAGAGATGATTCAGTTCTGTTTCGTTTCTTTAGAGAAAGGGTGTTTTAAAGGATATACGAGTATACAACTGTTTCGAAGCAAGTTATTGTCTATTTAATTTCAGGAACATCTAATCTACTTAACTCTGCTGATTTTTGTTCTTATGGGTAGTGAAACAATCTTTGATATTGTTATTAGAGTTTCTGTTGAGAGAAATTGATTTCCTTAGAGAAAGGCCATACCTAAATATGGCAGACCATACCTAAGCGATATATAGTTTTGGTTTCAAAATTTTGAAAGAAAATGATTCAATCTTCATTATTGTTTTTCTCTATAGTTGCTAGCCTTTTAAAGATTACTCAAAATACAACAACATTTAGTTCGGGGCAATCCCAAAAATTGTAGCAACAATATTAGGAAGAAAGTCTACAGAAAAATTATAATAATGAAGATCATAACAAGTGTAACAATAGTAAGACATAAAGCAATAACAATAGAAACTACGAGAAGAACAACAATCACAAGATCAGCGGAACTGGTACCAGATACTAGATTATCGTCTAGAGGATCTACAGATTTTGATAGGGAGGAGAATTAATAGATAAAGGAAGGTCTGATCAGATTAGGATGAATTAAATCGTGATGAATAAAATGAAGAAGAGTGGATAAATATGATTCAATTCTGTTTCGTTTCTTCAGAAAAAGGGTGGCTTAAAGGATATATGAGTATACAACCGTTTCGAAGCAAGTTATTGTCTATTTAATTTCAGGAACTACTTATCTATGCTGATTTTTTTTCTTATGGGTAGTAAAACAATGTTCGATATTGTTATTAGAGTTTCTGTCAAGAGAAATTGATTTCCTTAGAGAAATGCTATACCATACCTAAGTGATACGTATTTCTGGTTTCAAACTCTTAAAAGAATATAATTTAATTCTCATTATTGTTCTTCTTTATAGTTGCTAGCCTTTTAAGGATTACTCAAAATACAACATTTGGTTCTGAGCAATCCCAAAAATTGTAGTAACAATATTAGAAAGAAAGTCCACAAAAAAAGAATAACAATGAAAATAATAACAAAGACAACAATAGTAAGACATAAAGCAATAACAATAGAAACTGCGAGAAGAAGAACAATCCCAAGAACAGCGGAACTGATACTAGAAACTAGATTATAGTTTAGAGGATCTACAGACTTTTATAGGGAGAGAAAGTAATAGATAAAGAAAGGTCTGATCCGATTGGGATGTACTTAATCGTGATGAATGAATTGAAGAAGAGTGGATAGAGATGATTCAATTCGGTCTCGTTTTTTCAGAGAAAGGGTGTTTTCAAGGATGTATAGTATGTGTATACAACCGTTTCGAAGCAGATTATGGTCTATTTAATTTCAGTAATATCTAATCAACTCAACTCTGCTGACTTTTGTTCTTACCAGTAGTGGAACAATGTTCGAATTTTTTCGAATTCGAATGGAATCCAAAAAATTGTAGCAACAATATTAGGAAGAAAGTCCACAGATAACGAAGAGTACAACAATAGTAGGACATAAAACAATAACAATAGAAACTGCGAGAAAAACAGCAATCACAATATCAGCGGAACTGTTACCAGAAAGTAGATTATAGCCTAGAGGATCTACAGATTCTATAGGGAGGGGAATTAATAGATGAAGAAAGGTCTGATCAGATTAGGATGAACTGGATCGTGATAAATAAACTGAAGAAGAGTGAATAGAGTTGAGTCAATTGTGTTTGCTTACTGCAGATGAAAGGGCTTTTAAAGGATATCTGTATCTTCCAACTGTTTCAAAAAAAATCTGAAGTTTATTTTTCTCATATAAATGGTGCTTATCAAGGATTGACTGTAATTGATCTAATTTTAGAAGATAGATTCTAAAAGATATAATGCGTGGTTAGGGGAATATCCAAGGGCTGTAAGAACAGAAATTAAAATATTAGGTTCAAATTAAAAGCAGGAGGAGAAGAAAGAACATCAGAAGCAGGATAAGAAGAGTAAGCGGAACAACAAGATTAACAAGGAAAATACTAATAAGGAGGAGTACCGAAGGAAGAAGGTACAGATGCACAACAAGAAGAAAGGAACTAATATTAAGGGATGTCCCTGAAGATGTCAGATTCTTCAAACCAAAAAACAGAGAACCAAAGAACAGAAACAACGATAACAAAAATTCATCACAAATGAGAAGAAGAACAATAAAAACCTGATGAAGATGATCCAGAAAGTTGCGATATAGTCAAAAAGAACAATTAAAACAATGATAAGAATGACAGGTAGAGCAAGAATTATAAGAATCAATGTAAGAAGTTGATGAATAATCTATATTGAGTAGAATTCTTCAAACAAATGTTAATAAACTATTGGAGTCCAACTGATTCACAAAAATCTAACTATACCTTCTATTCTGTCTCAAGAAAACATTACAGATTACTCAAGAAGGTTGTCTAATTCTTCTTCCTTGTAGTCCTCAGGGACCGTCCATAAACTACGTCACCAATTTGAGGGGTGAAAGGGTCGCACCAAGAATTACATTCGGTAAGATGAGGGGGGGGGGGGGTAGATTTTCCTTGCCTATGCAAAGCTAGAAATTGTTCACTAGAGGACACATGTATATATTTATGAAGAGTCCTTAACAGAAGCGGACCCAGTATAAGGTCCCTTGCAATTAGGCCCATCCAAGCGCGCTGACCGTGGCTCGAGGCTGATCCGAGGACCACCTTGGACTCGATATTCGATTTCGAGAAAGCAGGTATACCAACTATCGGCGGCACGACACAGAAATTGAAGCTTTCGATCCTTTCGATGTATTTATAAGGTCGATGAATTTCGCGAAGGGTCCAATTGCCTGCGGTCGAATGACGATGCGACGTCAACTCTGCAGAGATTGGTGGGAAAAAGGAGAGGCCAGGAGGAAATTCTGGAATTCGATTAGGTCCATTCCGAGACAAGATGCTGACAATCTATTCTGGATTTAAGGAACATCAAACTAAATTTATAGTCAATCATGCCAGAGAAATGTATGGTGCTTGGCCAAGTTTGAGTTAGTCAGTTCTACACTGAGAAAACTGTTTTGTTTGATCAACAAAAGTTTTTTGTTGAGTCTTTTTGTTGGTCCAACAAAACGGTTTTGTTGACCTTACAAAACTGGTTTGTTGTCTGAACAAAATTCTTTTGATAGCTCAATAAAATGTTTTGTTGGCTCAACAAAATTCGCTGGTTAGCCTCACCAAATCGTTTTGTAGGCTTGACCAAATTATATTTCATAGAGAAATATAGATATTAAAACAGATAAAAACTCAAAAAGGGATTTGGATGTTGAATTGGGTTTAGATATTTAATCATATATTTATAGTGAATATGAAGTGTCGGACTGAAACGCACATAGGTTAGTATTTCCACCTGAAGGTGTTGATCACTGATCAGCATCAGCCGAGGTAAAAACCCCTCATCTACAAATTTTCACATGATATTGTCAGCTATCTATGCTTTAAACTTATCACAGTTATTAATGTACACTTTTATCATTACTCTGTTTCATTCACTTGAGACAAAACACAATTTCACCCCCATTACATTTCCACTCACAGTATATACTATCTGCCACATTGGGAAGAAACGTTCTTGCGTTCTCCGCAAGAGTTCGCCTGCATAGTCGCGTAAACCGTTGGTCCAACCAATTAGTTTTGTTGACTCAAGAAAACTTTGTTTAGGACAAAAAAACAAGACTCAACAGAATAATTTTGTCGTGGAAACAAAATATTGTCTTAGACCAACAAAATAACTTTGCGTTAACAACAGAATTTTTGCGTGATAACAAAAGCAGCCCAACATAACGGTTTTTTTGCGATCACTAATTTTTTTTTACAGTGCACGTTCCAGAAGAGGAATTTGATTCTCATCTAGGGTGAAGTTCCGAAAGGGAGTACCTTGAAATGATTTGAAACTCAGTATACCGATGTATTTTGACACGCTGATTACGAATATGATAGTGAAAATACCCGAAAATTTGACTTTTGAGGTCAAAAACCAGGATAACCTATTGAAACTTATTTTCTTTCCGTTTACTTCAATAAATAATGAAAATTTTTAAAGTGGCCCTGCATAAAAGTTGTAGATCTTTTGAAAGTTCACCTTTTATGTGATAAACATTCTTTCTTCAAAATAATTATTTTTCGAGAAAAGAAGGAAAATGTTGGTAAAAGATGTAGAATTCCTTGAAATGGGACTTCCGGCACTCCTGTGATTACTGATTAGTCACAGAAATAGTTAAGGTCATGTCGCTACTCCTTTTCAATGTCACGTGGGGGGGGCATCCCTGTGACTGATCACAGAAACAATGTCAGTCACACCCCCTACTGCTTTCCAACGTCTCGTTGGGGGCGAGAAGACACCACTGTAACTGGTCGCAGAAATAATTTCAGTCACACCTCTACCTTTTTCAAACATCTCGTTGGTGGCGAGAAAACACCCCTCACAAAGATAATTTAAGTCACAGACATAATTCAAGTCACACCCCGTTTCAACGTCTCGTGGTAGCGGGAAGGCACCCGTGACTGGTCACGGACATAATTCAAGCCACACCCCCTTCCAACGTCTCGTGTGACAGGGAGGAACCTCTGTGACTGGTCACAGGCATAATTTAAGTCACACTCCTACTACTTTCCAAAGTCTCGTGGAGGTGGGAGGACACCCGTGTGACTGGTCGCAGAAATAATTTTAGTCATACCCCTACCTCTTGCAGGACCTCTTCGTCTTTCTTATCTGTCGAAATGTACGTTCCGCGAAACTTAAGTTCACACGTGGAATCACCTTCCTGACGTTCGAGAATCGATTACTTGGAATCGATTCTATTTGTCGGAATCGATGGCAGAATCGATTCTTGACGTCAGAGTTGACGTCGATTCTCCTCTTCATAATTTCCATTAATTTTAATTGATTTTCATCAATTTTCTTCAATTTTCATTATTTTTATTTGATCATTTTATTGTATTTCATGAATTATAAATAGAGGTTAAAATGTATATTTCAGACCAGATAAAAAGACCTCGATGCTGTTAAGAAGATCCTTTATTGACGTTTCTCTCTCCTCATCAGAAAAACATAAATCCAGTGTCAAAATTAAGTCCATGTAGAAAAAAGTCAGTATGTCAGTTGACAAGGAATCATGTTCTTGAATTCTCTTCTTAAACTTAGTTCTACAGTTTTTAGTTATGTTTTTCTGATGAGGAGAGCATTTGACTCTCGAAACGTCAATAAAGGATCTTCTTAACAGCATCGAGGTCTTT
>JAUMHM010000071.1:23392834-23421435 GCA_032362435.1 Melikaiella ostensackeni | reverse complement strand
CCTTCTCCGCTTCTTCTTCAAACCTTTTATTTTCCTCCTCTTTTTTTTGATCACACAACTCAGTATACTCCTTTTTTCTCCTGTATTTTTCTCCACTACTTGTCCCTTTTCTCCATTTCCTTAACTCCCTTCTCACATCCTTCTTCGTCTGTTTACATTCCTCATCCCATCCACTTCTATCCCTTCCTTTACTAACTTCTTTTTTGCCTGTGCACTCCAATACTCTTTTTATTTCTCCTATCACTATTTCCATCTCCTCGTTTACATTTCCTTCCCCCATTTTGAAATTCCTGAGCTTTCCCTTAAAGTATTCTTTACCTTCCATTGACCAATCCCCTCTTCCTGCTCCTTTCACTTCTGCTTCCTTTTTAGCTTTATTGTTCTTACACTTTTTCTCCCTCTAATGTCACTATTATGGGAAAGTGATCCGAATCTATATAATTCCCTACCTCTCGTTTCTTGACCTCCTCTCTTACTTCGTCGTCCACTACCACATAATCAATTACCATTCCCCTTTTTCCTCCTGAGAGTGTATTTTCCCCTTCCTCATCGCCCTCTATATTTCCGTTTAGGATAAACCATCCCATCTTCTCTAGGCTCTTCAACAATTTCTTTCCCTCTCCATTCAGTATCTTGTCTTTGGATTTTCTTCCTCGCTCTCCACCCTGTTCCCTTCCTCCTGTATCTCCTGTTCTCGCATCAGAATCTTCTACTATTATTAGCCTAATCTCTTGTTCATTTTCTTCCATCCGCTCTTTCCTCTCCTCTGATTTTTCCTGCATATCACCGTTCACATAAACCCCTTACTATCTTCCACCTCTCTCCTCCCATATTTATCTCTTCGACTATTAATCCTTTTTCTTGTTCTTTCATCCCTTTTTCAACCTTCTCTGTTATACATTCGTTCCTTATTCCCATCACCATTCCTCCCATTGATCTGACTTTTTCATTCTTGCTCTTTGCATTTTGAACTTGCCATTTGTAACCTCTCGGTAATCTTCCCCTTGCTCTTTCCCATCCCCTTTAATCTAGCCACGTCTCCATCATTATTACTACATCCCATTGTGTCAAATTTCTCATAAACTCCCTGTCTTTCCTTTCCAAGCCTGCTATATTCCAGTAGCATATCCTCCAATTTTCCCTACTTTCGTTTTTCGTCTCTTTTTGTTTCCTACAATTTCTTATTTCTATATCACCCGTTCCTTTCTCTCCTAGTTTCCCAACACCTCATTTTTTACTAACTCTTCCCTATCCTAAGAACTTTAACTTTACCTTCAAATTTTGCAGCAATGTCACTAATCATGAAGTGAGTTGAATGTATGCCCTTCTGACAGACGTGACGAGTGGAGGCTTCCATGAAATCTTCCGGTTGCTTCTCCGGTTGCTTCGGTGTCAGTTTCTGCTTCGGAACTGGAGATGATAGAATCTTCTTACACTTATTTGCAATCAGCAGCAACTATGCAATTACTATTAGTGTAGTTTTTGAAATAATTGGTACTTATGTTACAGGCGTCTTTTGGAGCACTCTCCGTGTACTTTCGAAATATTTTGAACTAGCTTCTGAATGCTTTCAATTTACGTTTTGTATTCAAATACATACTTCATTTTTCTACTACAACTAGGAAGTTGTTAATCATAAAGACCGATAAATCCATCATATCATCAACAAAAATACTCTTTTTCTGTTACTTCGGAGAACCTTATAATCATTTTCAATTCAAATGTTTGAAATGCCTGACATTTTCTTCGCAAATTTTGTGAATAATGAATTTTCTATTTTTTGAAAGGATTATTGCGATTTTCGTAAGCCTGTAGTCCAGCAACTCACCTTACACAGAAGGCACAAGTATCGCTGGGTCGTAGATTCTCTGAAGCCTGTAGTGAAGCGATCCGCCTTACACCAAAGGAAGAAGCATCGTTGGTTTGAATTTTGAATGTCGCTAGCTCTTTGAAATACTTAAATAAATTCATTATTAATTCTAGTATAACTTTGAATTATTTTCACATTTCAAATTTATAAATTTACTTTGATTATAAATAGAGGTTAAAATGTATAATGACATACTTCAGACCAGATAAATCCAAGACCAGATAAATCCAGACCAGATAAATTTTACCTGGTCTGAAGTATGTCATTATACATTTTAACCTCTATTTATAATTAATTATATACTAAGACGTATAACATCGCACTTTACCATCTACCATCTATTAATTTGTATTTCATGAAATTTTATTAATTCAAATTAAATTTTAAATCTTCGCGGGCTTTTCTAAAAGTGAAGGGGGTGGGGTAATCGATGAGATGGCAATCGAAGAATCGATTCCTATCGACGATTCTTCGATTCCCGGAATCGACGTTTTCTTTTGGCATTACTACCATTATATATTGCTTGTATTGCTCTTAGAAGCCAACCATTCATTCCATACTCTTTCAGAACTTCCCAAAGTTTAGATATCTTTACCTTATCAAAAGCTTCTTCCAGATCAACAAATGCACAGAATATTTTTTTGTTTACTCTCAAACTTTTTTTTATGATCTGCCTCAAGCTAAATATTTGATCCGCACATGATCTCCCTGGCATAAATCCAGATTGGACTTCCCAGATCTTGCCCTTGGTTATTCCCATGAACTTCTCAATGAGCATTTTTGTAAATATTTTGACCACGGTCTTAGAAGACTAATCACTCTATAATTAGTACAGTCGCATTTATCACCCTTTCCCTTGTAGATTGGGACGATAATTGCCTTTCCCCAATAATTTTGAACTTCACCATGCGTAGCACAGGTATTCATAAATTCGCTCAGCCACACAAACAGATATTCGCCACCGCTCTTAAGCATTTCAGCGGTGATACCACCTATACCAGCAGCCTTACTATTTTTTAGTTTTTTAATCACGGATATAATGTCGTCTATATTGATTCTTCTTCCGCTACCTACATCGAGATTGTCTAACGTATTCTCTTGAATGTTAAGGTTGATAATTGTTATGCTCCATAACTTGACCTCCATACAATTTCTTGAAAAATTCTCTCATACAGTCTTTCACTTTGTCCAAATCCCATACCATTTCACCATCAGCATTCTTCATTCCGACTACCTCATTGCTCAAACTTCCTTTCTTTATCTTCTTAACCCATTTCCAAAATAATTCCTTATTTCCTTCAAAGTCGTTTTGCATTTTTTTATCTTCTTCTGCTTTGATTTCATCCTTGCTTTCTTCGACTATTATCTTTGCTTTTTCAGTTTGCTTTCTCGAGTACGCTTGCTTTTTCTCGCTCCTACAGCCGCAGTACCGCACACTTCAGATGCACTCTTGAAGATGCTATCCCGTAGTAATTTTGATGCACACACTACATTTTTATTGTCTAATTTCATCTTCCAGTCTTCTTCATGATGTCCTAAATATTTAATCAGCTTCTCATGATGGTACCATTTGCAGTTCTGATTTCTGCAAATTCTCTATTCTAACTCGCGTCAAATTCTGCTTATTATTGATTCTTCTTCACCTCCACTCTTGACCTAGACTCATTTTTGAAACTAGGAGGTAGTGATCCGTTCCGCACTCAGAGCCTGTCATTACCCTTGTATCCCTTACAAGCCCACATGGAGTTGAAAATTGAAGAATAAATTTATGTTCTTTTTTTATTTTTTTGACGAGTTTTTATTAGACTGTTAAGTAGGCGTTCTTAATTATGTACGAAATTCGCTTTAGCGAGGACAATTGTGCGAAGAACGATTAGTTGGGAAAAGTTACGACGTGCGTAACATCGGTGCGTGCCCAGGGAACGTCACGCCTCGTCAAAAACAAACGCTCAATGGCCTCTGCAATAATTTCGAATATGTTGCTAGTTACCCTCACAATAAACACCACGATGGTAGTCGGGGTCGTTTATCTCAATTGCAAAATGTCAATTATGATTGCTAAAAAAGGGTTGCAAAAAATATTTTTGGAATTATAAAAATATGAGGAGTAAGCAACCATTAATATGCATAAGTCCATTTTTAATTTTACGAGAAATTCAAGCAAATTTTTTATCTCAGGAACAACTTTATGAAATCTTAAAAACGTTAATGTGCTCGAAAATAATTTCAAATTGCTTTCGAGCACAACAACGCTTTTAAAATTTCATAAAGTTTTTTCTGAGATGCAAAATTTCCTTAAATTTCTCGAAAAGCGAGAAATGGACCTGCTTGTGCAGAAATTTCGATAGGGTCCTAGTGGGGCTCTGACGAGTTTTCCTTACTTCTAATCGGGCTCTAGTTGGGAAAATTAGTCGGATCCCCATCTGTAACATAACGCTTTTGTCGATATGGGCCCTACTAGACTTTCTAATAGTGTTCTAGTTGGGTTTGCAACCAATTCCAAATAGTATGCAGTAAAATGAATATTCTATAAATCAGACACAGAATTTCCACATCACGTCCATATTTTTAACATACGAATAATTATTTAAAACAACACATTTTTACATTTGCAATCTGGGTAGACTTTCCATGCCTTTGCAAAGCGACAAATTGTTCACTGGAGCCTGATAGGGACCCCACCAGTTTTTTCTAGACTAGAAATTCTGGTCGGAACCTCACTAGATACAGACAGATTCGCCTTACCTATACCAAGCATGGAATTTCCCACTAGAATCTGACAGGGCCCCCATCAGTTTTTTCTAAACTAGAAATTCTGAGAGGGGCCTCATCAGAACCCAACTTCTTCTTTCATTCATTCTCTTATTTTAGACTGAGAGCTAGTAAAATAGTAATTTTCATTTTGAAGTTTTTAAACTAAAAAAATGTCAGTAAGCATTCAAAAATTATTTTTTTAATGTTTCAAATTGAATATCTACAAACTCGAAGCGCTAAAATTTCATTTCAAGTACTTAGAATATCACATCAGAAGTCTTTTATGTGCAATTTACAATTTTAAATCTTCAAAATGGAAAATTTTTTAACCCAATGCCTGCAAAATTTAACAGTTTCAAAAAAAATCATTTAAAACTGTAAATTTATAAGATTCCAGACTGAACAGCTAAGAATTAAGAGACTTAACAAGTAACGTTTCCAAATTCAAGCTTTCAAAGCTAAATTTTTTATTTAGGGCCTTAAAAACTAAGCTTTTTAGAATTAGGTATTTAAATCAGCTTAATTTTAAACTATTATTTTTTCAAACCTGTACTGTGCAGTCAAATTTGAAGTAATTGAAACAATTTTTCTGCTAAGAATAATTGATAATATTTCCGCTCTACCCGTGTGGAAAAAGCCCTGTTTAGCCCTTTTTGGAATGTTGGCCCTCGTCAGGGGCCTATGGGGACAATCCATAGGGAAAACCCCACGAGGGCCCCCGCAGTGATAATATTTTTTTGACACTAAAAAATTTTTTTCTGATTAGTTCAGACTTACAAAAATCCATTTTTGTTTAAAAATTGATGACATTTATTGGGAATTGGAACTTTAAAATCTCAGATATAGGACGAGAGCCCTCGCAGGGGGCCTTGCTGGTTGTCCGAATGCATCAGTTTACAAAAATCAAACGATTTTGTTGTTGTAAAAAATTGTCTGCTGTGCCAAATAGTAAAAATAGCTCATCCAAATGTGCAGTTATTGAAAATAAAGATAATTCCAACAAATGGTTGTGGCGTGTTGATCACAAGAAAAAACGGAAGTCTGATAAGATGGTGTCATGAGTTCATCATCCTTTGAGATCTCATGCAATCTCTATAAAATTTCGTGCAATCCCATCCTCTGCTTGAAATCTCATGCAAACCTTTGCAAATCTTCACTGTCCCTTGTAATCCCATGCAATCTTGATGCAATCTCATGCAATCTCCTGCAATCACATGCATTTCTTGGCAAATCCTTGTGATCCTATACAATCACTATAAAATCTTGAGCGATCTCTATCAAATTTCGTGCGATCCCGTGGAATCTCATGCAATCTCCTGCAATCAGATGCAGTTCTTTGCGAATCCTTGTAATCCCACACAATCACTACAAAATCTTGAGCGGTCTCTACCAAATTTCGTGAAGTTCCGTGGAATCTCATGCAATATCCTGCAATCACAAGAAAACCCATGAAATCTCGATGTAATTTCGATTTCTCATGCAATATCTATAAATTCTTAGGCGATCTCTGAAATTTTTTGCAATTCCGTGGAATCTCATTCAATCTCCTGCAATCCCATACCAAAAATCAGAGTAATTAACCCCTCAGTCAAGAAAGAGAATTAAAGGTTAAGAAGGTCTAAATCCAAAGATCGGGTTCTTAAGTCGCTGTTATTCTAAGTACTTATAGCATTAATCAAGTTTCAAATATTTGTCTTAAATTAACTTATTATTATTATTATTATTATTATTATTATACAATTAAGTCAAGTCCTTTTTTGGATCTAGAACCCTATAAGGAAACAATATTGCAAGTTGATTCACAACAAATCTATTCAGATTAGTCCATTTTTCAACATAGAAAAAGGTAATAATCCAAACAGTTAGAAAATTCCTAAAAAACTGCTAACGTCATCAAATTTTTATACTATATTTAAATAAAATAGATATCTTTTGGTAAATTAAATTAATCATTAATGCATCAATTAAAAGAAATCTGAATGGTACTTATAGGCAACCCTGCAGATTGGAACAAATCTTTGCTTCATGTCTCTCTTTTAAAATTCCTTAAAGATCGAAAACAAATCTAATTTTTTATGAAAATTTGTATGTGCTAAAACAGAACACAAAAAAATTGACTTATCAAAAATAGACTTTAAAACTACCCACTTTTACGGCTTATTAGAGACAAATGTACATTAAATCTACAACAAAATGAAAAAAGAGGAAGAAAAAGAGTTCGAGTATTGAATGCGAATTAATATAAAAGGAATAATGATTAGAATCTGATGTTGGAAAATTTCCAGTAAACAATTTATAATATTTTTTACTTTCCCACTGGAATTTTGTGATATTCGTTTGCTTGCTTATGAAATATATGTCTTTATTAGCACTGGTCGCAATAAATGTTGAATCCACTTTTCTCTCTCTCTTTTACTTTCAAGCTAGGCAACCCGCGGATTTACAATAAGCCTTTTAACAGCTATTTGTAAACGTCATAAGGCTGTTATGGAGAGAGCGAGCATTTTCAAAAGAACGCGTCACGTGCCTCTGAAACAGAATAGCGAAGAGAATCTTGACAAGGTGGGCCCTCTGACGTAAGAAATGCAAAAGGGGTACTAAAACTTGACTCACTTTTATTGGTCCCTATAATTTAAGAAATATTTTTGCTTATTCTTTTCCTGCATATGACAAATTACCATTTTATAATCGTTAATTAATTCCTGTTTACAGTAAAAGATTGTACCTCGAGAAAAAATTTTTCGACTTTGTTACGACTTGAATTGTCCCCAATCAAGACTTGCTGGAGACGAAGAGAAGACATCTTTCGATGTTTTGTTTCTGAGACAGAGCTAGACTTTATTTCATGTCTTAAAACAAGTTTCTACGTATTGAGGACATACATTGAGTAGAATTTTTATGCATTGAGAGAGTAAAAAAATGCTGTTTCTAGAGCCTTATAGACTAGGCAGGTATACGTGTATCTGCACTGACGAAAAGGGTCATCCTGACTGCCGTAAAAGCTAATCCTGGTTTATGGTTAAAGAACTTTGTATATTTTTATATAATACATGTATTGAATCAATTCATTTACGGATTTCCACTTGTATTGCACTTGTTTGACGGAAATACCGAAATTGTTGTTTGTTTTTACGTATTTCTCACGGATTACGAGATCCTTATAGAAACTTACAATTTTAATCTTTTTAAAGCAAATTTTTTACGGCTATGGTCGTTAAAAGCCACAGATTCTTAATTGTTAACTTGAAAACAACTAAATCAAAAATTTTACAATTTTTTATCATCAATTTTAATTCATTGCAACTATTGACTATCTCATTCCTGAGTCCAGAAAGGTTCGTCTTGAGACAAGTTTCTACGTCTTGAAGACATACATTGAGGCGAACGTTCACAACATGAAGACAAACTCTCATGTCTTCAGTCAAATTTTTATGTTTTGAGACAATGAAAAATGTTGCCTATAGAGCCTTACAGATCACGGCAGATATATCTGCACTGACAAAAAGGGTCATACTGACTGCCATAAAAGCTAATCCTTGTTTATGGCTAAGCAATTTTGTGTTTTTTAATACAATACATATATTGAATCAATTCGTTTACGGATTTTTATTTGTATTACACTTGTTTGAGGGAAATACCGAAATTGTTGTCTGCTTTTACGTATTTCTTACGGATCACGAGATCCTTATAGAAAATTACAATTTTCATATTTTTAAAACAAATTTTTTACGGCTATGATCGTTAAGAGCGACAGATTATTAATTGTTAACTTAAAAAAAAAACTAATTCGAAAATTGAACAATTTTTTCCTCATCAACTTTAATGCTTTGCATCTGTTGTCTATTCCATTTCCGAGTCCAGAAAGGTTCGTCTTGAGACAAGTTTCTACCTCTTGAAGACATACATTCAGTCGAATGTTCACAACTTGAAGGAAAATTCTCGTTTCTCAAGTCGATTTTTTATGTTTTGAGATAGTAAAAAATGTTGTCTATAGAGCCTTATAGACCAGGGCAGGTATATCTGCCTTGACGAAAAGGGTCATCCTGACTGCCATAAACGCTAATTCTGGTTTATGGTTGAACAATTTTGTATATTTTTATACAAAATACAGGGTATTTTTTACCTTGAGACATCGAAATGTCTTAAGAAATATGCATCCAACGAAAAAAATGTCCTTAATAAAAACTTTTCACTTTCGAAGGGGAAAAGCGACTCCGCAAAAATTTACTCCACACCCCACTCCCTGGGCGCGGTAGGGGGAGGTAACTTTAAACTTTCAAATGGGAACCTACATTTTTTATTGCGGATTTAAATTTTCCATTAAAAATTCGTAAGTCTTATTCAGAAAATTTTTTTCAATTCGCGTCAGATGGTGATGCATCTGCAGAAAATGGCATTGTTGACTATCCAAGGAATGTGCTTTCAAACGAAAGTAAAACGAAGATTCTTATTTCTCCATTTCATTTAAACAGAACAAAACATATAAGAAGACTTTAAATTAATTTCCCCAGAATTTTAAATTTGTTTTTGAATGTTTTTTAATTTTTTTATTAATTAATTTTTTTTAATTCATTTTTGAACGTTTTCCAGGCAGCGAATCGAAAAAAAATGTCGAATAAAACTTACGTATTTTTTAACGGAAAATCTGAATCTACAATAAAAAATATAGGTTTCCATTTAACAAAGATTTTAAGGATTTCAAAATATATCAAAAGATTTAAAAGATTTGACAAAGATTTTAAAGATTTCAGAAAGCTTTCAATAGATTTCAAAAAAGTTAACAATGTTTTTAGATATTTTGCAAACATTTTAATGATTCCAAAAGATTTCAAAGAATCGAAAATATTTCAGAAGCTTTCAAAGATTTCGCAAAGATTTTAAAGATTCAAGAAAGACTTAAAAGATTCAAAAAGAGTTAACGAAGTTTTTAAATATTTCACAAAGATTTCAAAGATTTCAAAAAATCCAAAATGTTTCAGAAGATTTCAAAGATTTTACTGACTACTTGAAGATTTCAAAAAGTTCACACAGATTTCAAAGATTTCAAAAATTTCACAAACATTTCAGAGATTCCACAAGATTTCACAAAGATTTTATGGACTCAAGAAAGATTTCAAAGATTTCAAAGGAATTAACGAAGTTTTCCAATATTTCACAAAAAGTTTAATGATTCCAAGAGATTTCATAAATTTCACAAAGATTTCAAAATATTTATAAGATTCCAAAAATTTCGCAAAGATTTTAAAGATTTCGGAAAGAATTAAATATATTTCAAGAGATTTAAAAATTTTAAAAAATATTTCACATAGATTTCAATGATTCCAAAAGATTTCAAAGGTTTCAAAGATTTTAAACATTTCAGAAAGATTTCAAAAATTTTGAAGAAAGAGTTAACGAAGTTTTTAAATACTTCACAAAGATTTTAATGATTACATAAAGAATTTCAAAAATGTCACAAAGGTTTCAAAAGATATCAGATTTCGACAAAGTTTTGAATATTTTGCAAAGATTTCAATCATTCCAAAAGATTTTTAAAACTCCAAAATATTTCAGAAGATTTCAAAGATTTCGCAAAGATTTCAAAGTCTTCAGAAACATTTTCAAGATTTAGAAACAGTTAATGAAGTTTTTCAGTATTTCACAAAAATTTCAATGATTCCAAAAGATTTCAAATATTTCGCAACGATTTAAAAGATTGAAGAAAGATCTCAAAGATTTCAAAGGTTTTTAAGACTTCAAAAAGAATTCAACAGATTTCAAAAGATTTATCAAAAATTCCAAAATATTTTAGAAGAATTCAAAAAGTCACAAAGATTTCGAAGAATCGAAAATATTTCAGAAGATTTTAAAGATTTCGCAAAGATTTCAAAGACTTCAAAAACATTTTTAATTTTTGAAAACAGTTAACGAAATCTTTCAATATTTCAAAAAATTTTCAATATATCCAAAAGATTTCAAAAATTTCACAAAGATTTCAAAGGTTTAAAAACATTGCAGAAGATTTCAAAGATTTCGCAAAGATTTTAAAGATTTCAGAAAGAATTCAACAGATTTCCAAAGATTTATCAAAGATTCCAAAATATTTCAGAAGAATTCAAAAAGTCACAAGGATTTCAAAGAATCCAAAATATTTCAGAAGATTTCAAAGATTCCGCAAAGATTTTAAAGACTTCAGGAACATTTTAAAGATTTGAAAACAGTTAACAAAGTTTTTAAATTTTTCTCAAAGATTTTAATGACTACATTAAGATTTTAAAAATTTCACATAGATTTCAAAGATTTCAAAATTTTCGAATTTCAACGATTTCGCAAAGATTTTAAAAATTTCAGAAAGATTTCGAATGAGTTAACAAAGTTTGTGAATATTTCACAAAGATTTTAAAGATTTCAAAACATTTCAGAAGACTTCAAGGATTTCGCTAAAATTCTAAAGATTTCAAAAATATTTCAATGATTAAAAAATTTCGAAGATTTCTAAATATCTTAGAAGATTTCAAAGAATTTGCAAAGATTCGAAACATTCCTGAAAGATGTAGAAAATTTAAAAAGAGTTAACTATGTTTATAAATATTTCACAAAGACTTTGGTGATGACATAAGGATTTCAGAAATGTCACAAAGATTTCAATGATTCCAAAAGAGTTAACAAGGTTTTTAAATATTTCAAAAAGATTTCAATGATTTCATAAAGATTACAAAAATTTCACAAGGATTTCAAAAATTTCAAAATATTCAAAAGATTACAAAGATTTTAAAGATTTCAGAAAGATTTTCAAAAATTTTTAAAGAATTTACAAAGATTTCAGAGATTCCAAAAGATTAAAAAATATTACAATTGAAATTTTTTTAATCAAATGCGGGTAAACTGCAAAATTTTTAATTTTTAACTTTTATAAATTGAAAAATTCCAAGATTTCTGATTGAAAATTTAAATCCACGATATCATTTTCAATGCTCGAAAATGAAGAATAAATCAACAAATTTGTAAATGTTCAAAATTATATCATCTTAAGCAATTTCAAGTTGGAAACATTGAAACTTAAACGATTTTATTTTTTTCAACTTAACACTTTTTAAGTTGAAAAATGTTAATTTTAAGTGGTTTCGAATGAATGATTGTTCAAATATTATTTATAAAGCAAAAATTCAACACTTTCACTTACAAGTGAAAAATATTTTAAATGGAACAATTAAAATTGTAAAGTTCAAAGTCTAAATGTAGCACTCTGAAATTTCAACGATTCAAGGCTTTCTATTTCAAACAATTCCGATTTAAATTGTTTAGTTTTGAATATTTGATTTATATTTGTTTATTTTAAATGTGGAGTCAAATATTTCTGAATATTTGAAAAAAAATCCTTTTTCTCAATTAAAAAATTCAAAATTGAATGGTCTAAAAATGGAATGTTTTAGACTGAAACAATATTTCAATAGGATTTAAAATTAAATAAAAGCGTTCACTTATGAATCTGTTAATTCGGAATTATTAAAAATTTTAAATAGTTTATAAAGTTTCAATCATACGTTTACATTTGTTTAACTAACGAGGCTTTTGAATTGAAACACTTCAATTCTTATTGTCAAAACCTGTAAATTGTTTTATTTTGAACAGATTCAGTATCATCTTGTAGAATTATTTCAAACGCTTTCAATTGTTTAATTCTTCAAAACTGCATTTTCAAATTCTTCAAACTGAAAATGTACGCTTCAGAATAAAGACCTAAGATAGAAAATTTTCAAATCAAAAGTTTGTAGAATTACGCATTGTAAAATTACGTATTGTAAAATGAATGATTTCATTCTTGAAAAAGTGAACAATCGAAAGTAACTTAAAAAAAATATTGAAATCGAACTTATTTTAAACTGCATTATATCATGTGATACGAGATTTGGGATATTTCAACTGATTGGATAGGTTTTTATTCTAAAAATTTGTGAAATTCCGGTCAAAACTAAATTCACTGTCATTTCCCGATTTTTCCCGGTCTCGAAAAATTACCGGTCATTGTCCGGTTACCCGTTTCAGCGGCCACCCCGGTTTAACTTATCCAAAATTGGATCAGGAGTCCCAAAATAGGAGATCCAGTGGTCTTAAGGGTCCCAAAATGGAATCATCAGTTAGCTGAAAATGCAATGATTAACAAGCCCCAAAAAAGCTCAAGATATGGTAGATATTGTCAGAATAGGATTTTTGCCCATAGAGGCGTAAAGAACGAAAATGATGACAGTTCTGATGATCGTTCTCAGCACACATATTCATATATTCACTCAGCCACTCAAAAAAATATTCGCCACCGTTCTTAAGCATTTCAGCGGTAATACCATCCACACCAGCAGCATTACCATTCTTCAGTTTCTTAATTACGGATATAATGTCACGGATATCGATTCTTCTTTCGCCACATACAACACGAACTGATCCAAATTGGATCAAGAGTCCTGAAATAAGGGATCAACTAGGCCTGAAGGGCCCCAAAATGAGATCATCAGTTAGTTGAAAATGCAATGATTAAGTCTCGAAAAAGCTCAAGAGAGGGTAGATATTGTCAGAATAGGATTTTTGCCTAAGGAGGTGTAAAGAACGAAAATGATGACAGGAAGAGATGGATTTCACTTTGAAGTGGTTACGTCCTTTTGAATCGCCCTCATTATAAACAACCGTGCTACTGCCTACTGCGTGCTCGAGTTTTTTCTTGGTATATAAAATACGGGATGTGAATCCTCTCCTCCCAGGATGTTCGCTACCCGACTAAAGGCGCTTCTTTCCAGTCGTCTTACACGCCTCGTACAAGCGTTAATAAAATGCTACCGTGGCGGCTTTGAAAGCGAGATGAAGACACGAACAACAGTCCCGAACCGAAGGGGCCCAATGACGGGTAATACCTACTCTCCTCCCAGCAGGGAGCCTTACCGCCTTATTTAACACCGGATCTTAATTTAATGCGCTGGTGCTGGTTGGTAGTCTCTAGTCTTCCTTACTCATTCCTTTTGAATGGATACAAACACTCTTTGTCATTGGGACGTAAATGCAAAATTTATGCTTACTAAAATCCATTTATAAGCTTCAAAACTGCAAAATAATGTTTTATTTTGATTGACTCGTATTTTATCCCAATTTTCCTGTAAGTTGTATTCTAGAAATTTCTGGAGTTTTCAAATAATATTCTAAAATGTTGCGGAATTTTCGGATTGTTTTAATTTTCTGTGAAAAAAATGTCCCGGATTTTCAACATCATTGTTTAGATCGGTGAACCATAGATTGGAAATAACAATGGAAGCGTGGCGGTTTTTACAATAATATTTTCAAATGTTGTCAAAAGTTCTGGGGTTTCCTGAAATTTTTTGAAATTTTCTAGAATATTCCGAAATTAATTCTAGAATATTCTAGAATAAGGCGGTTTTTTCTATAATCTTCTGGAATGTTATAGAATTGTGTTATATGCATGTTATATGATCTTGGCATTCCTGAAATATTTTGAAATGCTTTAGAATGCTCTACGTTGTTCTGAAATAATGATCTGCAATGATCTAGAATGTTCTCGAATGTTGCAGAATGTTCTAAACTACTCTGTTCATTCTAAAATATGGCAGTTTTTCAATAACATTCTGGAATGTTGCCGAATGTTCTGGGCTTTCCTGGTTTTTTTTTTTTTAATTATCTACAATATTCTAGAATATATAGAGCATTAAATGAAAAATTGACTTAGAATGTTTAGGAATGTTAAAAAGTATTCCGAAATGCTTTAGAATGTTCAAGAATGCTCCAGAACGTTCTAGTTTAGGCTATAGTTTTTCTACAATTTTCAGGTATTCTAGAATTTTTTAGACTATTCGGGAAACTTCTAGAATATTCTGAAAAAGAATAAATCGATCAACACTTTCTAATGGAGTGGGGTGCTTCTGATTCAAGATTCCTGTTACCGACATTCGAGAACCTTTAAAGATTCTTGTCCCTGCTAAATTTAGTTTTAGAAGCATTTAATAGTCAATTGTCTAATTTGGGAACAATCAAATCCAATACCTGACCAGTTGACGAAATTGAGGGTCAATTCTGCTCTCCAACGGAAAAACCTGCTCAATGACATTTGCCATAATGACTATTTTCATACATATCTGAATGAGAAAATAACCTCAATGGCAAATATCCCTTACTAGGTTTTTCCGTTAAACAGCAGAATTTCTCTCTCCCAATTTATGAAATTGTCCTTCTGAATATTTATTTTGAGATGTAAGGTTCTCTGAGTAACTACCGAAATTTGTCGAGGCATCTGGGAGAAAAATGTAAACGACGACAACATCGCCTGGGGTAATCTTTCCACACTTCCGCACGAGGCTTTTGTGAGGCCCAAAGTGATTGGGGTCTTCCCTGCCTCGTCAAAATGGGCCCCATCAAAATGGCCCTAAGGCGATATGCACTGCACGTCAAAACGAATCGACGCCTCTTAAAAACGGGCCCAGCGAGTGTGTAATCACCATCTGCGACGATGCAAATAACGGTCGCGCACAAATTACTCGCAATTTCGAAAAATGAGTTCGACTTAATGAGCGGTCTGAATTACCCCTTTTAAAATCGGGCGAACGAGAAGAAAAGAATAACTTTAGCCTTTAGAGGAAAGACTTTATTATGAAACTCAATGCTTAACTGTCAGTAAAGACATAATTATACCACCTTCAAAAGTAGAACAGTGTTCCTACAAATGAAAATTTTAATTGAAATCTTCAAGATCTGATTCAATTGAATTTGCTGGCTCCCAGCAAAACTTGATGAATCTCCCGTAGAGAACTGTTTACGCGATCTCGTGTTGGATCTACGACACGGATGCCGCGATCGATGTATCGTTCAATCGATTCTTCGTCGAGATTAAAGGCTTCGCCTTTGGATTTGTAACGGCATGTAAGGCTCCACAGTAACTGATCAGGCATTCGACATCCTTTAAATGAGCGTGAATTTTTCTCTTAGAATCGCTTTACATTGTATAGCCATAGAAAGACAGGAGAACACTCCCATGAAAGATCGATCCTCCTTCCCACATTGTCTAAAGCTTTGTGTAGACTTTAGACTTCATCCAGAATCGACCCTTTAGTCAGGAAATCACTTTCCCGTAAAAAATGAAAGGTCAGCCCCAATAAAAAAGAAGATAATTAGCAATCATGATTGGCAGACTTGACGATTAATATAAATAGTAATAAAAAGAATGTTCTGGATTCATTCATCAGAAAAAGATGAAGAACAACTGGAGATCGTGAGAATCAGAACAGGCTTAAGTGCCCAAGTGAGCCTTAAACACCTACTCGGTGTAAAAAGCGACTTTTGTGTTCATACATACATATATGTGTAACGTGGTGATCGGATGGCATTCGAAACCAAGAAGCGATGCTTCGACGAAAAAAGATTCGACGAAAATCCAATTAAAATAACCCGGAGTAGTCGAAGCCGAAAGAAGAAGTGGTAGTGGACATAACGAAGCGGCCAGTTAGAGGAAGAGAACGAGGAAAGAGACAAAAGGGCGAATCGAGACGCGGCTAAATAAAGGAGCCCTCGAATCCAGAGACACAAAGCGCCATTAAAATATCTCTTATTGTTACCGACGACCTGCAGAAAAACTCTCTGCGAAAATCCGCAGATTTTTAGGAATGGGAGCTCCATTCCCTTAAATATCTATCAGAGTTGAGAAGAGGAATCCTGTTGCTAAGATGTTTGCTTGTAACATAGCAAGTAGAACTGCAGCTTCTGAAGGATCTGAACCTTAGAACAATTTTTCAGAAGATGGCTAGATGTCCTCAGGATGTTCATAGTCTGTGAATATTCCTTTATGTCTACAAAAGACAATGGTCGATCAATGTTTGCAAATACTCTACGGATGCTATGTACGTTACAAGTATGTACTACACAAACTCATCAATGTTGCAAAGAGATCTTACAATATTCATAGATGTATGTTCTTCATATGATACTTTTTGATATTACAGGTCTTTAGGTAATCGTAAAGCACCTATTTCCATTGTAAGTTCCAAGGTGATCAATACGATATTGATAGAAGATATTGATTGATAATGGTTGATAAATGTTCGCAGAAGCCCTACGGATGTTATGGATCTTAGAAGTACTATAGAAAATCATCAGTACTGGAGATCTTAAAATATCTATAGATTGATGTTCTTCGTATGGTACGTTTTGATAGTACAGGTCTTTGAGAAATCAGTAAAGCATCTTTCTCCATTGTAAGTTCCGAAATGATTAGTGGGATTTTGATAAAAGATATTGTTTGGCAGTGGTAGATCAATGTTCACAGAAAGCTCTACGGATGCTACAGATGTTACAAGTACTACAGAAACTCATCAATGTTGCAAAAAGATCTTACAATATCCTCAGATGGATGTTCTTTATATGATACGTTTTGATATTACTGATCTCTAGGAAATCAATAAATCATCGATGTCCAATTAAATTTTCAAAATGATCAGTAGGATATTGATAAAAGATATTGGAAGAAGCTTACAAAAACATTTAAGATCATTTCTGAATCTATGGATATTTCCAGAATCTGGAGACATTTCAATCTTCTAGTAAAATCCGAAGTTTTATTTGATCTTTGATGATATGAAGTTCCACAGAATCCATTGAAGTTGTAGGTACATTGATGGACATTGAGAGTTATAACCTTGTCTTCTATAGGTAGATAATAAATTGATAGATATCCAATCACTGTTTGGAGTACAACTACACAATTGTGCGTCATCAAAGAAAGTCGATCATCCTAAAATACCTCTCAATTATCCACCTTCTGAAAACGTACCTATCCAACCAATCACATGAGAAGATCCCTTGGTGGTCTCTCTTTCCTAACAATGCAGACAATCTATCCCGAAACACCCAAGACCAAAAATATGTACATCTTAGCATAAATCGCATATCGACTTTTTTTCATCCTAGGAGGCCACATCAACAGATCATTACTCTAGCCTAATACTTAAATCCATAAAAGATGGTGCCTCCCAAGCATCTCCAAACACTTGCAGGTGGTCCTGAGGCTAAGGTTTACGACTGGTCTCCAGCTATTTTTATTTCTAGAATTAGCCAGACCCTCTCGAGAGAGTTAATCGTTAAATCATAAACGGCACTCAAACTCGCCAAAGGGAACTTCCTATTTCAATTTAAGGCGGTGAGCTGTTGGAATTCCGGGAGAGTGGCGAACAACAATGCTCGGCCGGTGGATTATTGGAGGATGTTCGAGACTGCGACCTTTTCCCTGTTAGGAGCTCCAACGGAGGGCGCGAGTTACGTGTAATTGCGACCCATGGCCGTTACGGCGCGCGAACAAGGACCCTCTCGCAATTTACAGTCTCGTATCTGCGAATCATCATCCCGAGTTAATCGGTGCCGTCGCGATCAACACGTACGTCTTCATTAGCGAGCGATATATTCCTGGCATTCGCACCTCAACAGGTGTCTTTCTATAGCCTTTGGATTGAGTAATTAAGACCTTTAGAAATGGGATTTTTTATTTTGTAATTTGTGCTGAGTGGGTATGAGAGTTTAGGAGGGATTATCGTTGATTAATCTAGATAAAACGAAATAACAAAGTGTAGAATATTCATTATCGAAATCTTTGATATCGAAATGTTACGATGATACCATGCCATTCTTGTATTTCTGATTCTTCTAGGACTTTGTTCTTCAGATCTAATTATGTTTTTGCTGATCAAGCCCACCGACGTTTGAGCGTAAAAGTTACCTTCACCAAACTGATCTAAATTTTGAAGTAATAAAACTTTCAGGCAACTTGAGGAAAAACTGATAACATCTTTGTCTTTATCTGGCCAAAAACCATACAATCAAACTATATCCATTGTTGAACCTTTAAAAAACAGATTAGGGTAATACTGGAATAGAAAAATGTGAGAAATTCAAAGCTAACAAAAAAATGTAGCTGTCAGTTATTAACTTCTTTATTATGGTGAAGCCATTCATTATTATACCCGATTATTAAAGTTTTACCCATTTCCCTAACTTGATCTTCAGGATGTAAATCATCTAGAGTTGGTGGTTATAGGAGTTCTAAATCTAATTATCTTCATTCCATCGTTATTACATTGACAGGTGGCTATTAAATCCGACTGAGTTGGGATTACGAGCCTGCATAACATTGATAATAATACGACCATTTCATGCCCAATAGAGATCCGTGTGGGCCTTTCGAGGGACGTCTCTCATGTACAATTCCGTCGTAAAAAAAATTAAAAAGGATGCCAGGTAGAATAAGACTTATTTTAGTAGCGGATAATTGGCTATAGTTTTTTTCACATAAGAAGTAGATATTTGATGAATGTTAAACTTCTGTAATACTCTTGCAAATATTTGAAGAACATGTCAGTGGAATAGTGTAATACGTTAAAGATTTGTGGTGGAAAATGTTTTTCCTAAAACTGAAAAAATAGTGCACACAAGTTTTGCTCAGATAGCACCGCATATTAATGTTGATAAAAATCAAAGTTGTGCTGGATAGCTCTACGAGTATGTGTATTTTTGCTGCAAAACATAATTTATTATCCTTATCATTTTCGAAAATGAAATGAAAAGCCAAGAGTCATTAATGAAAAAATTAAAAATGACATATTTGGACAATTTCGACAAAACAAGACCTCTATTGAGTTGACCTCGTTGAAAGAAACACTTTTCCAATCTGGTGCAATTTTGTCATATTAAATCTTTTCGGAAAATAGTACTCAAAAACCAATACACAAAAACATAAAATTCCAAAATATCGGAACATTAAAAAACTAAGAATTGTGATGCTGGGTCGTGTTGGTCCAAACACTTTTTCCTGCTGTAAAATTTAATGAGTAACCCATTTCGAAAAAACCATACATTTTCAAATTTCACAATTCTGGAAATCAAAGAGTTGCATTTTTTAATCTTGTGAAACTTTATCAGACGAACACACATTGAGAATAAAATAAATATTTAATCAACTCTGAATAAGAAATCCTAGAACACTAAATTTCTCAATATTCCAAAACCAAAATTTGTACTACGTTCTATTCGGCGAAACCTGGCTGAAAAAATGTAAACCTTCATCAGAATCACTCTTCCCTAAAAAAAAAAAAAAACAGTTGTGTTATTTTATTTTGTTGTGCTCTTGTTGTTTTATAAATTGAACACTTGATGAATTATAAGTGTTTTGAGTTTTTTTTGAGAATGTAAAATAACCTTTTACCAGAATGAAAAAAAGTTTCTTCCACCAATGACAAGAATCAACATAACTTAGTTTTTCCAAATTTGAAAATAAAGAATTTTGGATTTTAATTTTGTTTTGTTTATTTTTTGCGAAATGGGTTCGTCTGATGAATTTTTACACGAGAAAATAATTGGGTTTGTTTCATCGAGTACGACCTAGTATGTATAACTTTTAGTATTTCAAAATTGAGAAATATTGACTTTTTGAGGTTTGGCCTTTTCTCTTGAAAAAGGATTTGTTAGATGATGTTTCACAAACGGGAAAATAGTGTTGGTTTCGCCGATTATGGTCCAAATACAACTCTTAGTTTTTAAGAATTTTGAAATTCATGAATTAAGGGTTTTTTGTTTTTGAATTTTATTTCGAAATGGGCCAGTCTCACGAAATGTTATAAAAGAGAAAAAGTGTTTGCTACGCCGAGCAAGACCGCCAGCATAACTCTTAGTTTTTCAAAATTGAAAAATCTAGGCACTTTTGCGTATTTTTTTAATCGGTTCGTATAATGAAATTTTACAGGAGAAAATAATAATGATTATTTCATCAAGTATGACTTAGTACAACTTTTCGTTTTTCAAAATTGAGAAATTTGCAAATGTTGGGATTTTTAAAGCCCTTTTTTTCTTTTGAAAGATTGTTCGTCTGATGAAGTTTGACAAAAGGTACAACTTATTAATTTTTTTCTCTTTGACTCGGTTTTTTAGATTTTTCTCGAAAACGATCAGGATTTTGAAACAATACTGTGCGGCAAATTCTTAAATACAATCAGAGCTATCTATCATGACCTTTCAACTTTAAAAAAACTTCTGGCAACATAAATCCGCGCAACTCTAGCGCAATTCAACCACAACTTTTGTTTTTTCCAAAAGTTCAAAAATCTGTTTCTACCTTCCGACGGGGCATAAGATTGGTTTCAAAATGCCCATCTAGCGAATTTGCTTAAATGGAGAATGTAAAAGTAAAAAGTGCGTGAAAATTAAATCCTATGGAAATATAGGCGCCATGTGCGTGCTTGTCTACACTACTGAAAGTCAACCTGCCTCCCAACCTACGTAGCTACCTACCTACCTACTTGCGTACGTACGTACGTACAGACGTAGAACTTACCCATGACAAAAAAAAATGAAAGAAAGGCGAGCGTCGTATTTTCTCCAGTAAACGAGTTGCCCTGCGAGGAACACGTATAGCAGGGCAATTCTTTCTTTCCTCTCGAGTATCACATCACAACGGTAGATCGCCTTTATGGCAAGAGAAGATAACTTCGTCAATGTCAAGGAGACGAGAAAATTGCCCTCTACTGTCATTTATCCTTCCAATCTCTTCCAACTTATCAACAAAATCTTGCAACCAATGAGAATCTTTTCCAACTGATCAGACTCCTTTCCACACTATCAAAATTCTTCAAAGTTATCAAGAAATCAGAATATCAGAAGGCAGAATGGACCTTGAAAGGATTGACCATCTTGATATTACCATCTCTTCTCCTCTCCATCTCCTCCAACTTACTTACAAAATCTTGCAACCAATGAGAATCTTTTCCAAATGATCAGAACCTATTCCACTCTATGAAAAATCTTTAAAGTTATCAAAAACACAGAATATCAGAAGGCAGAATGGATCTTGAAAATATTGATCATCTTAATATTACTGTCTTTTCTCTTTTCCATCTCCTCCAACTTACTAACAAAATCTTGCAACAATGAGAATGTTTTCCAACTGATCAGAACCTGTTCCATACTATCAAAATTCTTCAAAGTTATCAAGGAATCAGAATATCAGAAGGCAGAATGGATCTCTAAGGAATGGATCATCTTGATTCTATTGACTTTTCTCCTTTCCATCTCTTCTAACTCCATTGCCTTTTCTCCTACTCATCTCTTCCAACTTATGAACAAAATCTTGCAACCAATGAGAATCCTTTCCAACTGCTCAGAACCCATTCCACACTATCAAAATTCTTCAAAGTTACCAAAAAATCACAATAGCAGAAGACAGAATGAATCTCTAAAGAATGGATCATCTTGATTCTATTGTCTTTTCTCCTTCCCATCTGTTCCAACTCATCAACAAAATCTTGCGACCAATAAAAATCTTTTACAGTTGATCAGAACCTAATCCACCCCATCAAAATTCTTCAAAGTTATCAAGAATAATCAGAAGACAGAATGAATCTCTAAAGAATGAACCATCTTGATTCTACTGTCTTTTCTCCTACCCATTTCTTCCCACTTATTAATAAAAACTTGCAACAATGAGAATCCTTTTCAACTGCTCAGAACCCATTCCACACTATTAAAATCCTTCAAAGTTATCAATAAATCAGAATATCAGAGGACAGATTGAATCTCTAAAGAATGGATCATCTAGATTCTATCGTATTTTCTCCTTCCCATCTCCTCCAACATAATAACAAAATTTTGCAACGAATGAGTATCTTTTCCAAATGATTAGAACCTATTTCACCCTATGAAAATTCTTAAGAGTTATCAAAAAATCAGAATATTAGATGGTAGAATGGATTTTGAAAGGATTAGTCATCTTGACATTACTGTCTTTTCTCCCCCCACCCCCTATCTCTTTCAACTTATCAACAAACTCTTGCGACCAATGAGAATCTTTTCCTGCTGATCAGAACCTATTCCATACTATAAAAATTCTTCAAAGTTATCAAGTAATCAGAATACCAGAAGGCCAAATGGATCTCAAAGAATGTATCATCTTAATTCTATTGTCTTTTCTCCTTCCCATCTCTTCCAACTTATCAACAAAATCTTGTATCCAATGAGAATCTTTTCCAACTGATCAGAACCCATTCCCCACTATCACAATTCTTCAAAATTATCAAGAAATCAGAATATCAGGAGACAGAATAAATCTCTAAAGAATGGATCATCTTGATTCTATTGTATTTTCTCCTTTCCATCTCCTCCAACTTACTAACAAAATCTTGCAACCAACGAGAATCTTTTCTAAATGATGAGAACCTATTCCATCCTATAAAAATTCTTCAGAGTTATCAAAAAATCAGAATATTAGATGGCAGAATGGATCTTGAAAGAATGGATCGTCTTGATTCTATTGTATTTTCTCCTTCCCATCTCCTCCAACTTACTAACAAAATCTCGCAACCAATGAGAATCTTTTCCAAATGATTAGAATCTATTCTACCCTATGAAAATTCTTCAGAGTTATCAAAAAATCAGAATATCAGATGACAGAATGGATCTTAAAAGGATTAATCATCCTGATATTACTGTCTTTTCTCCCTCCTACCTCTTTCAGCTTATCAACAAAATCTTGCAAGCAATGAGAATCTTTTCCAACTGTTCAGAACCCATTCCACACTATCAAAATTCTTGAAAGTTATCAAGAAATCAGAATATCAGAAGGCAGAATGGATCTTGAAAGGATTGATCATCTTGATTCTATTGTCTTTTTTCCTTCCCATCTCTTCCAACTTACTAACAAAGTCTTGCAACCAATGTAAATCTTTTCCAACTAATCAGAACCTATTCCATACTATCAAAATTCTTCAAAGTTATCAAGAAATCAGAATATCAGAAGGCAGAATGACTCTTTAAAGAATGAATCTTCAAGGAATGGATCATCTTGATTCCAGAGAAATAGAAGAATTCAAAGACCCTAATAAATGTAGTAACGACTTAAGAGTGGTAAATTAGAGAGTAGGGAATGACTCTTTAAATTATTATTTTCATCCTCGGGCTCTTAACACGTAGAAGCTTTTAGAGATGCTAGTTCACAAGATCAGGGAGAATGTCATACCCCACCCTGTTCACTGCTATCTTTGGGATCTGATCCCTCGCCAGGTAATTCCTCGCATATCTCTTAGGGAAGATCACAAGATCGTAGGGGAGGTGGTGAAGAATTATTGACCACTTGACAACAATCAGATCTTTTATCTTGAAGAAGTTAGAGATACTTTGGGCAAAGTTAATCGCTACCCTAAAGCTTTTCCCGAGCAGCTGTTGATGTACAGAAAAAAATGGGCGTTAAAAACGTTGCAGGTAATCGGTGAAACGAGGTAACAGCAAGCGAACGTTCTGCCTCTAGCGGACTCCGTCGGAGAAATCCTCGAGTCCTACGGTGAGTTTACCCCAGCCTCAGTTACCCAGATTGCTGTTACCCCGTTTCATCGATCATCTGCAACGTTTTTACGCCCGCTTTTTTCTGTGTAGCTAGAAGTTACGGGTCTGGATTTTGATGAACTTTTTGCAACATTTTGTCTTCCTGGACTCCAGGAGGGATCAATTCAGGTCTCGACAAGAAACGCAAGACCTCTCGGCAGGAGAGAAATACGAAAAACAAAGCGTAATAGCAAATTCTTGGCTCTATCTGAATCTGCCTCCCATGAGGCATCTTAACCCGACTAGGGCCTCGGGTATCTTCCGATCGCACGTCCGAAATGTCAGACTCGTGACCTCTCTCACTATTTTACGTTGCGCGGTTAAACGCGCGTCTCCCACGTTTCCATCGTACAATTACGCGCCACCCGGGCCCAGTATATTTCGGACTCTAGCGCGGACTGGGCATAAGGCCCTAACGAGCTGATCGCTATCAGACACCGGCATTCGCATGAGTCATTTCTGAACAAGCCGCGAGCAACTTTGCCGCGAGCCACACTCTTCCTGCGGCCGACATGCGGCAGCTCCTCTTCCACATCGACAGATAGATCGATACTTCAAGATCGATTCCCACTTCCTCACCCCTACCTACCAGAATCGCAAACGATACCTCAGAGGCTCAAAAGGGTTCCCATTGCTGGAAATCTGATAGCAATGATGCGAAAAATTCCTTTTTTGAAAATAGAGAGATCGCGTTTCCGTAGTCAATCTTCTGGCACTCAGGGTAAGTCGGGGAGTAGTTGCCGTGGGAGAGTACAATTCGTTAAGTACCAGGCGATGGAGCCGATTTTAACTGAAATTTGTTTGAAAATGGGGTTTTGATTTTGATCACAGGTCTTTGGTAGGATACGAACAATTCAAGACCGAATTAAAAATATTAGATCAGGCCCTTTTTTGAAAAAAATCTATTATATAGAAACAAATTTCTCTAGCTTCTGCAGAGTTACTTTCACGGAGAATTAAAAATTTGCAGCCTCTTAGGAAGAATGGGGAATTTTTCGGAAAATTTTTAATTTGGGGTCGAGTGGAAATTTGAAATTTTTCTATATTTGCCTCGATATTACTACAGCATTTTCGAAATTTGCTTTATCACATCGATGCAAATATTTCTAGCTTTTGAATAGTTACTTTCATGATGGCTTCAAATTATCCAGCCTCCTAGAATCAATAGGGAATTTTTCGGAAATTTTGAAAGTTTTACAGAAAAAACAAAGGGTAAAAAGTGATTCAGGTAAAAATGCTTGGGGTAATCTCGGCATGCAGAGAAGTTAAGATCGGTAAGAGTAAAATAAAAAATTAGCGATCTTTCATTTCACCCTTGACCATCTTAATTTTTTTTTGCATGTCGAGATTACCTTCAGCATTTTCACCTAAATCACTTTTTCCTCTTTCATTTTTCTACGTTGGAGTCGAGTGAAAATTTGAAATTTTCCTATATTTGCCTCAAATTCGCTACAGCAACTACAAAATGAATTCTATTACATCCAAGAAAATGTTTCTAGTTTCTGCATAGTTACTTTCGTAGAAATTTCAACATTTGTAGCCTCATAGGAGCAATAAGGAATTTTTCAGTAAAATTTTTTAGTTTGGGGTCGGGTGAAAATTTGAAATTTTCCTATCTTTGCCTGAAATTCTCTACAGCACCTCCAATATTGATTTTATTACATCCATGCAAATGTTTATAGTTTCTGCATAGTTACTTTCACAGAGAATTCAAAATTTGTAGCCTCCTAGAAACAATAGGGAATATTTGAGAAAATTTCGAAGTTTAGAGTCTGTTAAAAATTTGAAGTATTCCTATGTGTGCCTCAAATTCTATACGTTAGCTTCAAAATTGATTTCATGCCCTCGATGCAAAATTTTCTAGCTCCTGTATAGTAACTATTATGGTGGTTTCAAAAATTTCAGCCTCCTATGAACAACAGGGAACTTTTTAGAAAATTTTAAGTTTTGGGGACTGGTGAAAATTTGAAATTTTTGTATGTTTGCCTCAAGTTCACTACAAAAACTACAAAATGGACTTTATTACATCCATGCAAATGTTTTTAGTTACTACATAGCTACTCTCATAGAGAATTAGACATTTGTAGCCTCCTAGGAACAATAGGGATTTTTTTAGAGAAATTTTAAATTTTATGTTCAGGTGAAAATTTCAAATTTTCCTATGGTTGCCTCAAATTCACTACCGTACCTTCAAAATTGAAAAATATCAAATCGATGCAAATTTGTTTAAATTCTTCATTAATACTTTCATGGCGGCTTCAAAATATCCAGCCTCCTAGGAAGAACAGGAAATTTTTGAAAAAATTTTGAAATCTAGGGTCAGGTGAAAATTTGAATTTCTCCTATGTTTACCTCAAATTTACTATATCACCTTTGAAACTAGTTTTATTAAATCGATGCAATTTTTGTACGTTCTGCATAGATACTTTCATGGCGGCTTCAAAATATTCAGCCTCCTAGGAACAACAAGGCATTTTTTATAAAATTTGGGGTCGGGTAAAAATTTGAAATTTTTCCATGTTTGCCTCAAATTCAGTACAGCACGTTCAAGATTAGCTTTATCACACAATTGCAAATTTGTATAGCTTCTGCATATTTTCTTTGACAGAGAAATCGAAACTTGCAATCTCCTAGGAACAATAGGGAATTTCTTAGAAAATTTTAATATTTATGGTCGGGTGAAAATTTTAAATTTTCCTATGATTACCTCAAATTCACTACAGTTACCTTCAAAATTGATTTCATTAAATCGATGCATATTTATCTAGGGTCTGCATAAATACTTTCATGGCAGCTTCAAAATATCCAGCCTTCTAAGAATAAAAGGATATTTTTTAGAAAATATTGAAATTTGGATTCAGGTGAAAATTTTAAATTATCCTATGTTTATCTTAAATTTACTACATCACCTTTGAAATTAGCTTTATTACATCGATGCAAATTTTTGTAGTTCCAGCATAGTTACTTTTATGGCAATTACAAAATATCCAGCATCCTAGGTACAACAGGGAGTTTTTTTAGAAAATTTGGGTCCGGGTGGAAATTGGAAATTTTCCTATATTTGCTTCGAATTCACTACACCACCTTTGAAATTAGCTTTATTACATCGATGCAAATTTTTCTACGTTCTGCATACTTACTTCCATGGTGGCTTCAAAATATACAGCCTCCTAAGAACAACAGAGAATTTTTTAGAAAATTTGAAATTTTCCTATGTTTGCCTCAAATTTACTGCAGCACCTTCAAAATTAGCTTTATTACATAATTGCAAATTTCAAACATGTTCTGGACTTTGTTTAGATTATTTTATAATATTCCAGAAATCAAAATCCCTTGATGACTTTTAAAAATTGTCCAATGTCTGAAATGTCTTGAATAGTTTGGAGTGTTTTCAAATTTTCTCAAATTTGGTAGATTTTTTGGAAATTCTGGAAATTTCGGATATCTTCCACAATATTCTTGAATGTTTAATAATGTTCTAAAATATTCTAAAATATTCTGAATTTCTGCATTATTCTGCATTATAATAGAATACTGTCCTGGAATCCTCTAGATTCTCTAGAACATTTACGAATATCTTCGACTCTTGTAGAATATTTTGAAATATTCTAGAATCTTTCACAATGATCTATAGGATATTTGGGAATATCTTAAAATATTTTAGAATCTTCCAGAATCTTCGAAATTATACTGAAAATCTTAAACATTCTGAAAGTTGTCAACTTTTCTAAATTCTCGAATGTCTTGAAAGTTTCTAGAATGTTTCGCGAGATAAATATGAATAAATTTTTATATTAAGAATCATGTCTATAGCGTCCTAGTTTGAAGCCAATATGCGTACTGTTTTAATTTGCTAACTTCATATTGATAAATAATACGCACTGTAGCGAACTAAAATGATGCACAGCCGGGTACTCTTTCAAAATGATTTTAAGCTTCATGTCATTCATACTCAAAGAAACAGAAAACGATAACATTTGATTATCACATCGATCCCGCTTTAAGTCCAGAAAGTATTACTTAAAATGCTATTCATCTTGCATCAAATTGAAGTGGGACTATTATATATCAAAATCAACCTGACAATATTTCTTTTTTACAGTGTTTCTCTAAGAAAAGTTTACAAGCATAATAAACACTTATGAAATCCATCATTGAGAACTGCAATCGATCAAAGTAAACCGCGCGTGGCTCTATAGAATATAGAGCCTATAGAGCCTTTATGGGACGTTAGAAGTTAGAACCTGTCTAACGTGTACGTGAGAAGGAAGGAGGTCCCCCTGTCGGCATACGTGTAATGCACCCATCGGTGGGATTTATGGGAATATTTATATATATTTATAGCGCGCGAACGCGGCTCGCGATGTCGAAGGTATAGGTACAGACTTACAGACTTTTGCCGGACTGGGCCCTCCGCATCGCGGACGCGAATTTATGTATGTTGATGGGTCTATGTTTCAAGCGCGTTCAAGTCCTCGCGTACCTACGTGCATTTAAATGGTATTTGGTGCGCGGCGCGGCGGCCGTACATACGATAAACCGTATGCCTATTCGAGTGTCCCATACGATTTATCGTTCCGCTTGCTGTGAGGGAGGC
>JAUMHM010000071.1:23368924-23388410 GCA_032362435.1 Melikaiella ostensackeni | reverse complement strand
GGGGGGGGTAGAGGATCAAGAGGAGGAGGAAGATCGGGAAAAATAGAGAGTGAGAGAGAGGGGGGTCTCGGAGGGGGGCAGTGATTCAATTTATGTCCCGACAATGCGGCTTTGTCTCGACAAATTATCATACATGAACCCACATGCATAATACAATGTGAAAACGCTGCATTATCATATCATAGAAGCATTAAAGTACCGGTCCTGCATTAACGTAAGGCGCCTGTGTTTATTTTTGCGAGAAAAATCCACTTAACGATCGACCCATCTCCCAAGAAAGATATCGATTATATCTTTCTCGATTATAGATAATTTTTATCGCGGAAAATTTATCATGTGACAATAAATAAATTTTATGGCTTTTATTGCAGGGTAGAATAGATAATTTGTGTGTCATAAAGAGTGTGAGTTATATGCAATACATTGGATGAATGATTATTATTTAGGTGCAATTATACTTATTAAAATAGGAATTGGTTTCATTTTTTTTAAGGTTCTAGATTTCTCGAGAATTCCAATGAACTCTGCTGGATATAATAGTGAATTCCATTCAGTATAAGCAAATCCAACTAAGATCAAGGGACTTCCATAGGCCTAACCTTAATTTCACTGAATTCTAGTGAATTTTGTTTGATGCAATTAAATTTGAATGAAGCCTATTGAATTTGACTAAACTCTAGATCGAATTTCGCTAGTCATTTTTCATTAGTGGCTAGTCTGCTTAATCCGATTCCCGAAGATTCTGCCATGCTGAGCCACCGAGGGCTCAGCACTAGAACTGCCACATATAATTTTTGATCAAGTACATTTTTTGACGAATTAATTTATTTGAATCGAAAGAAATTCAGGCAAATTCAAATTGAATACTACTGAATTTTATTGGTCTTAAGTTAATTTCGCTGAATTCGGCTAAAGATCACTGATTCCACTGAATTTCACTGCATTCTACTGAATTTTAAAATAATTCAACCTAATTCAAATTGAATTTAACTAAATCGTATTAGAAATCAAAATCGGGAAGTAATAAATATGTATGTAAAATAAATATGTGTGCAAACGTCAGGGCTGAGCCACTGAAAATTTCTACTGAGCCACGCGTGGCGTCAATAGTCAGCCATGTAAATCGAAGACGAATATTATTCGTCCCTAACGCGTTCTATAGTAATATTTTCTTGTGTTTAGCTTTATTGGTAGTGACCTATTTGAACCGAAAAAGTGACCAAAAGTGCTTAATTTCTAACCCAAAAAGTGACTAATGTGCATTAATACTGTGGCTTAATGTTCTTTTTAATTCAAAAGAATTCAAAAGAATTCGATAAAGTGTATTAGAAGTCGAGGTGAATTTAGAAGAATTCAGGATAATTTCACAAGAATTTAGAATTAATTCAAAAAAATTCAAGTTAAATTCAAAGTACATCAAAGAAAAATTTTTAAAATGCAAAAAAAAACAATGAATAAAATGAAATTTGAGTAAACTTACATTCAGAAAAATGATTCTTAGATTCAAAGAAAAATATTCATTGTCTCTCAGTCAAAGCAGAGTTTTTTTGATTCAAAGGAATTTCTTTCGATTCAGAAAAATTTTTTTGGTTTAAAGAAATCGTTTTTTTTTATTCCAATGCAAATCTTTCTTTATTTTAAAATGATTTTTTCATTTTCAACTTTTTTTGTTGAATGAAAAAAATTATATCAAAGAAACGGTTTCTTTAATTCAAGAAAAAAATTTGTCTGAGTGTAGAGGAATTTAAGGGAAATGAGAATAATTCGATGAAATTCATGAAAATTACCCATAAAACTGATGAAAATTCAAGATAAGTTTAAAAAGAAATTCAAAATATTAAAAAAATTCACTGAATTCATTAAATTTGTAGTGAAATAAAAAAAAACGAGGGAATTTAAAAAGAATTTAATCAAATTCCTAAGAATTCAAGGTCAGTTTTAAAACTCCAAAAAAATTCCACTGAATTTCGTGGATTTAAAGAGAATTTTGAGAACTTCAAGAGAATTCAAAAAAATTCAGGAGAATTCAGAAACAGGTATACAACTGAATTCAGGAGTGGTTGACCTTCGTGTTCTCTATTTTAATTTATTGATAGAAAAGTGACTCAAGTGATCTTCTTATTAAAAAAGTGACTCAAAGTGACTTAAGTGACTGCGTGACAGCCCTGGTAATCTATCATTTTATCGCATGGCTCACCAATGCTGAAGAATGAAATATGGCAATTCTAATACTGAGCCACGGTAGCTCAGCACTGAAGAATGAAATATGGCAATTCTCTTACTGAGCCACGGTGGCTCAGCACTGAAGAATTTTTAACAATCGGATTCAGTAGACTAGCCACCAATAAAACTGGCTTTTTCTAGTGTTTTCTCAAATATTTGGTGACCCAGTACATAATTTCAATTTTTCCTTATGCATTTACTATTCTCTTGCGAAAATGAGAGCGTGTGGCTCGCGTTGGGAAGGCGACTTTTTATCGATGTTTCACTATTCCACTGAATTCAAGTATACAAAACAAATATTTATGAAGTACGATCAGAGATCATTGATCTTTCAAGTTTAATAGCGAAATCACGGTAATAAAAATGGAAGACATGAGAACAAATTTCTGGCCCCTTCCTGGTGATTAGTTTTGACAGGAGTATTTATTTGCATTAGTGATTTAGAACATCGAGACCGTAGTGGGTAAATTCAAAAAATTAGACTCTCTCTCTCGCTCTAACTAGAGAGGCTGAGGAGAGATGGCTCTGCCAAGTTTCATGCCACCTTCGGAGTAAAAGGTACAGCGGCAATAGATCATTGTCGCCATTCGTACGGCGCGTCGGTTGCAAAAAAGTCAAGAGATCGCAGCGGTTCGTCGCGCTAGGAATGATCCCCATGGGATTCGCCATGCCAAGTCGCGTGAAAGCAGATATACTCCAATAATAACGATTATTTATTAAGATTGGACCGAAGATGGATGCGAGTGCAAAGTTATGTGTGGGAAGGCCTCACGGTAGCAGCAGGTGAGAGGCGCAGATGCTAAATAGTGACAGGAACGCTAGCGGAATATAAAAATTTATAAAGTGTGCAAGTGAAGGAATTTTCACAATTTTTTAGTTAGAACAAATAAAATGAAATATTGTGTCACTAAACATTTGAGAAAACACTCGAAGAAGCCCGTTTTATTGGTGGCTACTCTATTGAATCCGATTTCAAACATTCTGCCATGCTGAGCCATCACGGCTCAGTATTAGATGCTGAGCCATCATGGTTCAGTATTAAAAATGCCATATTTAATTTTACATCGTCATTAGTGAGCCATTAGTTAGCAGCGCTAACTTTGATATACTATAAAAATAGATATCTTGACTATATACAGGTTATAAAAATATCAATGACAATATTATGGATTTCTCTCTATCTCGGTAAAAACATTCTTCAATAAATTGCAGATGGAAGAAACACTCTTTAATAAGAAAAGGAAATCAACGGAAGAGGTTGAAAAAGGTTTAATTTTTTTCTAAATTACTGCGCAGTCCTGAGCATTGCATTTAATTATTTATTCGCTTTTTTCAATAATAATCCAAATCATTTGTATTCAACTATTGTGCATCCGGTGGATCCACTTTATTCAATATTATTTTTATTCTGCACGCACGTATCTTAGGTATATCATCTATGTATGTAATAATAATCATGCCTACATATTATTACATTTCTGTACAACACCGAATCCATTTCAAACCATGCAAGCCGACGGATGATACATACAGGTACCCTCGTATGTTTCAGAATTGAGTCAAAATGGTATTCAATGCCTTCAAGAGAAAAGAAATTTATCCTAATGGTGATGATGAGAAGATTAGAAGTGTCTTAAATCGCTATTGGGCAAATTTTCGTATTGAGCATAGAAACTTTCAGCGCTGTAAGATACTCGTAAAAATTAATATGCCGTTCAAAATATATTTATGTGTGGCCTGATTTTTTTTAAATTGGTCTCTCTTGTGGATTAAGATGTAAATATTTCTTGAAAGGAAAACAAAATTCTCATATTTTTACTAAGGGGGGAGGATTCACTTGCGATGACAGATATTAATTATAATTTTCATATACCACTGGGAGGTCTAAAAACTTGTAATTTGAAAGTATAACTAACTGATAGGAAAAGAAATCATTTGTTAGACCACTTGATAAACTAATGTCAACATTTTTCTAGATTAAGATATGTCTTTAGTTTAATGATTTTAAGAGACGTGCAAAATCTTATAAAATTGCAAGCCGATAAATTATACCAAAAATAATCTTGAAAAATCCTAAGATACTTGAAAATTCACATATTGCAATAAAAATACAAAGACAAAAATAGAAATACATTTTGTGTCTTCAGATTATATATTATACATATAGGCGGAATAGGAATAATATTAAACAAAGTGGAACCGACGCACAACTCTGGACTAAGTTCCTTTGAATCCTTTGAATAAACACGGAGTACAATGAAATGCAATTTCAAATGCTTTCAATTTCAATTAATTCAATTTTTAAGACTTCAAACTAAATTATACTTAACTTTAAATTTGAGATTAAAATAATTAATATTTTACAATCTTTATTAAAAATTCTGATTTGGAATTCTCCAATTTTCAAGATTTGCGATTGAAACTACTCTACTGAAGCCTAAAATTTGAAATAAAATTTTTGGATTTTAGAGGATTCATACCATTGAAAATTGTTCAATTGCGAACGCTTAACCATCTGGACATTTCTGCATCTATCTTTCCGTCAACAGGAAATAAATTTCCAAGATACACGAAATCATCAACTTGTTCTATCCTCTCTTCGCTTAAGGCAATGTTTCATGCTGTTTTTTCACCCCTTCTTTCAAGCACAATAATTTTTGTTTTATTCAAGTTAATCTCAAGACTTATAATCTTCAAGCTGGTGTCCAGTCTGCTCACCATTCTCTGCAAATCATCGATATCAAACCAATCGCTTAGTTGTACATTTACTCTTACACTCCCTTTAACACCATTATATATTGATTTTATTGTTTTTAGAAGCCAAGCATTGACTCCATACTCTTTCAGGACTTCACAAAGTTTAATTCCAGCCATCTTATTGAAAGCTTTTTCCTGATCAACAAATGCACAGAAAACTTTTTTGTTCAATCTCAAACTTTTTTCTGTAATCGGTCTCAAACTAAATATCTCATCCGCACATGATCTCCCTGGAATTAATGCACACTGTTCTTCTTATATACTACTTCCTTTATTTATCCCCATTATCTTAAGTATTTTGGTGAATATTCTGCCCACGTTACTATGGTACTTAGTAGGCTAATCGCTCTCTAATTAGTACAGGCATCTTCATCACCCTTTCCCTTGTAGAGTGGAACGATAATCGCCTTTCTCCAATCATTTGGAACTTCACCATTCTCAGCGTAAAGATTCATACATTCACTTAGCCACACAAACAAAAACCCGCCACCGCTCTTAAGCATTTCAGCGGTGATACCGTCGACACAAGCAACCTTACTACACTTAAGTTTCTTAATTACGGATATAATGTCGTGGATATCGATTCTTCTTTCGCCACGTACAACGAAAATGTCTAACGTATCATCTTTTGTGTAACAGTTGTTATGTTCCATAGCTTGACCTCTATGCAATTTCTTGAAAAAGTCACTCATACAATCTTTCGCTTTGTCCATATCCCATATCATTTTACCATTAGCATTCTTAATTTCGACTGAGTGCTAGTACTTTCTTTACTAATCTACTTTACCCATTTCCAACAAAATTTCATAATCCCTTCAAAATCAGTTTGCATTTTTTCATCTTCTCCCGCTTTGATTTTATCCTTGCTTTCTTTGACTAGTATTTTTGCTTTTCTGTTTTTATCTCTAAAATCATTTTCTCATCTAGTCCTCTCCTCATTGCTAAGACCTTTGCTATTTAATGTTTTCAAGTATGCTTGCTTTTTCTCGCTAACAGCTACGTGGATTTCATCATTCCACTAGGCACCTTCAATCTTTCTTCCTATAGCCGCAGTACCGCACACTTCAGATGCACTTTTGAAGATTCTATTCCGCAGTATTATCCATGTAACCTCTGCATTCTTATTGACTCATTCCGTCTTCCAGTCTTCATTATGATGTTCCAAATATGTATACAGTATTTCCCTTTGTCCGTATGCCATACCATTTCAACATCAGCATTCTCAATTTCGACATACTCAGTGATAACACTTTCTTTCCTAGTCTTCTTAACTCATTTCCAAAATAATTACTTATTTCCTTCAAAATTATTTTGCATTTTTCTATCTTCTTCTGTTATGATTTCATCCTTGCTATTTTTAACTGTTATCCTCGCATTTTCCGTTTACTTTCTCGAGTAAGCTTGCTTTTTCTCGCTAACAGCCACGCGGAGTTTATCATTCCACCAAGCATCTTCAGTATTTTTTCCTACAGCCGCAGCACCGCACACTTCAGATGCACTCTTGAAGATGCTATTTCGTAGTATTATCCATGCAACCTCTACATTTTTATTGACTCATTCCGTCTTCCAGTCCTCATTATAATGTCCTAAATATTTATACAGCATTTCCCTTTGACCGTGTCCCATACCATTTCACCATCAGGATTTTTAATTTCGGCACACTTAGTGCTAGTACTTCCTTTCCTGATGTTCTTAACTCATTTTCAAAATAATTACTCATTTCCTACAAAATCATTTAGCATTTTTTATCTTCTTCTTCTTTGATTTCATCTTTGCTTTCTTTGACTATTACCTTTGCTTTTCCGTTTGCTTCCTCGAGTACGCTTGCTTTTCCTTGCTTACAGATACGCAGATTCCATCATTCCACCAAACATCTTCAGTCTTTCTCCCTGAAGCTGCAGTACCGCACAATTCATATGCACTCTTCGAGACGCTATTCCATAGTATTATGCATGCAGCTTCTACATTTTTATTGTTTAATTCCGTCTTCCAATCTTCAGTATGATGTTCTTAATATGTATACATTATTTCCATTTGTCCGCATCCCACACCATTTCACCATCAGCATTCCTAATTTCGACATATTCAGTGCTAGTACTTTCTTTCCTAGTCTTTCTAACCCATTTCCAAAATAATTACTTATTTCTTTCAAAATCATTTTGCATTTTTTTATCTTCTTACGCTTTGACTTCATCATTGCTTTCTTTGACTATTATATTTGCTTTCCCGTTTGCTTTCTCGAGTACGCTTGCTTTTTCTCGCTAACAGCCATGCGGATTTCATCATTCCACCAAGCATCTTCAGTCTTTCTTCCTACAGCCGCAGTACCGCACACTTCATATGCACTCTTGAAGATGCTATCCCGTAGTATTATCAATGCATACGCTACATTTTTATCGTCTAATTCCGTCTTCCAGTCTTCTTTATGATGTCCTAAATATTTACTCAGCTTCTTACGATATACCATTCGCAGTTCTGATTTCTGCAAATTCTCTATTTCAATTTGCGTCTGCTTCGACTCATTATTTAATCTTCATTTCCTCCATCCTTGACATAGGTTAATTTTTGAAATCATTATGTGGTGATCTGTTCCACATTCAGAGCCTCTCGCAATCCTTATATCTCTTACTAGCCCTCTCAATCCCTCATCCGCTGCAACAAAGTCAATCATACTGCGGCTTTCGCCTCTGCACGAAGTATACATGTGGATTATTTTATGTCTGATACAAGTGTTTGTGATAAACAAATGTCTTTCTTAGCAAAATCTAATCAATTTCTCCCCATTACTGTTCGTTTTCGGATCCCCGAAATGACCAAAATTACCCTGTCAGTATCTTCGCGTCATCTTCATTACAAAAATTTCAAATTTTATGTTGCCTGCTGGGAAGACAGAAATTAACTAATTTCCCAGAACGATTTCGACACAAAATAGGAACACTGACAAAAAAGTTTTAGGAAATCTTAGGTTTCGCAGGACCTTACCAAAAATTCCATACCTTTTCCAGGTTCTCCAGATCAAAAAAAAAAAATCTTACCTTTTCCAGGCTTTCCAAGCCCTGCAGCAACCCTGAAAATTCAAAATTGAAAAATTATAAATTAAAACCTATTCAATAAATTAGCAGTCTTTCAAGTACGAATTATTTCAAATTGAATTTTTTCTCAAAATCATATACAAGCGTCAACGAAATTTTTAGTAAATGACGTCCTTATATTTTTCTTTTAATTATCATTTATTCAGTTGTATGTATATAAATCACTAAAAATAAACCACCAAATATAAGTTTAAGAAATCTGTGGAATTCGTAATAGAATACTATTATTTTTGAACATAAATGTTTGCACGCAGGTCGTGATAGTGTTTGGGGTGAAAAGAAGGTTGGTAGCAAAGAAGAGTGCTGCCAAAGCAATGGAACTCGGTGGGAATTTACGATCTGAACTCATGGGCCTTTGCTAATCCGCGAAATTATATTTTAGCTCCACCCGCGTCCGCTGCGTAAAAGCCGTCGTATTTTTCACGATTAGTCCTCTTTCGTACGCTTGATGCTAAGTTATGCATTTCCGGTGGACATCGCATCGGTTCGAGTCAATGCACGATTTTAAGTCTCCTCCACCTTCTCACGCTTGCGATCACTTCTTTTTGCTTTTAAGGAGGCTCATTATCAAGAGAGAGGAGTGAAAAAGGTGAACTGGTCAATTATATTCTCGATTTTTAATTTTCTTTAAGCTTCAACGCTTCCTCGAATTTTTAAGATAAGAAACATTAACATATCATGGAAAATATTAACATAATTTTACTGTAAATGGATTGGTAATTCTTACCCAATTTTAATTCAGGGCTTATTTTCGTTTTTATTGTTTTTTTTTAATCATAATGAACACAAAAGTAAAGTCGAAATTGACTTAAAAGTTAAAAATTAAAGCACTAAAACTGTCTGCATTATTTAATATTTAGTATTCCAAAACTAAATTATTACACTAATTTGTTTCAGATTGGACAGTTTCAAATTTAGAGCATTACTCAAATAATAATGAAAGATTTTAACTGCTTATAATTGAGCGGCCAGATTTTATAACCGTCTATAAATTTAGTTTGCTGAATGGAGTTTGGCCTCTGGACACTTTTCAAACAAGTTTCAAATTTCAATTTTAAAGTACATATTATTTCAGGAAATTTAATTTCGCATATTTTTTCTCTGCACAAAAAAAGTGTAGCTTTTCCGGTTTGCGAAGTCAACCCGAAAAACCCGTTATTTGAAAAACAAATTTTTTTGGTATTTTTTAAATTTAACTCACTGTAATTCACCCAATTCTTAAAATTCTTTGATGAAATTCACAGAAAATATTCTTTATGATGTTCTGCGACAGGCAGAGTAAATAACTAATGAACATATTTTTTTACACAAAACTTATACATTTTTACCTGAAATATTGCATAAATCATGTATTGATATCTTCAAGCTCACGGGGAACGAGCAAATTTTCATTATCAAAAATTTTCTTAATGACGATTTATTTTTAATCTTTTTTCCGCAGAAAAAATATCTATACCTTTCTCAACAGCTATTCATAAAGAAGTTAGTTGTTGCTCAAATTCGCTCGACTCCCCATAAGCTTAAAGATATGAATCCATTACTTATGCAATGTCTGAGGTAAAAATTTATAACTTTTGTTTATACAAAAATCTTTAATAGCTATTTGCTCCATCAGTCGTAGAATATTATAAAGAATATTTCCTGTAAATCGCATTCAAAAATTCCAAAAACTGGCTGAATTACGGCGAGTTGAAATCAAAAAAGGCAAAAAAAATTAGTTTTCTAAAGGACGGGTTTTTGAGATTACTTCGGAAACGGCTAAAGCAATAACTTTTTTGTCCGAGGAAAAAAGATATGCAATTAAATTTTCTATAAGAATCGAAACTTGTTTGAAAAGTTTTCAGGGGCCAACGCCGTTCAGCGAAAAAAATTTATAGGCGGTTATAGAATCCGGCCCCTCAGTTCTACAATATCAAATTTGGATACTTCATTTCACAAATGAAATTTTCAAATGGCCGGAATTCAACAAAAACTCAATTTTCAAGCATCCAAAACTAAAAACAAAAAATTTTCGAGCTTGAAAAGCTAATTAATTTCAAATTGTAACTTTTAGAATTATAAACAATTAAAATTTGAAAGCGTTTGGTATAACAAACTGTAATGCGCCTAAAATTTATATAAAATTCAAAAATGTTTTCGCAGTTATATAATTTGATATTAAAGTTTTTGAAGTTAAACAATTTTCATGCGGAATTGCCAACTCTTGAACTGAAGGATTCACAGCTTCAAAAATAAGACATTTTTAAATCTCAATTAGGACTTTTTTTCATTGTGAGCCTTTCTTCTGTGAATAATTTCAATTAAAAAAAAATTAAACTATCAAATTTAATTAATTAATTAACTGAGCTATGGAAAGATAAAATCGCCTAATTCCATTTTCAGTAGTTACTTGCCATTCAAAATGCTACATAACAAACAAGTGACATCTGAAAATGAATTAAAGTGGTTTTAGCTTTACATAGCTCAGTTAAGTTAATTTCGAAGAAAGAAATTTCAAAAATTTCTCATTTGGAAATAATTCAAATTAAAATGTTAAAATCATAGCTTTGAAAATTAGACAATTTTAAGTGTCAACTCAAAACTTTACAGTTTCAAAATAGGCTTTCAAATGTGAATAATTCTTCATTTAGAAATGTTCTAGAATAAAAATTTCACTTACAGTTTAAAAAATTGGACAATTTGAAATCTCAAGCAAAGGCTATCAAATTTCCAATTGGAATCGTAAAAATACAGAAAAAAAAGTTCTGTTTTAAGAATCTGAATTTCAAGCATCTGAAGTGTGCGGTACTGCGGCTGTAGGAAGAAAAGCGAGATGCTCGGTGAAATGATGAAATCCACGTTGCTGTTAACGAGAAAAAGCAATCGTACTCAAGGAAGCTGAATATTAAAGATCTTAGCAATAAGGAGAGAACAGGGTCTTGTTTTAAGACAGAAATAAGGTTTAAAACTAGCACACTAAAAATAAAGTCTTAAAACATTGAAATTTATTGTCCTTTTCTCCATGTATCTGTCTCCTTTTAAAAGTTTCATACTCTTCTTTTATGTGTAAATTTCAGTCGATATTTGGGTTTATGTTTTTCAGAGTAATTTTGAGCTTAAATGAAGACTTTTCTTTTACAGTGTAAGCCATTTTTATGCGAATAATTTTAGTTTCTTACTAAATTAAACGATTTAAGAATTCGGCTTTTAAATCTGAAAGATTGGTTATAGTTCAGGAATGTTTCAAATTAAAAATTTCAGACTCACAGCTTTTAATATTAAACAATTAAAATGTCGAGTCCTCAAAATGATAAAATTTTACAATTCCAAATTGAAAATACAAATACCGAAATCGTAACAGCACAGAAAAAAGGTTTGTTTTATGGAAAGGGTCTTTCTTTTCAGACAAAACACAGTCTTAACTTAAGGTGTAACAAAACTGTGATCAAAGTAAGAACTTTTTTGTAAAGTAGGTTTAGAATGATCAAACAGTTTTTTAAAATAAAAATAGCAAACATCAAATTCGAAACTCCAAATTTCAAAGTGAAAGCTCTGAAGTTCGTACTCATCATACTCATACTCTAATTTACTTCACGCATTTTATATTAAATTAATGTTATAATAATTAAATAACACTTTCATTAAACGAAACTTTGCTCAGAAAAATACAGAGGTCTGATTTCTCTCGAAGCAAAATTTCAATAAATTCTTAACATTACGAGTGGGGTCACTCTTATTGACTCGCAGAAGAATTTGAGGTCAACTGATACTGAAAACCAACGTTTTACACTTTGCTTAAGACTAATTAAAAGGAAACATTCCGAAACCAAGGGTGCGATAAGATCGCTATTGAAGCTAGAGGGAAAAACGTTATTCTTTTCCTGATACAGTAATAAACTCACTGCAGGTGAGAGATTTTACGCCTGGCTTCATATCTTCGCACTTAACTTAAGAAGTCTCTACTATATTTGTGAAACTATGTCTTTTGAATGTGAATTTGAAAGCTTTGGTTAAATAAGTGCTATATAAGATAAGAAAAGACCCAAGGGTAGAAGCTTGTCAGACATGTATTAAAACGATCCTGCTCTGAATCTAAATTTATTGAGAGATTTAAGAAGAGTTTATATTAAATTCATGTGGGTATTAAGTAAAGTTTATATGCAAATTATGTATTCAACATTGTAAGCAGTTTGTATATATTTAATCCTTGTGAAGGAGAAACAGCATTTACGATTTAACAATCTGCAACAATCTTTATTGGTATTAAAATGTGACACCCAAAAAAAATTCTTGAGTCAGATATATAGTCATTCAAATAATCTAATTATTAAGAAAAAGTAAAACAATGGGAGAAGTTGATAATTGGAATGAAAAAATGAGAAAAGCAATAATCCTACTTATTCTTCCCACGGGGGTCGATCGATAATGCAGTGAGATAAAAACAGGACGATTTCGATCGTATAGCCAATTACGAGGGAATGCGAAGCAGTGGCATCGAATGTGCGTTGCTGAAAAGCAAAGAGATAAGTATAATTTGCCTTATCTACCGAAAGAGGCTCGACGAGCAAAATTCTGCCGGAGATCCTGTACAAACGAGCATAATTTATGGATTATCGTTTTGTTATGCGAATAAAACCCGAGTATTTAAATCTTTCTCGCGCGTTCATATGTGTCAAGTTGAGAAAAAATGTCAAAAATGGCCTTAATATATTTTCCAAGCACTTGCAGATCGTCGCGGTTCGTTGAGATCGAGAACTGCTGCACCTCGTGCCATAATTTTCAGCCACATGCTCCACATTATTTATTTACGCTAACGTCTGTAATTTAAATTTTATGCGCAGCTGTAAAGTTGAGAAGTGAGAGTAAACGACATTTGTTGACACACTCTTTTCTTCATATTTATACATGGTTGGGTGTATACTTTTAATAATGAATAATACTAATAATAATGTAGTCTCGGATAGGATTGACACTTCTGTTCATGAAAGGCATGCCAGAATAGAAGGCTATTTACTGTAGCATGCTAGGCTCCAGTTAATTGTGACAGCAGTGATGTAACAGATACCTTATGAGACTCGTTAAATGATATTATAGGTACTTGAAATCCTGGAAAAAGAATCATTCCACTCAGAGATATGAATGGCTACGCGAAGGTTCCGACAGGGTACTTGGTCATTTTGGAGACCCCAAACGAACGATAACTTGATTACCTAAATTGAAAAATTGATTACCTTATGCTTGGAAAAAGGCTTGTTTATTACAAATACTTGGTTCAGACATAAAATTACCCACATGTATACTTGGTGCAGAGACGAAAGTCACAGTATGATTGAATTTGTTGTAGCGGATGAGAGACTGACAGGAGTAGTAAGAGAAAGAAGGGTTATGTGAGGTTCTAAATATGGAACGGATCACTAACTCCTAGTTTCGAAAATAAGCCTTCATCCATGATTAGAGAGAAGAAAAATTAATAAAATAAAGCAGGCGCGAGTTAAAATAGAGAATTTGCAGAAACCAGAAGTACAAATAGTATATCGTGACAAGCTGAGTAAATATTTGGGAAATCATAGAGAAGACTGGAAGACGGAATTAGGCAACAAAAATATAGTGGATGCATGGATAATACTACGGGATCGCATCTTCAAGAGTGCATCTGAAGTGTGCGGTACTGCGGCTCTAGGAAGAAAGACTGGAGATGCTTGGTGGAATAATGAAATCCACGTAGCTGTTAACGAGAAAAAGCAAGCGTACTCAAGGAAGATGAATATTAACGATCTTAGAAATAAGGAGAGGACTAGACTAGAAAATGATTATAGGGATAAGAACAGAAAAGCAAAGATGCTAGTCAAAGAAAGCAAGGATGAAATCAAAGCGAAAAAAGATAAAAAATGCAAAACGATTTTGAAAGAAATAAGAAATTTTTTTGGAAATGGGTCAAGAAGACTAGGAAAGGAAGTACTAGCACAGAGTTAGTCGGAATTAAGAATGCTGATAGTGAAATGGTACGGGATACGGACGAAGTGAAAGACTGTATGAAAAACTTTTTCAAGAAATTGTATGGATATCAAGCTATGGAGCATAACAAATGTGTATACACAAGATGATACATTTAGTCAATACCGTTGTAGGTGACAAAAGAAGAATCGATATCCGCGACATTATATCCGTAATTAAGAAACTAAAGAATGATAAGGCTGCTGGTGAGATGGTATCACTGCTGGAGTGCTTAAGAGTGGCAGCGGATATTTTTTTGTGCAAAAATAAAGACCTCGAATTTCCCAACAATTTCAAAAACAATAAAACTATTCTACCGTAAATAATTCAGAAATTCTCACTTCATAAAATGATATTTCAGTAAAAAGAATGTTAAATCTTTTTGTTTTTGCATAATATATTGTCCCCTGTACTAGCTACATGAAAGCTGTATTAAAATTAATTAAAAAGATTAAACTATCTTGAGAACTGAAAAGAAAAATTATTTCTACTCGTAGCTCTTATAGAAGAGAAGTTATAATCTCTCATAGAAGGCTACTTTTTGTGGAACTTTATTATAGATCGCATTTTTATCAAAAACTTATTTCACTAAACTTATATTGTTGTTTTATTATGATTCTCAATTTTCCGTGTAACCTTAGCATGTGTTTAGCTTTAACAAAACAGAATAAGCAAACCTTTTTTCGACTTCAATCGTCAGTTATCAAATCGCTCGGCATTTTAAACAGTGAGAAGTTTTTCGCATGACATTAGTGAACAAGAAATTCATTCGGTTATTAAATTAAAACCACACAGTTTTCATAATTCGATTATTCAATTTGTAAAAAGAATTCCATAAAAAGCAACCTACTATGGGAGACTAAGACTTCAGTTTCATAAGAGCTACAATTCATTTTTTTTTAGTTTTAAAGATAATTTAATCTAGTTGAATTCATCTTCATGTAAGCCTCATGTAGGACGTACAGGGAACAAGATATTATATAAAAACAAAAAGATTTGATTTTTTTTTTGCTGAAAAATCACGTTATGAGATCATAACTTTCGAACTATTTACGCTATAACATTCTTTTTTGTTGTTGAAATGCTTGAATAATTTTTAAGCTTTCTTTTTGCTGTTTAGAACATTTGCGTAAAATGCACCAGAAACGTAGAGTTTAAAAACACTGATGTCTTTTACACGTTTTTCAAAATCTAAAAGAGAGCAGAAAGTCAATCAGTATTAATTATATAGGAACCTTTTTTGAACGCAAAATTAAAGGTTGTTAGCAGATAAAACATTACTTATTACTTGTTTTTTTCGGAAAAAATCACATAAATTGATAAAAAAACAACAAATATCGAGTTTTTTTAAAAGGGGGCCTAACGATTTTTTTTCATATTCGGTACAAACTCTCAGGAGGCAACGCCAAAACACAATTTCTAAGATACAAACTTTAGTCTGCTTTTTTAAGTGAAAGTTTAAGTTTTTTGGTGCTAAAATTAAAGAATCACAAATAACAATTCATTTATGGAATTTTTTTAATCATACAAATTTAGTACCATACAAATATTTCTTCAATGCCTTTTATTTAATTTCCCAAAGTTTCAATTCGGTAGTTTATTTTATATCAACGTGAGTTTCTGAAAAAATTTCGGTATGGTAGGAATCGGGTAAGTGGTAAATGACCTCAATGTAATTTGATAAATTATAATTATCAAATTATGTTGTGTTTAGAGATTTTTTAAATTCGCAAAATTTAATTTGTACCTTAACGTGTAGAATTTGGTGGTGCAGAATTAAATTGTGAACAATTTAAATTAAAATAAACCTTCATTTGACCTTTTTAAAGGCCCATGACTGACTAACTTTATATTAAATCATTCAAAATTGGAAAATTTTATATTTGAAGCCCTTAATTATTAGAATAATTTGTAATAGAAACGTTTGAAATTGAAGAATTAATATATTCAGGATTGGATAATTTATGATGCTGAAATTTTGTAGATAGGATAATTTCAAAGTTTCATAGCATTCGAAATTTTATAATTCATATTACAATTAAACCTTTAAATTCATTCATTGGACATTCAAATATTCAACATTGAACAATTTCAAACGAAAATAGTAAAAACAGAAAAAGACGCAGCACTGATATAAAAACTTTAAGACTTTCTTCTTACTGTGGGATATTTTCAAAGATCATAGAAAGTTCAAAATTTTTTTTCTGAAATGGTACCCCTACAAATTGTTCCTTTTAGTGTCAAAATACTCCTGATTTTTGGCAGAATAAAAAAATATTTAGGGCTTCCGCAAGACGATTTTTTTAAATAACACGCTTATTTTAGTTAAACAAGCGTTTCTACTAAATTCTTCAACATTATGGATTCTTTTTAGTGAAATTCATCACCTAAATTTTTGGCAAAATTGTAGGAAAGTATTTAGGGGCCAAGGGGACCTTTTTGTGAAAAAATTCTTATAACTTTTTTCTCATGCAGACGCTCTGCACGTGCATAAAAAATTTTGGAATTATTTTTATTTTCATTAACTGCATAAGCAGGGTCCCCTGTGTGTGCCCTTGTGGAACATCTGCAGGTTCGAAGTACAACTTCCAAAAAATTTAATAGAATTTTTAAAGAAAATGCAATTTTTGTAAGCCTGAAGCAATCAAAGATCAAAATTTGTATTGTCAAAAAAATATTAATCATGTAAACTTAAAATTTTTCGTCGATTGACCACATACGATTGTCCGCATGGGTCCCTGACGGGGGTCAACACTCCAAAGAGGGTTGAACGGGGCTTTTCCCATAAGGGAATGCCCTTTGGGGAATGCCCAAATACTTGAATGCTAAAGCACACAAAAAATCATCAGCAACGTTTATTTTCAAAAATTTAGCATTTTTCACAAGAAAGGCTCCCTGGGATCACTAAATATTTTTTTAATAGGTGTGTGAAAAATCTGAGTGATGTATTTCACTTAAAATAATACAGTGAAAGTATGTTACACGACGATTAAAATAAAATCTGCATCTTTGAAGCATCATCTTGTATGCATCATGCCAATAATCAGGGGTCATCTTGACACCAAAAGGAATGATTTGTAGGGGCGTCATTTCATAAAAAAAAACAGGTCCTTCTTGGACCACCCTAATTGTAACTGCATATATATCCCAAATGAGAATGATGATTTCAGCATTAAAAGATTCGTTCCAAAAGAAATGAATAAACCTAATCTATTCAGAAATTCTCATAAATTAATGGTGAAACCACCCAGGAATGCTAATTAGTTTAAAATCTGTGGTTGGAGAAGTCGCTGAAAAGTGATGATAAATTCGAAAAGCACGACTGAGACTGAGTCACCTGAGTCACATGGGGCTGAGCAGGTGTAGAAATTTCAGTGGGCGCTTCGCGGTCGTATATATCGTTTATACCTGGAAGGAATAGTCCAGTCAATGAAGGATTTGAATAAAAAATCCGACATAGTACAATTTTTTTACATATACGTTGGAAATAGCTTTATAAACATAATGTAAAACATCCCCACCATTACGTGTACGGCTACGGCCGTCATGTTGGAAAATGTTATACAATAACTGGTTTTTGAAAATAACTCGACAATACACATACGGATAAGGAACTCTTACATTATGTTTATAAGGCTATCCCCAACGTATGTGTGAAAAATGTGCTACTATCTCGGATTTTTTACTCAAGGGGAAATTTGTTCCCCGTTGACTGGATTAGAAGGTGATCTCGCGATTTAGCGCGGCTTAACGTCGCCTCTGGTCAAAACGTAGCGCGAGATTTTTTCCGAAAATAGCGAGAGGATCTCTTTATCTTACACAGCTCATTCCACGGAGTCTAAAAAGGGGGCAGCGAAAACGAAAAGACGAAAAGCGAGGCGAAAAGTGTGAGCGAGCGAGGAGAATGATTAATGTTCCGATGGCGGACACTGCTTATATCAGGTTTCGTGCCATTTGCATAATTTCTGTGTTAACATTTCACTCGACTAAGCTCCTCTTTTATTTTTTACGCAAGCGCACAAATAAACGACGATCTCTTCAAATTGGACGACTTTAGGCGTGGGAATATGGCGCACTGAGAAAAGTATATACTTCTCGTGCTGCTCATAAATCCCGCTCGTTTTGACCTGCCGTTGCGCTGGTACTGAGCCCCGCACGAAGGCACCAGGAATTTTTAATTCCATTTTTAATTTACTGCGCGATTGAGCCATTTTTAAATTTTTTATTGGTCTCTGCATTATTGCTGCCAGCTAAAGACATTTCTTCTCCTTTCAATATCCTCAATTTTGCGCTTATTATTTTTTGAACTCTCCATTATTTGAAGGTTTTGGTGTTCCTCTCAGTCCCTTTCCTCTTCGTTCTTCGCCTGTTTGGTATGGGAAATTCTGTCAGTAGCAATGCTATTGCCAACATAGCCGTCAAAGTCATTAGAGGAAAGTTGACGCCAACGCGAGAAAACCTTTGGTAGGGCGATTATTATTATTATTATTATTATTATTTAATTTTTTTTTTGCTTTTTTCTCGGGTGAACCCGATATCCCATCATCAGCCACGGACCAAGTCAAGTGCCTCATGAGTTAAAGATGTTAAGAATTCAATGCGATGTTTGAAACCTCTTGCGATGATGTTGTAGTAGGTACAAAATTAGGTGTATGGTGCAGTTTAGAGTTTTTCGTTCACCGCTGTTGTCCTTATGCATCGTCCGAGAGTGTTGAAGGTGACATTAATCGCCTCTGGATGCTGTTTTAGAGCTATCATCTGTTACTCCATAGGGTTTCAGTCGCCTATTTCCTGATGGTCTAGGAAGTTTCTCACAATGCGAAAGGTGTTTAACAAAATCACTTTCTGAGCTACTGCCGATACCCTAATGACTCCTAGATGTTCGAGATGTTCAGTGCATCTTGCGTGCACATTGTCTGTCGCTGATATCACAATAATATGATTAGATGCATGTTCCACATTCCTCCATATTGTCTCTACTTCATGCCTTAGCTCGCTATACTTATGGTTGTTGGTTGTATAGGTTGCCTGCAAGTTACGGTTAAGTGGATAAGCAATGTCAGTAATATAGACTTTTCTATTTTTTTTCTCACGCATGACAATGTCGGAACGATTGGCTCAGATATAATGATCCGTCTGGATTCGTAAAATCCAAGTACAAGATATAGTCTTCGTTTTCTAAAACGGGCACTAAAATGTATCTCTAGAATGGCATCCATTCTGTTGAGAGTCCTACGTTTAGGGCAAGTTGTTGATGTATAGTTCCCGCTACATCATTATATGTCTGTGTGTATATTCTCTCTGAGCCATTACGCGACAACCATCAAAAATTTGTCGACGGATTCGTTGGTATCTCCACACAATTGGTACCTATCAACCACGTCTTGATGTAACACATGTTTGCGATAGTTCCTAGTGATGATAATCCTGTCCTGAATCGC
>JAUMHM010000071.1:23346400-23364193 GCA_032362435.1 Melikaiella ostensackeni | reverse complement strand
GACGTTGTGAGATTGATCTAAAACCTTTTCCTTCTCCTCCTAAACATCCTGTACCCAAATTTACTATACAAATTCCTCAATCCCCAGGAGTAAAACGAGACCAGAACCGAACGAGTTACGCTTACCCCGAAAGGAATTTGGCTTAATGGTATAATAATAATAACAACAAAATACCTCAATTTGTGTACACCCTCCTGGCAACCTAATTTCTTTTTTCTATTTTTGATAAGTACTAGGATGACAATTGAACAGATGAAAGGAATTGTAACTTGAAGAAACTTGAAAAAAATTATTATAAAATTTATTTCTCAAAGATCGAAATGAAATCTACTCTCTTATGAAAAATTTATGTGTACTAGAAAAGAAACACCCAAAAAGTTCACAAATCAAAATCAGACTTCGAAACTACACACTTTTATGGCTCATTAGAGACAAATGTACAATAAATGTACAAAAAAACGAATAAAGAAGGAGAAAAAGAAAGAGTCAACCATACCAACCTCTGACTCCTTCGTTTCTTCGTCTTTTTATACTACTGGGGACCAACATGTTTCGAAGTCAAGTTAGACTTCCTGATAAGGGGTAATTTATATGAAAACTACAGTTATAAATAATGCAATCCATATCAATTTAATTAAAAAATTACCTGGAAATAAAAATAAAGAATTTAATATCTGATGTTGTTTGGCACTTTTTCTATTTTCTTATTAATATCTAAAATCTTTAAGATGAACATGAAATCTACTTTTTTAGGAAATTCTTTTCTTTACTAAAATAGAGAACACTAAAAGGTTTTGTACTGTTAACATATACTGTTAACATAATTGTAATGCCATCCAGTTTTACAATGATCTAAAGTTTTTGGGTGTTCTTTTCTTTACACAAAAAATATTCATAAGAAAGTAGATTTTATTTCGATCATTAAGGAATTTTGAAAGAGAAATGTTTCTTTTTATTGATGTATTAATGATTAACTCAATTTACCTTCAATTTATTTTCTACGCAGGAAGTTAAAGAAATTATTTTATCTATTCTGATTTTCCTGTTTTTGGTATTTTGGTTTTCAGTGAAATTAATGAAAAATAAGGATAATGTGATTTTATGATGAATGCTATTGGAGGACCAGTGAAAAGTATTAAAGAATTTATTCAATTAGTAAGAACTGAGATTGGATGCATTACAGAGGAATTTATTGATAAAATGCATGATTCATGAGTTTTTTCAAAAAATATATTTCACATTAACAAGAAAATATGTTTTGACTTTAACAAAAAAGAAAACAAAGAAACTTTTATTGAGATAACCAACAAACTTTATAAATCTATTTTTAATTTGGTTAAAACGTTTGCCATGTACGAAAAACGGATAGTCTCGAAGTCTAGTTTTGATTTGTGAACTTTTTGGGTGTTCCTTTTTCGGTACACCAAAAATTAGCATAAGAAAGTGAATTTCATGTCAATCCTAAAGATTTTTTATTTTAATAAGAAAATAGTAACATTGACCAAACAACATTTGATAATCAAATTCTTTATTTTTATTTTCAGTAATGTTTGAATTTAATTAATATACCATATGTTTGATTATGTATAACTGTGGTTTTCCTATAAATTACCCCTGACGAAGAAGTCTAAATTGGCTTCGAAATATGTTGTTCCCCAGTAATATAAAAAAGACGAAAAAAAGAAAGAATGTGAGGTTGGTTTTAATTGACTGTTTCCTTTTTCTCCCTATTTTTCCTTTTTTGTTTGTACACTTATTGTCCATTTGTCCCTAATGAGTCGGAAAAGTAGGTAGTCTCGAAGTCTAATTTTGATTTTTGAACTCTTTGGGTGTTCCTTTTTCAGTACACAAAAAATCTCCATAAGAAAGTAGATTTCATTTCGATAATTGAAGAAAAAAGTTAGATAGAACTTCCTGGCGTTTTCCATTGTAGAACAATAAAATTTTCATAAGAAAGTGAATTTTACTTTGATCTTAAAGTTTCTTGATTTTAATAAGAAAATAGTAAGATTGACCAAACAAAATTTGATACTAAAATTCTTTATTTTTATTCTTAGTAATGTTTTAATTTAATTAATATATGCTTCATTATTTATAACTGCAGTTTTCCTATAAATTTTCCCAGATGAGGAAGACTAAATTGGCTTCGAAACATGTTGGTCCCCAGTAGTATAAAAAAAGACAGAGAAAAAGAGAGTGTGAGGATGGTTTTGGTTGACTCTTTCTTTTTCTCCCCCTTTTTTCTTCTTGTTGTACATTTATTGTACATTTATCTCTAATGTGCCGGACAAGCGGGTAGACCCGAAGTCTGTTTTTGATTAGTGAACTTTTTGGGTGTTCCTTTTTTAGTGCACACAAAATTATCATGAGAAACTAGATTTAATTTCGATCTTTAAGAAAAAAATACATAGAACTTTCTGGTGTTTTCCATTTTAGAAGAATATAATTTTCATAAGAAAGTGAATTTTATTTTGAACTTAAAGATTTTTTATTTTAATAAGAAAATAGAAGGATTGACCAAACAACAGTTGATGATAAAGTTCTTCATTTTCATTTTCAGGTAATGTTTGAATTTAATTAACATATGGTTCATTATTTATAACTGTAGTTTTCCTATAAATCACCCCTGATGAGGAAGTCTAAATTGGCTTCGAAACATGTTGGTCCCCAGTAGTATGAAAAAGATGGAAAAAAGAAAGATTGAGAGGCTAGTTTTGATTGACTCTTTCCATTTTCTCCTTCTTTTTTCTTTCTTTTGTACATTTATTGTACATTTGTCTCTAATGATCGGAAAAACGAGTAGTCTCGAAGTCTAATTTTGACTTGTGAACTCTTTGGGTGTTCCTCTTCCAGTACACAAAAAATTTCCATAAGAAAGTAGATTTCATTTCGATCTTTAAAAAGAAAACTTAAGAAAAATCCATAGAACTTCCTGGTGTTTTCTATTAAAAAACAATGAAATTTTCACAAGAAAGTAAATTTTACTTTGATCTTAAAGATTTTTGATTTTAATAAGGAAATGGTAAGATTGACCAAACAACATTTTATAAAAAAATTCTTTAGTTTTGTTTTAAGGTAATGTTTCGTTTAATTAATATAGAATTGATTATTCATAACTGTAGTTTTTCTATAAATTACCCCTGATCAGGAAGTCTCAGTTGGCTTCGAAATATGTTGGTCCCCGGTAGTATAAAAAAGACGGAGAAAAGAAAGAGTAAGAGGTTGGTTTTTCTTGACTCTTGCTTTTTCTCCCACTTTCTTCTTTTTGTTGGACATTTATTAAACATTTGTCTCTAATGAGCCGGAAAAGCCAGCAGTCTCGAAGTCTAATTTTGATTTGTGAACTTTTTGGGTGTTCTTGTGTAGAACCAAAAAAAAATTACATAAGAAAGTAGATGTCATTTCGATTTTTGAGAAAAAAAGATACATAGAACTTTCTGGTGGTTTCTATTTTAGAACAATAAAATTTTCATAAGAAAGTGAATTTCATTTCGTTCTTAAAGAATTTTATTTTTTAATAATAGAATGATAAGATTGACCAAACAACATTTGATAACTATATTCTGTATTTTATTTTCAGGTAATGTTTGAATTTAACTAATATATGTTTCATTATTTATAACTACAGTTTTTTTATAAATTACCCCTGACGAGAAAGTCTAAATTGGTTTCGAAACATGTTGGTCCCCAGTAGCATAAAAAATACGGAGAAAAGAAAGAGTGTGAGTTGGTTTTAGTTGACTTTTTCTTTTCTTTTACATTTTTTGTACATGTGTCTCTAATGAGCCGGATAGTGGGTAGTCTTGAAGTCTAGTTTTTATTTTTGAACTTTTTGGGTGTTCTTCTTTCAGTACACATAAAATTTCCATAAGAAAGTAGATTTCATTTCGATCTTTAAGAAAAAAGGGTACATAAAATTTTCTGGTGTAATCCATTTTAGAAAATAAAATTTTCATAAGAAAGTGAATTTTATTTCAATCTTGAAGATTTTTTATTTCAATAAGAAAATAGAAAAATTGGCCAAACAACATTTGATCATTAAATTCTTTATTTGTATTTTCAGGTAATGTTTGAATTTAATTAATATATTTTTGATTATTTATAACTGTAGTTTTCGTATAAATTACCCCTGACGAGGAAGTCTGAATTGGCTTCGAAACATGTTGGTCCCCAATAGTATAAAAAAGACGGAGAAGAGAAAGAGTGAGAAGTTTGGTTATGGTTGAGTCTTTCTTTTTCTCCCTCTTTTTTCTGTTTGTTGTACATTTATTGTACATTTATCTCTAATGAGCCGGAAAAGCGGGTAGTTTCGAAGTCTAATTTTGATTTGTTAACTTTTTGGGTGTTCTTTTGTAGAACCAAAAGAATTTTTCATAAGAAAGTAGATGTCATTTCGATTTTTGAGAAAAAAAGATACATAGAACTTTCTGTTGTTTTCGATTTTAGAACAATAAAATTTTCATAAGAAACTGAATTTTATTTCGATCTTAAAGATTTGCGATTTAAATAAGACAATGGTAAGATTGGCCAAACAACATTTGATAATAAAATTATTTATTTTCATTTTCAGTAATGTTTTAATTTAATTAATATATGTTTCATTATTATGTTTTCTATCTTTTATTATTTTTTATCATCTTTTATTATTCTGTTTTCTTAAATTATGAACTGTTGAAAATTGAAGAAAATTGAAAATTGAGTTTTCGTCATTTGAATGTTTAAAAGTCGAACATTCAATGTTCGTTCAAAATTCGCTTCTAACATGAATTTTCAACAGTTGAATTTCCAACTGTTGGAAATTGAAGAAAATTGAATTTTCAGCAGTTGGAATTCAACCTTAGAAAATTAAACTGTTTAAAATTTATTTTCAAGTTTCTTCAATTTTTAACTTCAATAGTTGAATTTTATTTTCAATATTTGAATATCCAGCTGTTGAAAATTTAATTTTCAGAATTATTGGTTCATCATGTTTATTATGTTCATCATGTTCATCATGTCCAATTTCTTTTTAAATTTTCGAAAGTGAATAAATTCAAGAAAAATTCGAAGAATCAAGTGTTGAAAACTAAATTTTTAATTTTCTTTCATTTTCAACAGTTGAAAAGTTAAGAAAAAATGAATAATTTAACTGTGGAAAGTTGAAGAAAATTGTAAATTTAATTCTACAAAGTTGAATATTAAAGAAAATTCAGATTTAAACTTTCAACTGTTGAGAATGGAAAAAATTATAGTTTTAACTGTTGAATTTTTGATTGTTGAAGATTCAATTGTTGAAGATACAACTGTTGAAAATTCAACTGTAGATTTCCTGTCAATTACTCCTGATGAGGAAGCCTAAATTGGCTTCGAAACATGTTGGTCCCTGTAGTATAAAGAAGACGGAGAAAAGAAAGAGTAAGAGGATGGTTTTTCTTGACTCTTTTTTCTTTTTGTTGTACAGTTATTAAATATTTGTCTCTAATGAGCCGGAAAAGGCAGTAGTTTCGAAGTATAATTTTGATTTGTGAACTTTTCGGGTGTTCCTTTTTTAGTACACAAAAAATTTCTCATAAAAAAGTAGATTTCATTTCGGTCTTTACTGATGTCACAGAGAGTCCCAGAGACGAGATAACCAATTTGTAACATTCCCTGAGTAGATCGCTTCCTCTCCATCTTCTTTCGTAAGGAGACTCCGGAGGCCTATTTGCCATCTCCTTAGACAGTGATTTAAATATCCATCTCCCCCAGTGCATTGTGTAGATTGCTGAAGCAATATAGGTACACTATACACTCATACAGTGTACAGGAACCTATCCCAAGAAACACCACAGACGTCACGTCGCATTTTCGATTCGTTACGGAAACAGAGGGCCCCTTGCATTCGCTACACGCTGTCAAAAATCTCCAAACCATCTAAACGAAGAAAGAACCTGAGAAAGGAGAACTTTAATCTTTAAAGCTTCACACCCTCCACACGTCCTTCCATGTTCAAATTTTTTAAGGCTTCTTGACCTGATTCGAGGGATTCTTCTTAGACGTCGTCCATGAACGACGTCATTCTCTTTTACCGGGGCGGGGGGGGGGGGGGGCATAGATATAGATAGTGACGGAGCGTGACAGGGAGGGAGAGGAGGGTTTTATACTCTGTGATATTAGGGTTGAAATTTTAATATTATGAAGAAAAAAATTAAGTCTTAATTTATAAGGAAATGAGCAGAGTTGGATTTTTTTCAAATCTGATAAATTCCCTGATGAAAGTCGATTCAATGACTATTAATTTTCTCAAACATTTTTTGCCAATGGCACCCCGTTTTCGAAAAAACTAAATTATTTCAAGATTTTTTTTGGGATCACACTGTTTATTTATTAAATTCTCAAGTAAAATTATGCAAATGTGACATTTTCAACACACTTTTCTAATAAAAAATCACTTTTTTCTTGAATTTTCAACAGTTAAGGATTTAAGAAAAAAGCGAATTTTGAAAGAAAACTGAGTTTTATACAGTTGAATTTACAACTGTTGAAAATTGAAGAAAATCAAATTTTTAACAATTGAAACTTCAACTTTCGAAAATTCAACAGTTGTACCTCGAACAGTTGTATCTTCAACAATTGAAAATTGAACGGTTGAAAATTCAATTTTTTTTCAAAATTCGCTCTTTTTCTTAAATTCTGAACTGTTGAAAATTTAAGAAAATTGAAAATTGAATTTTCGACATTTGAATTTTTAAAAGTTGAAGACTCAATTTTCTTTCAAAACTCGCCTTTATCATGAATTTTCTACAGTTGATTTTTCAACTGTTGGAGATTTAAGAAAATTCAATTTTCAATTTCATTCACTTCTCAACAGTTCAGAAATCAAGAAAAAAGTGAATTTTGAATAAAAATTAAAGAAAATTGAATTTTCAGCAGTTGAAAATTCAAATTTTAATTTTCTTTAATTTTCAACTTTGTAAAATTCAATTTACAATTTTCTTAAACTTTCAACAGTTGAAAATTCAAGGGAAAAGCGAACAAAAAAAGTTCAAATTTTCAACTGTTGAAAGTTGAAGAAAGTTTTAAATTGAATTTTACAATATTGAAAATTAAAGAAAATTAAAATTTGAATTTTCAACTGTTAGAATGGAAAAAATTGAAATTTCAACTGTTGAATTTTCTATTGTTGAAGATACAACTGTTGAAAATTCAATGTTCTTTAATTTTCAACAGCTGAAAATTCGAGAGCAAAAGCGAATTTTGAAAGAAAATACAATTTTCAACTGTTAAAAATTGAATAAAATTGAAAATTGATTATTCCATTTTCTTTCAAAACTCACTTTTTTCTTGAATTTTTAACTGTTGAAAATATAAGAAAATTATCAATTGAATTTGAAACAATTGAAAATTTTTAAGAATTAAAATTTTCATTTTCAACAGTTGAATTTTCCACAGTTGAAACTTCAACTTTCGAAAATTCAACAGTTGTATCTTGAACAGCTGAATCTTCAACAATTGAAAACTTAACTGTTGAAAATTCAACTCTCTTTTAAAATTCGCTTTCTTCTCAATTTCTCAACTGTTGAAAATGGAGCTTTCGATATTTGAATTTTTAACAGTTGGAAATTAAATTTTTTTTCAAAATTCGCTTTTATCATGAATTTTCTATAGTTGAATTTTCAACTGTTGAAAATTGAAGAAAATTGAAAATTCATCTGTTGAAAATTCATTTTTCAATTTTCTTCACATCTCAACAGTTGAGAATTCAAGAAAAAAGCGAATTTTGAATAAAAAGGGGAAAAAATTGAATTTTCAGCAGTTGAAAATTCAACCTTAGAAAATTCAACTGTTTAAAATTAAATTTTCAAGATTCTTGAATTTTCAAACTCCAACAGTTGAATTTTCAATATTAGAATTTCCAATTATTGAAAATCCAATTGTCAATTTCCAGAATGATCAGTATCCTTCAAATTTCAACAGTTGAGAATTGAGCTGTTGAAATCCCAATTTTTTGCGATGTTCAATTTCTTTAAATTTTCAACAGTTAGAAATTCAAGAAAAAATCGGAGAATCAACTGTTGAAAATTAAATTTTTAATTTTCTTTTATTTTCAATAGTTGAGAATTTAAGGAAAAAGCGAATTTAGAAATAAAATAGGATTTTCAACTGTTGAAAATTGAAAAAAATTGACTTTTTAAAAATTGATTATTCAATTTTCTTTCAAAACTCGCTTTTTAAATTTTCAACTGCTGAAAATTGAAGAAAATTCAACAGTTGATTCTTGAATAGCTGAATCTTCAGCAATTGAAAATTTAACTGTTGAAATTTCAATTTTCTTTCGAAATTCGCTCTTATAATGAATTTTCTATATTCAAATTTTCAACTGTTGAAAACTGAAGAAAATTAAAAATTATTCTGTTAAAAATTCAGTCTTCCATTTTCTTCACATCCCAACAGTTGAGAATTCAAGAAAAAAAAACGAATTTTGATTAAAAATGGAAGAAAACTGAATTTTCAGCAGTTGAAATGTCATCCTTAGAAAATTCAACAGTTTGAAATTAAATTTTCAAGTTTCTGCAATTTTCTACTCCAACAGTTGAGTTTTCAATTTTCTTTAAAGTTCAACAGTTGAAAATTCAAGAGAAAAGCGAATTTTAAAAGAAAATAAAATTTTCCACTTTTGAAAATTGAAGAAAATTGCAAAATAAATTTTAAAAAGTACAAAATTGAAGTAAATTTAAATTTAAATTTTCAACTGTAGAATTTTCAATTGTTGAAGATTCCAGTGTTGAAGATACAACTGCTAATGATACAACTGTTGAAAACTGAACTGTTCAACATTTTATTTTCTTTAGTTTTCAACAGTTGTAAGTCTGAGAAAAAAGCGAATTTTGAAAGAAAATAGAATATTCAACTTTTGTTGGTGTCTTGCATGGGCTTTAGGGTCGAATAATTAAAAAAGCTGTGTTTTTTAACCAAACTTTTCGATTCTCATGTGAGTCCTCTTCAGTAGTTTATTTTTAAAAACGCAAATTGCATGTGATACAAACGCTGTTTGTTCAATTGAACAATTATACATTTTAATAACTACATATAAGAATTTAAGGAAATATTAAAAGATTTTTCAATACAAAATTTACACTCATAAAGGAAAAAAAAATTGTTCAAACATTCAGAATGACAGAAATTAAAATGAAGAATTATTTTACATATTTTTTTGAAAACCAATAACAATGAAAATTAAAGTAAAATGAATATTGGAATAATATCCAGAATTTCTGGAATCTCATTAGTTATATGATTTTATAAATACCTTAACAATTGTAAATTGAATTTTCCACAGCTGTATCTTGACCAGTTGAATCTTTAAAATTCAAAATTCAACTGTTGAAAATTGAAGCAATTCGTAAATTGAATTCAAAAAGTTGAAAGTTAAATTTTCAACTGTTGGATTTTCAATTGTTGAAGATTTAACTGTTGAAGATTACTGTTGAAAGTTCAACTGTTAAAAATCTTATATTCTTTAGTTTTCAACAGTTGAAATTCAAGAAAAAAGCGAAGTTTGAATGCAAATAGAGTTTTCAACTATTGAAAATTGAAAACTCGCTTTTTTCTTGAATTTTGAACTATTGAAAACTGAAGAAAATTGTAAAATGAATTTGAAACAGTTTCAAATTTAACTATTGAAAATGAAAGAAAATTAAAATTAGAATTTTCCACAGTTGTATTTTGACCAGTTGAATCTTTAACAATTCAAAATTCAACTTTTGAAAATTAAATTTCAATTGGATGTTTAAAATTATTATCCGCGCAAAACTCGGAGCGTCTAACTGCAAAGGGGGAGGGAATTCGCGACTTGCATGACTTTGCGTAAAGAGGGGGAGGGGGTGTAAAAATTGCTGAAAAAAACGTGACGTCATTTATGGACGACGCCCTACCTCCTATCATGTCCCTTTCACCTTTCCAATATTCACGTCCCCATTTCATAAAGAAAAACGTTTCGGAGATCTGACACAGGATAAAGCGACACAAGAGACCTCCCAGTCTTTTCTGGTTTAAAAAGTGGCGGATGTGGAATTGTAGAGTGAATTTTCAAAATTCAGACTGTTGTACCTTCGGACAACCGTGGAAATTGTAGAACGTGGGGTGAGACTTAATATTTATCGGAAGGTGCGGAACTGATTGCTTCTGGGTGTTCTGTGAATTCTAAAAGCTAAGATAGATGGCGTTTCAGTTGGAAAATTAAGAAAGGTAAAGGTTTTCTTTTCAATTTTGAAAAGGGGAGTGAGAAATGTTGCACTTTATAGAAATGTGATGTAACTGAAGTTCGCGACGTTAATAAATGAAAATAAAATTTATCTCGCTTGAATTACTTAAATAATTTCTTGAATATCGAAATGAAATCTACTCATGAACATTTTTTTTTGTACTGAATAAGAACACCCAAAAAGTTCACAAATCAAAATTAAACTTTGAAATTACTTACTTTTACGGCTTACTGGAGAGAAACGTACAATAAATGTACAACAAAATGAAAAAAGAGGGAGAAAAAGAAATAGTCAACCAAACTAACTTCTCACTTTTTCTTTTCTCCGTCTTTTTTATACTCCTGGGGACCAACGTGTTTTGAAGCCAATTTAAACTTCCTCGTCAGGGGTAATTTATAGTAAAACTACAGTTATAAATAATGAACCATATGTTAATTTAATTCAAACATTACCTGAACATGAAAATAAAGAAGTTAATATCTAAAGATATCCAAAAGATATCTATTTTATTTAAATATAGTTTACAAATTTGAGGAAGTTAGTAATTTCTAGAAATGTGTTACGGTTTTGGATTATTACCCTTTTCTATTTTGAAAAATGGAATAATTTTAATAGATTGATTCTAAATAAACCTACAAAAAGAAAGAGTATTTCTCACTCTTTCTTTTCTCCGTCTTTTTTATACCGCTAGGAACCAACATGTTTCGAAGCCAATTTAGACTTCCTTGTCACGGGTAATTTATAGGAAAACTACAGTTATAAATAATTAAACCTATAGATATAAATTGCATTCAAATATTACTAAAAAATAGAAATAAATATCTAAAGATATCCAAATATATGGATTTCCTTTAAATATGATTTACAAATTTAAGGAAGTTAGTAATTATTAGAAATGTGTTATGGTTTTGGATTATTACCCTTTTCTATTTTGAAAAATGGAATAATTGGAATATATTGATTCTAAATAAACCCACAAAAAGAAAGAGTCAACCAATCCAACTTCTCACTCTTTCTTTTCTCCGCCTTTTTATAGCACTACGGACCAACATGTTTCGAATCCAATTCAGATTTCCCTGTCAAGGGTAATTTATAGGAAAACTAAAGTTATAAATGATGAAACCTATATTAATTAAATTCAAATACTACTAAAAAAAATAAATAAATTGATATCTAAAGATATCCAAAACATGTATAATTTATTTAAATATAGTTTACAAATTTATGGAAGTTAGTAATTTTTAGAAATGTGTCATGGTTTTGGATTATTACCCCTTTCTATTTTGAAAAATGGAATAATCTGAATAGATTGATTCGAAATCTATCCACAAAAAAGAAGAGTCAACCGAACCAACCACTCACTCTTTCTTTTTTCCGTCTTTTTTATACTACTCGAGACCAAAATGTTTCGGAGCCAATTTAGATTTCCCTGTCAGGGGTATTTTACAGGAAAACTACAGTTATAAATAATGAAACCTATAATAATTAAATTAAAAAATTACTGAAAAATAGAAATAAATATCTAAAGATATCCAAACATATGTATTTTCTTTAAATATGGTTTACAAATTTAAGGAAGTTAGTAATTATTAGATATGTGTTATGGTTTTGGATTATTACTTTTTTATATTTTGAAAAATAAAATAATTTAAATAGATTGGTTCTGAATCAACCTACAAAAAGAAAGAGTCAACTAAACCAACCTTTCTTTCTTTTCTCCGTCGCTTTTATACTACCGGGGACCAACACGTTATGAAGCCAATTCAGACTCCCTCGCTAGAGGTAATTCAAAGGAAAACTACAGTTATACATAAAGAAACCTATATTAATTGAATTCAAATATTGCTAAAAAAATAAAGAAACTAATATTTAAAGGAATCCAAAAGATATCTATTTTATTCAAATATAGCTTAAAATTTTGATAAAGTTAGTAATTTTTAGAAATGTGTTATGATTTGGATTATTTTCCTTCTAAGTTTTGAAAAATGGAACAATCTGAATAGATTGATTCTAAATCACCCTAGAAAAAAAAGAGTCAACCGAACCAACCTCTCAATCTTTTTTTTCTCCGTCTTTTTTATACTACTGGGGACCAAATGTTTCGGAGCCAATTTAGACTTTCCTGACAGGGGTAATTTATAGGAAAACTACAGTTATAAATAATGAAACCTATGATAATTAAATTCAAATATTACTGAAAAATAGAAATAGATATCTAAAGATATCCAAATATATGTATTTTTTAAAAATATGATTTACAAATTAAAAGAAGTTAGTAATTATTAGAAATGTGTTATGGTTTCGGATTATTACTTTTTTTTTATTTTGAAAAATGGAATAATTTAAATAGATTGATTCTGAATGAACCTATAAAAAGAAAGAGTCAACCAAACCAACCTCTGACTCTTTCTTTGCTCCGTCTTTTTCATAATACTGGGGACCAAATGTTTCGAAGCTAATTTAGACTTCCTTGTCAGGGGTAATTTATAGGAAAACTACAATTATAAATAATGAAACCTATATTAATTAAATTCAATATTACTAAAGAATAAACATGAAGAAATTAATGTCTTAAGATATCCAAAATATATCTATTTCATTTAATATAGTTTACAAATTTGAAAAAGTTAGTAATTTTTACAAATCTGTTATGGTTTTGGATTACTACCGTTTTCTATTTTGAGAAATGGAATAATTTGAATAGATTGATTCTAAATCACCCTACGAAAAGAAAGAGTCAACCAAACCAACTTCTGACTCTTTCTTTGCTCCGTCTTTTTTATACTGCTGGGGACCAACTTGTTTCGAAGCCAATTTAGACTTCCTGGTCAGGGGTGATTTATAGGAAATATACAGTTATGAATAATGAAACCTATATTAATTAAGTTCAAATATTACCGAAAAATAAAAAAAGAAATTAATATCGAAAGATATCCAAAAGATATCTATTTTATTTAAATATAGTTTTCAACTTTGAAAAAGTTAGTAATTTTTGAAAATGTATTATGGTTTTGGATTATTACCCTTTCTTATTTCGAAAAATGAAATAATCTGAATAAATTGATTCTATATCAACCTACAAAAAACGAATCAACCAGACTAACCTTTCACTCTTTCTCTTCTCCGTTTTCTTCAATGCTACTGGGGACTAATATGTTTTAAAGCCAATTTATACTTCCTTGTCAGGCGTAATTTATAGGAAAACTATAGTTATAAATAATGAAACCTATAATAATTAAATCAAATGTTACTACCGAATAAAAATTAAAAAATAAATATCTAAAGTTATCCAAAACATATCTATTTTATTCAAATATAGTTTACAAATATGAAAAAGTTAGTAATTTTTAAAAATGTGTTATGGTTTTTGGTCATTACCCTTTTCTATTTTGAAAAATTGAATAATCTGGATAGATTGATACTAAATAATTCTTCATTTTTATTTTGAGGTAATATTCGAATTCAATTAATATAGGTTTCATTATTTATAACTGTGGTTTTCCTATAAATTACTCGTGATGAGGAAGTCTAAATTGATTTCGAAACATGATGGTCACCAGTAGTATAAAAAGACGGAAAAGTAAAGAAGTGAGAGGTTGGTTTTGTTGATTTTTTTCATAAAAAAGTAGATTTTATTTTGATCTTTAAAAAATCTGGGTACAGATTTTCCTCACCTATGCAAAGCAAGAAATTGTTCACTAGAGCCTGACAAGGCCCCCATCAGTTTTTTCTGAACTAGAAATCCTGATAGGGGTCCCATCAGAACCCAGCTTCAAATAGGGAAAGATAGGCAAATTTCTGCACGGGATAAAGTAATAGATATCGAGTTACTCGGTCTAAAGTGCAACGTGCGGGTTACTAGATTTCAAAATGACTTTATTTATTTTTGGTTCCGCTTTGAAAAGTTGTACTGTGTCATTTTCCAGACGAAGAGTCTTTATTCTTTAAAAATTAACAAATTCTAAATTTTAATACTTAAATCTTACTGATGATAGGATGCTTTGACTATCTATTTTGTTTTCTTGACATAATTGAAATGTTTATTCAATTAGTGTCGTGGTGAATTGTTTACAAAACATTGGATTAGAATTTGTAGATTTTCTACGCAGGAAGTTAAAAAAAATATATCTATTCTGATTTTTCTGTTTTTGGTATTAGGGTTTTCAGTGAAATTGATAAAAATTGAGGGAATATGATGCATGTGATTGGAAGACCAGTGAAATTTATTAAAGAATTTTACTCAATTAGTAAAAACTGAGATTTGATGCATTACAAAAAGATTTATTGATAAAATGCAAGATTCATGGGGTTTTCCACAAAAAGAAGATATTTAATATTAATAAAAAAAGTATGTTTTGACTTTTACAATAAAGAAAACAAAGAAAATTTCAATGAGACTACCAATAAATTTAGGAAATCTATCTTGAATTTGGTTTAAAAAGTTTGCTATGCACAGATGCACAGAACCTTCTGGTGTTTTCTATTTTAGTACAATAAAACTCTCATAAGAAAGTGGATTTCATTTCAATCTTAAGGATTTTTGATTTTAATAAGAAAATAGAAAAATAGAGCAAACAACATTTGATATTAAATTCTTTATTTTTATTTTCAGGCAGTATTTGAATTTTGTTAATATAGGTTTCATTATTCATAACTGTAGTTTTCCTATAAATTATCCCTAATGAGGAAGTCTAAATTGGCTTCGAAACATGTTGGTCCTCAGTAGTATAAAAAAGACGGAAAAAAGACGGAAAAAAGAAGGAGTGAGAAGTTGGTATAGTTGACTATTTCCATAAAAAATTAGATTTTATTTCGATCTTAAAAAAATCTGGGTACAGATTTTGCTTACCTATGCAAAGCAAGAAATTGTTTACTGGAGTTTGATAGGGCCCCCACCAGTTTTTTCTAGACTACAAATTCGGGTCGAGGCTCCATTAGATATATTTTCCATACCTAAGCAAAACATGGAATCGCTCACTAGAGCCTGACAGGGCCCCCAACAGTTTTTTTCGAACTAGAAACTTTGACAGGGCCCCCATCAGAACCTAAATTCAAATAGGGAAAGATAGAGAAATTTTCGTACAGGATAAAGTAATAGATATCGAGTTGATCTAGTATTAAACGCATCATGCGGATGATTGGATTTTAAAATGACTTCACTTATTTTTTATTCCGGTTTGATAAGTTGTACTGCGTCTTTTTCCAGTCGGAGAGAATTTTCCACAGTGTGTGGATCAAGATTTCACTGCGTCACGCCCACGCACAAATACACCAATCAGGTTGCATCTGAATTTGCAATTACTCGACAGTGAGTAAAACAAACGAATAATTGCATATCTGGAAGACCTCCTTGTGCGCGATGTGCTCCGGGCGCCGTAATGGTTTAGCTAAACGTGTCTAATTAGAATAACGAGTGGCGTCACTGTAGAGGTATAATTAAAGGGAGTCCAACGTATGTTTTTCACGCCTTTGCACCGACATTTTTTTCTCGCACTAGCAACGAGTGCAATTCGCACAAATAACACTCTTTAGGACTCCAAAAGAGCAAATAAACCTGCTCATAAATCGCTCGTAAAGAAAATGTACTAAAAACCTTTTTCTTTATAAATATTTAAGCTTTCTTTCTAAAATTTACTTATTTCCATTTTTTTCCGATCAAAAATTAAAATTTATCAAAGATTGAAATGAAATCTACTTTCTTATGAAAATTTTTTCTGTACTAGAAAAGAAACACCCAAAAGTTCAAAAATGAAAAATAGACTTCGAAACTACCCACTTTCGCGGCTCATTAGAGACAAATGTACAATAAATGTGCAACAAAAAGAAAAAAGGCGGAGAAGAAAGAAAGAGTCAACCAACACAAACTTCACACTCTTTCTTTTTTTCGTCTTATTTATACTACTGGGGACCAACATGTTTCGAAGCCAATTTAGACTTCCTCATTAGGGGTAATTTATAGGAAAACTGCAGTTATAAATAAGGAAACATGGGTACGTTACTTTTTAAAAGGAACTAGTTATCGTTACCGTTACATGACAAAAAAATAAATAGTCATCGTCATCGTTACCGATTTAAAATGTAACTTTTTCTTAGTTACATTTCCCAAAAAAGTAACTATCGTTACTTTTTAAGTTACTTCTGTATTTTAGAAATATATATCCAAATTTGATTTTTACAAAACTTTATTCATAACTTTTGAGTGACAGTTGTTACACTTTTTAATGAAAGTCGTAGGTTAGTCATGACATGTATAATATTTCTAAGACAAGGATTGTTTTAGAAAATTTTGAATTTCAGTGTGGAAGAGAAACTTCAGCTTTCGTATTTTGGGCTGTAAATCTCTTTGGTGTTGAAAATTAATTATTTATTTCTAAAAGTGTTTTTTCAGATTTACCTAGTTACGACTTCTACTTCTAGAACATTTAAAATATTCTAAGACCAACAGAAAATGTTTGAGAAGACGTTGAATTTTCAAAAAAATATTTGAATTTTCAACAAAAAAGGATAAATTTTCAACCAAAACAGACATATCTTCAACAAAATACATGAACTTTCAAATAAAAAAGAGAAATATTCAACCAAATAGTTGAATCTACAACTAAACGATATAAATTTTAAGCCAGAAATGGAATGGTTAAATTTTCATTAAAAAAAAAATGAATTTTGAACAAAAAAAAAACAATTTTTAACAAAGTAGTTCAACTTTCGACCAAAAGAGGTGTATTCTCAATGAAAAAGTTAATAGTTTAAATTTCAACCAAAAAAGGTTTTCATTTTAAATCGAATACATTTGAACTCAACCAAAAAAAACGACTTTTTAATAAAATAGGTAAATTTGATACCAAAGAGATCAATTTTCAACCAATAAGATCATTTGTTATCAAAAAAGACGAATTTTTAACAAAATACATGAATTTTTTTTCAATTGAAAAAAATTTTTAACGAAAAAAGATGAATTATTAACAAAAAATGTAATAGTTGATATTTCAACCGAAAAATATTTTTATAATAAGTCAAAAACAGTTACATGCAACCAAAAAACAATTCTTCAATAAAATGGTCGAATTTGCACTCAAGGCAGAAAAAAATCAACCAGATTATTGAAGTTTTAAGCCAAAAAGGCCAATTTTCAAGAAAAAAGTTGATTTTCATCCAAATAATAAAATTTCTCTCGAAAAATTTCGATTCTCAATGATAAATATAATATTTCAAATTGCAACCAAAAAGACGAATTTTCAACAAAATAGGTGAATTGAAAACCAAAGAGATGAATTTTCAACCAAGAAAATAATTTTTACCAAAAAAGACGAATTTTATAACAAAATGCATGAATTTTTTTTAATTAAAAAAAAATTCAACGAAAAAAGATGAATTCTCCACAAAAAATGTAATAGTTGATATTTCAAACAAAAAATATTTTTATTTTAAATAAAAAACAGTTACATTCAACCCAAGAACAATTTTCAAATAAAATAGTTGAATTTGCACTTAACACAGAAAAAAATCAACCAGATTGTTGAAGTTTCAAGCCAAAAAGGCGAATTTTCAACAAAAAAGTTGATTTTCAACC
>JAUMHM010000071.1:23304199-23326094 GCA_032362435.1 Melikaiella ostensackeni | reverse complement strand
CGGTCTTTTTTATACTACTGGGGACCAACATGTTTCGAAGCCAATTTAGACTTCCTCATCAGGGGTAATTTATAGGATAACTACTGTTATGAATAATGAAACATAGATTAATTGTGTATATGTGCATGGCAGATTTTTTTAACCGAATTCAAATATATTTATTAAAATTGATATTCTTATTCAAAGTTCCTTTGTTATCTTTTTTTGTTGAAGTCAAAAAATATTTTCTTGTTAATATGAAACATCTTTTTGGGAAAGTCATGAAACTCACATTCTATCAATAATTTCTTCTGTAATGCATCCAATCTAAATTTTTACCAACTGAAGAAATTCATTTAATACTCCTATACCTGAATTTCAGTAAAGTCTATTATAAATTCACATTCCACTAAATTTTTATCAATTACACCGAAATTATATTGACAAAAACATGAACATAAGAAAAGATGAAATAATTTTTTATGTATCTTCCTGCATATAAAATCAAAAAATTTGTAATCCGAAGTTCGGCAAACATTTTACCACAACACTAATTGAACAAAAATTTCTATTATTTTTCAAAAATGTTTGTAAATTTTGTTTATTTTCTTTTTCTTTTTAAAGGTAGAAGCAAAAATTCACTTCTTTAATATAAATTCTTTAAATTATGTTAAAAATTTCTTCAGTGGAAAAAAAATTCAGGGAAACACGAACTGCACTGATTGACAGCATTTCTACGACTGAACTCGTCTATAGCCTCTTAGACAAATAAAACGTTTTAACATTTTTTTTTAAAGAGAGAGGATAACCAGTCCAAAACCCTCGTAAAAATGATCTGTTTGAAGAATGCCAATAAATTTTAGGAAACCAAACAGAAAGTCTTAGTCCCAAATATCAAGATTCAGAATTTATCCCAAAGAGACAGGGTTGCCTATGAATACTTAAGATTTCTTTTACTTGAGGTGTTAATGGTTAACTCAATTTACCAAAAGATATCCACTTTACTTAAATATTGTTTTCAAATTTGATGAAGTTAGCAATTTTTTAGAAATGTGTTACTGGTTTGGATTATTACCTTTTTCTTTTTGAAAAATGGAACAATCAGAATAGATTGGTTCTAAATCAACCCACAAAATTTGATCTTGGCACTATGATCTATTTCCTTCATTTCCCATGTTTTGTGTACATAAATCTTGTAAAAATTTCTTCAGATTTTTCAGTTTGAACAACCAATCTAAATGTTAACCTGGTACTTATCATCAAATAAGGTTGCTGTAAGGTTTTACATACAATCTTCAATTTTTCAATTCATTAAAACGTTAACCTGGTACTTATCAAAAAATAAGATTGCCATAGGTTTTACACACATTCAGGTAAAAGAAATTATACCCTCGTTGACTACAAAAAATGGTATTCTGAGGAAGATGCCATACCAACAATATGTGCATATTATGTACCATTGAATACTTTTTTGTTACAATTTCTCTAATCTTATGATTTTTTTCAGATCTTTTTGTTTTCAAACATATTTAATATTCTTTCAGTCTTCTACACGTTTTATTTTTTCTAAGTATACTATTAATATAATCGAATATGTCATCCTGGTACTTATTATAAATATAATAATGTTGCCAGAAGGATGTACATAATTTGAAATCTAGTTTTTGAATTCAATTAAAATTGAATTTCATATTTGAATGTTAAAATTCTTTTACTATCTTACTATTGTCTCTTTGGAACAAATTCTGAATCTTTATATTTAAGGGGCTAAGAATTTCTGTATAGTTTCCTAAAATCTATTGGCATTTTTCGAACAAATAATTTTTACGAGGATTCGGGACTGATTCAGTCGTAGAAATTCTGTTATTTAGAGCAGTTCATGTTTCTCTGAATTTTCTTCCAGGGAGAAAATTTTTTATCATAATTTAAAAAATTTTGTGTTAAAAAAAAGTGAATTTTTGCTTCTATCTTTAAAAAGAAAAAGAAAATTAACAAAATTCACAAACATTTTTGAGAAATAATAGGAATTTTTGTTCACTTAGTGTTTTGGTGAAGTATTTGCCAAACTTTGGAATACAAATGGATTTTGTAGGCAGGAAATTATATAAAATATTATTTTACCTTTTCTTATTTTCATGCTTTTGTCAATATAATTTTCAGTGTAATTGATGAAAATTTGGTGAATTGTGAATTTATGATAGATTTTACTGAAATTCTGGTATAGGAGTATTAAACGAATTTATTCAGTTAGTAAAAACTTAGATTGGATGCATTTCAGAAGAAATTGTTGATAGAATGCAAATTTCACGGTTTTTTCCAAAAAAGATATTTCATATTAACAAGAAAATATGTTTTGAATTCAACAAAAAAAAAGATAACAAAGAAGCTTTTAATGAGAATATCAATAAGTTTAATAAAACTATTTGAATTTGATTAAAAAGGGTGCTATGCCCATATACACAATTAATATATGTTTCATTATTCAAAACTGTAGTTATCTTATAAATTAACCCTGATGGGGAAGTCTAAATTGGCCTCGAAACATGTTGGTCCCCAGAATTATAAAAAAGACGGCAAAAAAGAAAGAGTGTGAGATTGGTTTTGGTTGACTTTTTCCTTTTTGTCCCTCTTTTTTCTTTTTGTTTGTACATTTATTGTACATTTGTCTCTAATGAGCCGGAAGATCGGATAGTCTCGAAGTCCAGTTTTGAATTGTGAACTTTTTGGGTGTTCCTTTTTCAGTACACCAGAAATTTTCATAAGAAAGTAGATTTCATTTCGATCTATAACAAATTTTAAAAAAGAGACATTAAGGTCATTGGGAGTAACATTACGACTTCAGATAACGCTTAATACGTTTTCTGATGATAACTTTAAACAAAGTTTGCGAATTTTGCACAAGATGGTCCTGCAACGGTACAGTTCAATAATAACTCAATAAGTTTGAACATCACTTTCATATTTCAAACATCACACTCTTTCCCCTTATTTCAAGAATTCTTCTTTTTTCCCTGTTTTCAAGAAACTTTCCCTTTTTCTCCTTTTTTGCTTAAATGCGAACTGAATGCAACTATTCTGTTGAAAATTCATTCAAAATTCAACAATTTTGTTGAAAATTCATGTATTTTGTTAAAAATTATTTTTGGTAGAATATTATCTTGGTAGAAAATTCATTTTTTTGGTTGGAAATTTAACTATTCGGTTAAAAATTCATCATTTTTTAGGTTGAAATTTTATCATTCTTGTTTGAAAATTCAGCCACTTGGTTGAAAGTTGAACTACTTTCCTGGAAATTCATCTCTTCCGGGTTAGAAGTCAACTATTTTTTTAAAATTCGACTTTTTAGAATCATCACTAAACTCTTTTGTTAAAAATTCGTCTTCTTGGGTAAAAAATTAGCTTTTTTTGTTGAAAATTGATCTTTGTAGGTAAAAAATTCTGCTATTTTGTTCAAAGTTAATTCTTTTGTTCAATATAAACTATTTTGTTAAAGTCATCTTCTTTAGTCGAAAATTCATCGTTTTGAGTTGAAAATTCATCTTCTATGGAAGAAGTCATCTTTCTTGGTTAAAAATGTGTCTTTTTTGGTTGAAAATTGATCTTTTTTGGAAGAAAATAAATCTTTCTTTTGATTTCGAATTGAACTATTTTGTTGAAAAACTAAACTAAACTAAAAACTTTTTCAACGGGCATAGTACTTCGCAAAACAATCCAGAAAGAAAGACAGCATTATACAAACACGCAAGTGAGTTTAGGTATAAGTTTAACACCAAAAATGTTAAAATATTCGATCTAGAAAGCAATTCTCAAAAAAGGAGTATATTACAAATGTTACATATTGTTAAAAATAAAGGCACTGTGAATTTTAGATCAAACACTAAAAATTTAAACACAATATATCATGATACCACAGAGTTATTTGGTAAACTTTTATAAATTTCAACTAGTAATCTTCTCAGTTCCTAACCTCCATTCTTGGAGCATGCCAGAACCATGTGGTCTGCACACATTTTATTATTTATCTTAAATCTTTAACTTGAAAAAACATGTTTTTTACCAAAATCATCTTTTAAAAAAACCTTAGTAACTTAAAATAAAGGCAATACTGCATTTTCTTAATATAACATACCAAATTCAATTTTCCAAACTTGACGTTGTTTTCTACTTTCTTGGAACTTTAATATTTTTTACTGTGAGTACCTGATCTTTTTCATGATACATTCATCTCACATGCTACGACGATCCTTGTACATTTTCTGTATTTTCAGTCCTGATGAGGCCATGATATGGCGAAATGCATAGATAATTCTCTACATAACTAAGTGTTGTATTATTTAGCTTCAATATTTTTAGACCTAAGGCCAAAACAAAAACAACGTCTACATAAATAAGGTTCTGTAAGTTCAATAGCTTAATATAAGTAATACAAAAAAATTCAAGAACAGTAATGCTTTTAAAGAAGCTAAGAATAATGAAGTATTTAAATGTCCGCTTCAGGAAACCTGTTATAACTTTTTTACCCGTTACTTGATCTGGACCCTCAATTTTGCGCGATTATAAAACGTGAAACTTTGAAAATGTAGATTAGAAAAATTCAGAGAATGAAAGTCAGTAAAGCAGTAATTGAATGACTAAGACGTTCTATGGTACACTGATTGGTTAGCCTATACATAAATCAGGCTTGACTGAAGCTCGTCGCCTTAGGACGTGGCGTGGGTAATTTGTACATCGAGGCTAATAGGTCGTCCTCCGCGTCAGGGAAGATAAGATATAAGTACGCAACATGACGTTAAAGGTTCGTTTAATACCAACTATCCCAGATCAATGAGTGCTAATTATAACCTGGAAACCGATAAGATCTTCTTCACAAAAATCGAAAATCACATGTAGGTTTATATGTTTTTATATTTTATATGTTTTTATATTTCATATGTATGTGTTAAGTCTTTTAATTACTGACAGTTTATTACGGAATGAGTACTTACTGATTTTGATGGGATCTTTCACACTTGTAGAACTATAGCTCTACATCATACTAGGTAAAATCCTGATTTACCAAGATGCAATACTGGATCCACCTTATGTAATTTTGCAATTTTGACCTCAAATTTGAATTTAGCGACATCAAACAAATTCATCAATTTATTATTCACAACACTTCATTATTGAAGACCACTCTCCAAAAGCCGAAAGCCAAAAATCAAATAAAGATAACGCCGACCAAAATTAGTATATATTTTCCCTCTGACATCTGATTTATCCTCACTATTTATAAACAAAGAACTGTTATACCACTTTTCTCTTAAAACTGATTCCTTGACAAAAAACAATATTCCATAAAATCGATCAACGTAAGGGGGCCAACACAACAATCCCAAAGGTGGGCTATAAAAGCACGTCTTATAATCTTCTCAAATCGATGACTATCTTCATCCTGCTTGTTTCCCAAGAACAGATTCTCTTTCAGACCGTTAGCACACACGAAACATTCTTGAACTTCTTTAACTGCTCTGTATAAAGAAAATCTGCATCTGTATCGTTTTTTATCTAACTCCAAAAGAGAGTTTTCGGTCCTAGGCTCTGACAACAATTCCAAGGATGATCAATAAATACACGTCTTCATAATCTTCCCAAATCGATGACCATCTTCATCCTGACTGTTCCCCATGAACAAATTTTCCCTCGGAACGGTTAGCACACACGAAACATTCTTGTACTTGTTTTACTGCTGTACACAAAGAAAATCTGCTTCTGTATCGTTTTTTTATCCAACTCGAAAAGAGTTTTTCAAAAAGTATATTTGGATTTGAAGGTCTATGAAAGCATACCTTGAGTAAAGAGAGGTATCAAACCTGATTTCTCCTAATCCTCAATCTTCATATTGGTTCCGTTCCTGAGACTCGAATCTGTGAAATTTGCGAAGATGGTTGAAGAATAAAAGAAGGCAAGTAAAATAATGCAGAAGAAGATCCTATCATCTGTTGCTTGAGGAACATGTATCAAATTGATGCCTAAGAATATCTGGTAAATGTTTTCTAAACACCATATGTGGGGTTCGAATTTCAGCAGTTGTGAAGGTATACAGATTACAATGATAAAAAAGATGGATTTCAGTTGGATGACGTTTTGAATTGCGCTTCACGATACTCAAGGATGGATCATCTACTAGACCTACATCCATCCGAAAACCCTGAAGAACTTCAAGTTTATTGTGAAAGACAATACTCGTTGATGAGTATTCTTCTTTGCTGTAGATCTTCGAAAAACGGTTGAAAAAATACAAGTTTGCTGATTCGTTTGAAAGAGAAAAGAAGTCACTTGTCTTATAGATAATTTCCAAGATCGAAATTTTGTACATCAAGGAACAGTTGGGCCTTTGTTATCGTTTACTTATAAAGAGAGGACTCGTGCCCTGTGATGACAGTGGAGTAGAAGAATGCTTTGACCATGTATCTCGATGTCCTACTTTCAGTGCTTTTGGGAATAGTCTTCCCAGTTCATTTGACAGACCGTGCTTACAGCTGTTATGGGTTAAAGTTAATAATGCGACATACAAGCACAAGATTTGTGTGGTTATGAAACATAATGAAGGAGACAAACTGCTTCCTCAGTTCCGATGCATTAAAAATGTTTTGAAAAATGAGAACGATGACAATTGCTTTGTTTGTAAGCGTTTGACAAACAATGGCTTTGACAATCTGTTTTATGCATATGAGTAAACGTGGACATCACAATTAGAATGTGTGATGTTCACAGATCCTGTGACCCAATTTCCCATTATTTCTCATCAGATGGAAAGTGGTTCTTCATATGGGCATATCCACGGAAAGTGTCATTTTTCTATCACCGTGATTTTATAGGTAAACCTACAATCAAAATACAAGTTATACTGCATGAAAATTTACACTTTATGAATATAATTTATGAGAACAAAAGCTTACAGTCATTACGGAAACCCTCATGAAAAGATATAACATATAATGGTCAGACTAAATTCCAAAAATATACCATTATAATATTTTTCACCAGTTACAAACTAAATGATCTGGGTGCTCACAGCTTTTCTGCGCAATGTTTAAAAATTCTGAGAAAAATCATGCCAGTTCAGTAAATCATGGGTTACTGAAATTTTATGGATTTGATATTGTGCTTTGATTCCTAACTCAACAAAAAAATCTAAATATCGTCTCACCGTTTTTACGACTCAAATGTTCCCTCCAACATCTGTAGATGTGGAAAGTGAGCGCAACTACCCAGATAAAAAATTCTTCAATTTTTTATTAGATTTAGATGTCCGACAGGTACCACATAAAGGAAAAAGATGTGCTGCTAAAATTGTATATCACCAACACATTCAAATATTAAAAAATCTGAATTCGCCGAAAAAATGTTCCCTCCGTCATCGTACTTTCCTCCAAGACTCCTTGAAGCACACTTTTCTATGCTCGCGGAAATTAAGCAGTATGTTGGGCCGAAGAATTTTGCCATGGATTAAGTCAATATTGCAGTGCGCGCGAAAGTTATGTTCAAGTTAAGGCTAAAACGTCCCCTCCAACATTTTAGCGAAAATGTCCCCTCCAACACTTGCAGCTGTGAAAATTTCGCGCAATAAGATACGATCACATTTATTACTCATTTTGCTGTATTTCGACGTCCGAGAAATGTCTCTGTAAGGAAAATGATTTAACTGAAAAATCATGTGTATTTAGTAAAAAAAACAAAAATATGTATATAAATGGTTTTTCTTCAACAGTAACTTGTCAAATTAAAAACTTAATTATACAGAAAAGTTGCATTTTATTGAAAGGAATAACTTCTGTCTATAATTTTTATGTATGAAGTTAGAATATTTTGAAATATTACAAAAAATAGTTGAATAAACGAAAAATATTACTTGTTTCTGTCAAATTACTCGTCTAAAAATATTTTTCGGAACAAAGGGATTTTTATGTTTCACTTATAAATTCACTAAAATTCTTTAAAATTCACTAAATATTATTCATTCAATTAAATTTATGGACGCAATAATTTCAATGTTTTGTCAGAACTACGGGCATGCTCAGAGGTATTGACCAAGCTAAAAAAATATGTTTCTATATGTATTTAGAATGTAGGAAAAAAGATTGAAATGTGTACCTCAAAATTTGTTTTGGAACTTTTATCTTGGAAAAAATGACACTTTCTGTGGATATGCCCATATTCGACGGATAAACGCAAGATTGAAGTATTTATGTATCTGTATGATTTGTATGTTTGTAAACATTTATCAACGAATGGATAACTGCGCGTATATGAATTAGCTTGGACATCAGGATTTAGTTTCTAAATTTAGTTTATGCCGAACAATATTTTGTGTATTGAATGCAAATTTATATATTGTAAGGAAAATTTGTAAACGATGTAGTATAAGTGGAAAAATATTTGGTAACATGCAAATTCAAATAAAAACTTATCAATAATTAATCTAAAGAATTTTTTCTTCAGCCAGCAATGCTGCTTGTGACAGATGCATCCTATTGGTGAGAACGTTTACTGCGTGGTTGTGATAACCACATCCTATTAAAAATAACTTACACTGTATAGTTGTGACAACTACACCATATTAGAGATAACTCCCACTGTATGGTTGTGACAACCACACATTTGAGACCTCATTACTAGACTCTTACTCGTACACAAACAGCTATGTGATTGTAGGAACTACAGTTGTAGTTGTACCATATTTCACTATTTTTTGCGGTTGTGACAACCATATTTATGGATCTTACTTCCATACAGTTTTCGCCGCGTGAGGTCCAAAAAATCTTTTGACCTCATGTAGTGCAGGAATTGTTAACGATTTGTCGCTTTGTTGAATAAGAATATAAAAAGACATTTGGTTCATGATTGTTACGTGGATAGTTGAAAGAAGAAATTTAGAGGAGCGGATAATTCTTGTATGTAGGGTATTTCATCTTTTTGTTAAATAGAATTTTATAAAGGAACCAAGTCTTAACTCATGAATCACAATGAAGAGTGTACTATGCATTGCCTAATTAAATTGTATCTTTCGTTGATTGACTCTTGCTGTTTCCATAAAACCAACATCATCGTTTAAACGCATAGATCAAAAGATAGTTTCTTTTTATTTATATGATGGTAATAATATCGCATGTCAGGTCAAACGAGATATATACGAAAAATTGCAGAATTATAGTATTTGGTGTTTATTGATAATTTAAAGTGAAGATCAATGAGATTATCAGAAAAAGGGTTGATCTGAGTGGCGCCACCGAAACGTAAGATGCATAAGTTTCGTCTCAGGGTCTGTTATCCGCAACTGCCTATTAACGGGTCATAAATCCAGGCTTTATAGCAGAAAGGTACCTAACCTAAATCATTGGGACCCCTCGAGGGGAAAAAACGACAAGCGACTGTCTAAACTTGGCAATCAGGCCCACAATGTTTCCATCCTGCCACTTTTTTCAATGTTGAAAAATAAAACTTGATCTTCGGATGCCTTACACTGATTCGGTGAGTCTGACAGATCTCAAGATTGTAAATCAGAACCTTGAAAATTGGTATTATGAACACAAATCGCAATTAGAGTTGATAATAATTTGTTGACTACAAAAGACTGGATTGACAACAGAGGATAAGGGGATAAAAAATGAATTTCTTGATGGAACATGATGAACATGAGCTCTATCTTAAAAGAACTTATTAGTGGAATCTAATAAAAATAATGATAATAATAAAGTCTAGCAGCTGTGACTATTTTTAATTCAAAATGAATATTGATATACGGAAATAATTTAAGTTTTACGAATCTAATGTCATAAAAATGCTAATTTTCTGATTTCAGGGTGGTCGGAGCTGTGATGGTCAGCGCGGCGGTGTGTGGACGGATTCCCGGATTGGGCAAAAATCAGCGGGAGCAGTGCAAAAAATCGCCGCACGCAATGCCTGCTGTTGGAGAGGGTGCCGAACTCGGCCTCCGGGAGTGTCGACATCAATTTAGGCACCATCGCTGGAACTGTTCTCACGTCGTCAGCGATCAGATTTTTGGTCATGTTGTAGTCGTAGGTCAGTAAATTATTCTCTTTTATGCAAATAATTATAAGTTTTCAAAAATGGAGGGTTTTTTAATTAATTGTACTAAATATTCAATTCTTTCAATAATGCGACGGTTATTACAGCATTATAACAACAGGAATCACAGTGCAAAAGGAACTCAAAAGAGAGGAAATAGGGTAATTTTTTAATGAAAAAGGGGAAGAATGAAACATTTTTTTTAATATGTAAAAGAAGAAACAATCGTTTTCTAAGAAGTGTTATATTTTTAAGTAATGTTAAATGATTTTTTAAAAATAATTTCTGCCATAAAAGAATATATTTTATGAAATTGGATATACGTAGGTCGTTGGAAATCCATTCACGGCGATATAAAAAAGTCCGACAAAAAATAAAATTTGTCTGGTGATGTCGCGGTATTGTTTGTGGCTAAAATATCTTGTTTTCACAAATAAGGTATAAGACACGTATTTTTTGCTCTTACGAAAAAAATCTTTCACGTACTTAGGGACTGCTTGAATATTTAGGTGAACAGGGTAGCCACAAAACTTCATTTTGAAAATTCTCTGACTTTTCACTGATTTTACTCTGCCTAATTTTTCATTTTCCCAAACCATTAAGATTCAAAGACCAGAATTCTAGTCTTGTAACATTTTTAATATAGAATCTTTTATAAATGGAATAAAACAATTTGAAATTTAAATGGATAGATTTTTTATTTATTATTGTCAGGGCTACCACAGCCTACTTTACTTGAAAAAACTTAAAAAATTACGATAAAAATGTTCGAAAATGATCGATGAAATTTATAATAATTTCAGGTGAATTTGAACGAATTCAGGACAATTTCACAATACTGCAAAATAATTCAAGTTGAACCCAAGAGAATTCAAATGGATTGGAAAAAGTCCAACAAATCCAGAAAATTTCATGGATTTCAGTTAAATTAGAGTGAACTTAAAGTAATTGAAGAGAAATGAGAAGAAATAGATAAAATTAATAAAAATTCAAGGGAATTCAAAAGAATTTAATGAAATGCCTATGAATTCAAGGTGATTTTAAAAGACTTTAGAAGAAAGTAAACAAAAAATCAAGAAAATCCATTCACTTGAGTAGAATTAAGTGAATTTAGTAGAATTCAAGTGAATTAAAAAAATTAAAAAGAATTCCGAAGAATTCGGAAGAATGCAGTATGAATTATAAGTATTCAGGGTGAATTCCAAATAAATTCAAAATAATTGCAAAAAACGTTTGAAAATCTCTTCAAATTTTTAAAATTCTACGAAATCCCTCACTTCTTATGAATAAATTCTTTGAAACCTATTAAAAAATTATAAAATCCCGTGAAATTCTATGAAATCTGATGATATTTCACGATATCCTGGAAAATTTATTAAAATATCTTGAGAGCTTTTAAAATCCCTTGAACCATTAAAATCTTCGAAAATCTGATAAAATTTCGTAAAATTGTTCCATACCATTCGAAATTCTAGAAAATTCTTTACAACCGCATGATTTTTTTTATTCCTTGAAATTTTTTTAATCCTTTGAAATTTCTTAAAAAATGTTTAATCTCTTGAAAATGGCTTGGAATATTTTAAATCCTTGAAATCTTTTGAAATCCCTTGAAACGTTTTAAAGCTCTTAAAAGGTCCATGGAAGTTTTAAAAATACCCTAAAATCTTAAAGAACCTTTGTAATATCTTCAAATTATTTAAATATATAAAGAGTTTCCGTAAATCTTTTCAAAAACCCTAAAATATTTTAAATTCTTTGAAACCTTTTGAAATCCTCTGAAACTTTCTAAACCTCTTGAAAATTCCTTGTAAATTTTAAGAAGACCCTAAAATCTTAAAAAAAAACCCTTGGAATATCTTCAAATTATTAAAATATATAAAAAGTTACTGGAAATATTTTCAAGAACCCTAAAATACTTCAAATTCTTTGAAACCTTTTGAAATCCTTTGAAACTTTTAAAAGCTCTTGAAAACTCCTTAGAATTTTCAAAAATACCCTGAAATCTTTAAAATACTTTGGAAAACCTTCAAGTTATTGAAATCTATTAAAAGTTTCTTGGAATCTTTTAAAATACTTCAAAATATTTCAAATCCTTTGAAACCTTTTGAAATCCCTTGAAACTTTTTAAAGCTCTTGAAAATTCCTTGGAAGTTTTAAAAATACCCTGGTTTCCAGGTTTTCCCTGACCTTAGGCTACCCTGTTGTATTTTCAAATATCGTACATTTAAAGAGAAAAAGGCAAGTTGTTCGAGAATTGGGAAAAAAAGGGGAAACACAGGAAAATAAGGTAAAGACTGTGTTCGCTGTAACAAGTATTTAACAATTGAAGATATTATTATCAAAATTAAAAAATGTTGCACTAGTTCTACAAATGTTCCTTTTTTCTGTTATTTATAGTTATTTGTTTATGAAATAAATGAAAATATGCATTTCATATAAATTTCCTAACGATTTATGTACTATTATTATTTATGATGCCAGTTATGTACTATTTTTATTTATGATACCAGGGAAAGCTTAAGGTAATAAGTCCATCAACATTTTCATTAGTATATTAAATGAAAATGTAGCGCCATCTATTTTTTTACATAATAGTTATTAAAATGATCCATTCATCTACACACAAAAAATCAGTACATGCGTCCTAAACTACGACCCAAGACAGATTTATTTATAAATATCTTCGATAAATGTTAACTCTGACTGAAAGAATTTTAAAGATTTCACAAACATTCCACAAATATTTCAAAAGATTTCAAAGATTTTCTTGAAACTAAAACTATTTCAGAAAGATTTCGTTTCGAAGATCTTGAAAGATTTCAAAAGATCTACTAGCTGAAAAATAATTTAACGAATATTGAATTTATTGTGTAATAATGGATATTGCACTCATAAATATTAGGGCATAATAATTATCCTCGAATATTATTTCTTCACTCAGAGTCGGTTTCTATTTGACTCAAAATCTTTGAAATCTTTGTGGAATATTTGCGGAATCTTTGAAATCTTCGTGAAATTTTTTTATCTAAATTTAAGGGTAAAAAATTGCATGAACTGAACTTTTTCATTGAAATAGGTGTAAAAAAGCGAGAATGTATGATTTCTGAAGAAAACTCAATTTCGTCAAAAAGTGATCTTAGCGCCGTTTAGCTTTTCCTGCTTAAATTTTGATTAGCGTCATCTTTATTTAATTTTTGGCTTTGGGTATATGTTCTCCTTGCGTACATTTTTATGAGAGACTGCTGCGAGTCATATAAAATTAAAAGTCTTCGTTTACGAATATGAGTGGTGATAAACAAAGTGTTACTGATACTAAAAGTTTTGTTTCGTAATGTTATTTCAGCCAGATAATAATTTTGATAATGATTAAGAGTAATAGTATAAATGAGCGGTTGTGTGTCATAACAGACTACTTGTATTTTCAGAAGATACTTGTTTTTTATTTTTTTTGCACATAAATTTATGAAGAACAAATGAAAAACAAGTGACTTATAAAAATGCTAGTATGCTGTTATTGCACCCCACGGTTCAGGGGCGAACGCAGAAAAAAATTTTGGAGGGGGTTTAGATGAATATATTTTAGAATATATTGTAGAATGTATTGATAAACGGAAAAATTCTGACATTTCGGGGGGGAGGGGTGACCCCCCCTCCTGCGTTCGCCTCTGGTAAACAGTAAAGTAAAGTTAGAAAATAATTGCAATTAAAACAAATGAGGGGGTAGAAAACGACAAAGTTCTCAGAGGATGTTTCAGAATATCTTTTTTTTTTTCAATTTTTGGAATTCTCATGAGTCTTTCCTGATTTCTCTTAGATTCTTCTAAATTTACTCAATTCTACTAAATTCACTCAATTCTATACGACTCTATCGGTTTTTCAATATTTTTTTTTTAAATTTCCACTGAAATGTTTTAAACTCACCTTGAATTCTCAGGCATTTCATCAAATTTGTTTAAATTCCGTTAAATTTTTCTAAATTTACTCAAAATTTAATAATTTCAATGAATGTTTTAAATATTTCTCAATCGTTTTCAATTCACTTGAATTTCTATAAACATCGAATTTTTTGAATCGAATTCTATTTAAATGATTGTTTTTTTTTTATTTATTTTTTCAATTCATATAAATTTTGTTGGATTTGCTCTACGTTCCATTCACTCCAATTTTACTCAAATTGCTGGAATTTTTAGGATTTCTTTTTCGATTTCTTCTAAATTTTTAAGGATTTATCCTGAATCCGTTAAAATGCACATGGAATTTTTATAATTTATATCGAATTTTTTTTCTTTGATTCAAAAGAACATTAATTTCATTATTGATGCACATTATTCACTTTTAGTGAATTTTAGTCACTTGTAGTCACTTTTTCGGTTTAAGTAGATCACTTTTTCCAAGTAAATTAGGTTGTGGGCAGCCCTGTAAGTCCCTCAAAATGATTAAAAAGCACTGTGAATCTTGTAAAACTCTTCGAAATCTTCAGAAATGAATTGAAATTTTGTGAAATACCTTGAATGATTCTGAAGTACTTCGACAATCCTTAAAATTTCTCTAAATATTTTGAAGTCTTCTAATCATTATTATTATTTCTCATAATAATATTTATAATAATCAGAAGACTTCAAGGTATTTAGAGAATTAGTTAGAATCCATAAAAATCTTGTAAAGTCCTTTCATAGTCCATGAAATCTCAAAAGATTCTTGAAAATCTCTTGAAATATTCTTGGATCACATAAAATTCTCAGAAAATCTGTTAAATCCCTTGAAGTGTTTCAGAATTACTTGCAATCCTTTTGCAAGTGCTGTAAAATCTCTTGGAATATTTTGAAATATTACGAGAATCCATTTAAAATCTTTTAAAATACTTTGCAGTTCCTCAAAATTCTTTGAAATCCATTTATACCTTTAAATGTTTTGTGATATGCCCTGAAATATTCTAAAACCTACTGAAAACGCTTTAAATCTCTCAAAATCCGTTGAAATCTTCTTAAATCGATTAAAATTTATAAATATTTTGTGAAAGTCTATGAAATCTTTCACGATTCCTCACAGTGTATAGAAATTATTTGAAGTCCCTGAAAATGTTTTTGAGTTCCTTGAAATCCCATGACATTCTTTTTAATGTCACAATCCTTTGGAATCCTTTGAAATTTTCCGAAATTTGTTGAAATAACTTGAATTTATTTAAAATCCTTCGAAATAATGCGAAATACTTGAAATTTTATTACATTTTTAGCAAACTTCCTAATAATTCGAATGATCAGCCTCTCGGCATTAAAGAATTGACGAAAATGATTGTTTCTTTTTGATTCAATGAAATTAAGATTTACTCTCTCATCGAAGTATATAATTTAGGATCTCTATTTTCAAGAACAATGAAATATTTCGCAATCAGAGCGATTACAAATTAAATTAACAGGAGTAAACAAATTAAATTTTAGCAACGGATTTCATTTTTTAATTTCAAATGTAATAAATGGAGCAATTTCAAATCATCCAGAAACCAATCAATTTTCTAGCACAAATGAGTGCGAGATTTTCGAGATATTTCGTTACATCACTTCTCTTTGAGATAGAATGTTGACACTACATTATTTTGTCCTTATGATAATCCGCATTAAAGTGTAGTTCACATGGAAATCGGAACTTTATTTTAATTATGATTGAGCACCCCTACACACTCCAAGTGAGCTCAAAGTGAGGCGTCAGAAACACCCATGGACCCTTAGTATCAACATTCGAAAGTCTTTTCAAAACATTCAGAAGTTATCAATATTTCAAAATGCCGTAAATTTCAATGTTGCTTCTCTCTTAACTTAGAATTGTTAATTAGTGATTAGATAATGCCGTAAGATGAGGCTAAACAAGATACATTTTTAGATTTCTCTCAAAAAATTATACGAAGGAATTGTATGTAGACGGTAATGCTTAGAATATATCACTTCCGACCCTTTCTTTGCATATCGTAAGGTTGAACATTTAATTTAGCTATAAGTAACTACCCAGTGAATATTCCAACGTTACTAACTGCGGTTAATGTTACGTAGTCCAAGGTAAGAAGTTACGTGGTTACTTGGGAACGTAACTTTTTTACCTGAGGGATTAACCCCCTTAATAATGTCACATTTTTCATTCAATATTTCTTGAAAGAATGAAATAAGGAAATAAAATATATTTAATAAACTATTTTGTGCGAGGCATCAACGTTTCAAATAAATACACTGGGACCTCGACATACTCTTCCTCGACTCACTGCCTTCCTAGAATGCGAGCGAGCTCGCACTTGTGGGTGAGGGGTCAAAGGCGGCGAAAGAAAGGATTGCCGCCGACCTCGCATTCGTTGGCGGGGGGGACCGAGGGGCCGAGAGAAGGGCGCGCGAGCTTAGCGGAGTTACGCAGCTCCCCCTGACTGTTTATATCGTAAAAATTCTTGGAATATTCTTACAGTCAAAGTAAGCAATACCCGAGACCGAGCTAACTCGAGGTTCTAGTGTAAATTCAATAGAAAATGCACTATAATGCATTTTAAATGAACGAATCAGAATAGGTTAGGAGTGTTAGGACACGGAAAGATAAGTGAGTAAATTATTTCTCATCTGCTTTTTATCACATACAAAAACGCAGAAGAATAGTATCGGAATGAATGTTATTAAATAACAACAATTTCGTTGGTATAGAAGGAAAACATGTTCAAGTGTATGTACCATATATAAACTAATTTATTATTATATAATTTCTTGAAGAAAATTATATTGTTTTTCAAGAACGATCAGGGCTGGAAATATTAGGCCAATTACTAACTTGTATCATTGATTCTAAGTATGGAAGAAGAAACGCAAATTTTTGTACAGGTTAAAAATATTTCAACGAAAACAATTAAAAAATCTTCGGACTTTCATTCAGAGAAAGGAAGATCAAATTTTAAAATATGAAATTATAAGTGGTCCGGTTTACCCAGCGTGTCCTGGTTAGCCACAGTAATTGAGACATCTATGCAAATGTTAAAAAAGCGCAATTGTTTCTTAATTAAATGGGAGCTTTTCCGAATATGTGTCTTAAATCAATAAAATTTTCATTATTTGGTACAGACTCTATGGTCGTTTATAATTTAACGGATAATACTTTTTACATTAATTTGAATTAGCAATATTACACGCACGCTACAGCGCGCGGCAAGCATTGCGTTGCAAACTAATAATATACAAATATAAAACAAAATTACTATGACTCCAATTTTAAATGATACAATTTAATCACTTTTACAAAATAATAATAATAATTTGAGAGGCATCGACTTTTAAATGCTCAACTGAGAATATTTTCAAGTTTAAAATAATTCAGTTTTGATTCCCTGATTTTTGCATTGATTTATCTTGAATGCAAATTTATTTTTTATATTTTCACAGAATGATTTAAGAGGGACTTGAAAAATTGGTAATCTGCTTGAAAAATATTCGGTTCTTAATGCTTTTTCGGAATTTCTCAAGTGTGCAGGATTTCAATTCAAAGTTATTATATAATGGAATAGTTTAATTTCAAATATGCAGAATGTTTCATTCCGACATTATAAATTGACACATTGTGTTGCAAATTTGAAACGTTATTTCAGTTTTGTAGATTTGAGATTAAAGTTTTTAGTTATAAAGATATCCAATTGGATAATATTTACCCTTAGTCGTTCCCATTTTGTGTATGAAATTTTTGAAGTTTTATTTTGAATCTGCCAAATTTTCATTGCTCTGAATATAAAACCCTTAATTGTAAAACAAAGAAATGGACATTTTTACGTTTTGAAAGCTGGAAATTTTAAATTTTCAACTCTCTAAATTTGAAAATGGTTTACTTTCAAGTTGTAAAATTGATTAATCAGCAGTTTCAAATGCTTAGTGCTAAAATTATTCATATTGATAAGCCGAAGAATAAAAATTTCTCCATTTTCATAGCTTCAAAATCTTTGAAAATGTACAGTTTTGAGTATTCCTCATTCACATGCTGTTTAATGTCGAAGGCGTTAAATTGGAATTTATTGAATTATTTGAAGTTCCTCATTTAAAATAGTTTAAATTTGAATGTTTTAATTTTTGCCCTCCTGAGATTCTTTTCTTCACCCTAAAATACTACCCTCTAATCAATATGCCATATATTTTTATTAACTTGGAAAATAATTTTATATTGCCCTTATGAAAAAATTTTTATAGGAAATTCAGTATAAGCCTACAATAATTTTTCTATAATTTTTATGTAATTACAAGAAAATATTATGGGCATTATTAAGGGAAAATCATTACAGAAAAATCAGTGTAGAAGTGAATAATATTGCAAATATTAAAAGAATTATTGCAGAAGGTAGAGAAACTGTGAATGAATGATTTATTTTGGACCACTCATGAAAGTGCATAAAAATTATGATATTTATGAGAATCGATCACACTTTAAAGAGCTCTCTTTAATAAAGGTATAATGAAACTTGGATACTATCAGTATATTTTTTATCCAAGATATTATTTTGAAAGACAATAAATATATTTGAAACATATGTGTCATATATTCTCATTAACTTTTTTTTGAAACATTTTATCTCTAGACCATCACTTATTGATGTTTATTAGTGATGGTCTAGGAAAAAAATGTTCAAAAAAATTGATTGAATTTTATTATACTGAGAAAAACTAATCTCACTACTCAGAGGATGGTATTTGAGGATTTATGCATAATAGGTACAGGAAGGTAAAAATTATAAGGTGCATGAATTTTAATTTGAAACTCTACCATTCTGGACGTCTTAATACAACCATTGACCTTCGATAAAAATGAACATCAAATTTATTTATTCAGGCTTTTAGTTCGCAATATTAATAGCCTACAGTATGTAAATTAAAAACTTCAAAATTTTGGGCATAATTAGGTGAAAATTAATTATTTAATCAAGCCTTGGTTTTTATTATCCTTTCAACCATAAAATATAGTTATTTCCAAACGATTAAATTTTAGAAATTTAACGATGAAACCAAACCGTTTTCAATATGTTGATACATGTTTCCAATTCACAGTGCTTTAATATTGAACGATTCTTGTTTGTGATGATTAAATGTTGAAAGTTTCAAGCTGAAAGCTGATCAAGAAGTAAGATACAATTTTGAAATTGACAGTTTTCAAAAACTTTAAGAAATAAAAGTCATACACACGTTTATAATATTTGAAATCATTTTGACTATTCTATATAATACACTAAGAAGGTTAAAAACTTCAATCATGCTAGAAATTAAAAAATTGTATTTGTAATAGATTTAAGCAATTCAATAATTCTTACTAAAACTAATATTGGAAGTCAAAATTGTTAGGCATTTTCTTTTTCTCAAGTATTTCAAATATTAAAAAAATAAGAAACATATTAACTGAAGAGGAAAATTAAAGAAACGTAATAAGTAAGACTCAAAATATATTTACTTCAAAAATATTAGATTCCAATTATTAATTTCATTTTTTTGTACAATTTCGATGTTTTGAAACTGATCCCAATTAATTTCGTATATTATCAATTGAATATTGTTTTATTTAACACTTACTCATTCATTTTTTAATTTTACATAATGAAATTAAACAATTTAAAGAAACAGGAATACAAACCAAAAGCATTTCAGCGAAGCAACTTCATGCTACGAACGGAAACGCTTGTAGATTATTGTATATAATTTTTGTATTTTTGAACTATTCGTGTCCGTTTTGAGATGAGGGGCTTCCAGGTTGAGAAGAAGATTCACCAGAATGTCTGTACCACCTTGGGGGGCTGCGGCTTCTGGATCGGGAGCGAGATTGTACACCATTCAAAAAACCAACTGGCAATTCATCATATACACCATATGTCATAAGTTGTCCTATACTTGTTTCTGACAACATATGCTCGTCAAGGTTATACATAACAAGGTGCTCATGCAGAAATATTGGTTCAATAATATAATTATTATTGACCCATCCAAAAAGATTAGCACCCCTTGCTACCAAAGTTGTATGTGCATCGAATGGAACTTCTTGTCCATTAATTCCCCTCCTGAGAAAAGCCAAATACGTGTGTACCTCAGGTCTATATTGAAGTGTCCTGATAGTTTCAAAATTCCAAGGACCTATTGGCATTCGTGTGTATACACCATATGTTGTAAGATTTTCCAAATTTGTCACTGATGGTAGCTGCTCGTCAAGGTTATACGTAACTAGGAGGTTATTCATTAGTATTGGTTTAATAACATTTTCCTTATCGAGCCATCCAATCAGTGTAGCACCTCTTGCTACCAAAGTTGTAAATGCATCGAATGCAAAAGATTGTCCATTAACTCTCTTCGTTAAATGAGCCATATACGTGTGCATTGCAGGTCTATATTGAAAGGTTCTGATAGGATAATCTTCCGGTTGTTGGCTTCCTAGTATAAAATAAGTGGAATCAATTATTAATTTTTGATATATTTTTTCAGATCTCTTGAAAAGCATAACTGCTTGAATATTCGACAAGGTTTTTTCAGTATAATTCTCATATTCACTATCATTATTGCAAATATTTGTAAGATAGATTGGAGAGGAGAAACTTAAACACCACAGAATCACGATACATGTCTAATTTAGAGAGGGAATTAAACAGACTTTTATTACACGCAATTATGGAAAGGTGAGTATAGTATCACAATATTGCTACGTTATCAGTTATATATATTTGAGACAGGTACCGCAAGCTGAATAGTTGTGTAACCATGTAAACAGACATCGTGTGAAAAATTGTATCTATCTTTTGAACTCATAAATTAATCTTTACACAACTAAAGCTACCAGAACTGTGACATGCATAAGTCTCCGACAAACTCAATATCGAAATGGACTGATAATCTTAAAGCTAATACATTAACGTAGTTCTTATTTTTGGCTTATGTATAAGTGAAGAAAACTAAGGTAGTGTCATAATTTATTCGAAATTATCACTTCAAACATTCCCATATAATATATGAAATGACGTAGGGAAATTTTTCGAGGGATACCACAAGAGATTTTTCTAATGAGATACGACTTGAGAAAATTTTGTAAGGTATCCCACGAGAAATTTGTATGTGGGTTACCTGTATATGAATTGTGTGTAAGGGATTCCATGAGGAAATTAATAAAGAGAATTACTAGGTACATGTAATTGACTCAAAAAAACTACATAAGAAATCGACATAGAAGAGGATTTGATAGGAGATGGATACTTCAGATATGAATCGATGTAGGTTCCCACATGGGTTTCTATGTAGTTCACTATGCGGCGATTTACAACAGTGTTCCGACCCAAATACTGAATTAATGTGAAAAAAGTTTGCAATTTGAAAAAATTATAACAGGAAATATATATATTTATTATAATCAGGCTAGAAATATGCTTAAAGGGAAAGGAACTAATTCTGAATTTGGAAAGGCCCAAGGTTTCAAGATTCAGAAAAGGGAACAAGAAGAATATAGAATATGCAGGCATGGAAATGTAAGGGTGAAAAAGTAGAAAAAAATTAGGAATTTGTATACCTCTGCTTTTTTAAGAAGAGTGGAATTGCGCGCATATGAGGGAGAGAGTGAAGAAAGCATCCGTGGCCATGAAAAAAGTTTGGGACATTCGTGAAAAAGTGTTGAAGGATGATTTCAGAAGAAGATTAATGATGCTTGAATTATTGATGGGAAGGAAATATACAATGTAAGAATGTAAAATGAATGTCAAAAAGTGGAAAAATTTGTTAGTATATGAGAACAATTCAAATGTAAACTAGGTTCGGGAAAATGTAATAATGAAGAAAAGTATATAGTATTAATGTAATCAATTCTGGGCGGAAAGGCTGAA
>JAUMHM010000071.1:23274458-23290506 GCA_032362435.1 Melikaiella ostensackeni | reverse complement strand
TTATTCAGCTTTTCACGATATGCCAATTGTACTTCTGGTTTCTGCAAATTCTCTATTCTAACTCGAGTCTGCTTCGGATTATTTTTAGACATTGCTTCAAATAATTGGAGATTCGTATGAAGCGGTTTAGGGATCGGGAAGGGAACTACATTGAAGGAAATAACATCTCCATTGAATAATTTGATAAATAAAACATGTAAGAGTAACATTCCGGTTACTTAAACATGCTAATGGAAATCTAGTGACAATGGAAAATGACAATCTCAAATGGTCCAAAATGTATGATGTTACTCGCGAATTTGTAAAATGCTTTTGAACAAAATTGAAATGCTACGTGGAATTTGTAACACTGGTTGTTTAGAATACTTTAGATGCTTCAACGACTTAATTCATGCTTTTTTATAACTCTACAATCAAAACACTTAGACTATATTTCTGACTTTCAGCGGAGTTACTGCGGTTTGAAAGTTTCAATTACACCTAAGCTTCAAGTTGTCCTTTTTCATGTTTCTGATTTTTGTCAAAAAATAGAAAAAGGCCTTGGATTTTTGAGCGAACAGACCATGGAATCTGTACATTCGATTTTTAAAACAACTAGGCTTGAGTGCAAAGCTTCTAGCACACGTCCTCATCATTCGAGTGAATTACTTAAAGCAGTATAAGAATACAATGCTCGACACGTGTAAAACTAATTTAAATTCTTGGTAACTCATTGATAAGGGTTCATATGATATTTAGTTACAATATTTTGATCAATTTAGTGGAAAAAAATGCAAATTCATCTCATTTATTTAAAAAAGTCGATTTTTAACCCTTAAAAACAAGCCTTAAAAAAATCAAGAAAAAATTTAAGGTGCTAAGACCTTTCATTTAAAGTTGGTTCAGGCACACCGTGTACGACACTCGTTATAGCCCGCGTGGGAGTTAACTTAGGTTTCTATGTTCCTACATCTGTTTTTTAGTCGTAGTCAGTTTTTATCCAAGTATTTGAGGGCTAAAAGCTACGAGAGATGTGAAGGAAGTGGATGACCCTTTTAACACCCTTTATTACTTGGGCCATTTGCATGTAACGACTTCATTCATTCCGTTGGTATGCTAATTTCACGAGCAAGAACTGGGTATTTAGTATAATTAAGGATCTCAGATTATACCAGTTTTAATAAGTTCAAAACTCAAAATAGATTTAAAAAATCACAAGAGAAAAATGAGCAGCTTTTGCACTTGCAGGGATCATAGCGCAAAAGGAGTTCAAAAAGGGGGAAATATGGTAATTTTTTCTCAAGAAAGGGGAAAAATGAGAAGATTACACATTTATTCTCACACGTAGAAAAAAAACCATCTTTTTACAAGGAATGTTATATTTCTAAATAATGTTAAATGACTTTTTTTAACTCATAAAGTAATAGGGCCAACTACTTTAGTTTGCAATATATGCCGCTTGTACTTATTACTTAAAGTTGTAAGTCTTACTAATAAATTAGTAAGCCCTACAATTAAATTAGTAGTTCCAATTACTCAAAGTAGCAGTCTTAGCTATTAAACCTAGTATAGTTTCTAATCCTGAAAGGAAAAATACATCAATCATCAAAAATCGATTTCTTCTCAAGGGGAGCACAAAAACTTGGAGAATTCCTATTAAATCATGAAACACAGACGTAGATAAAAAATACTTAATCGAGCGACATGTGGAACTTTCAAGATTTTACCTAAGTAACTTAATCTCGTTCTATCCATGCAGTATGTACATTCACATGGAGATCCACGAGAAAAAATTGCTGCAAAACGATTCGAGAATTCATATTGAATTTCTTCTCGGATTCCAAGTGAATTTAATATGAATTTTCCCTAATTATTTTCACCTGAATAACTCATCGCTACGACGAGGTTATATTACTGACATGAAATCTTGAAAGATCCACCATGCCTAACGATTTAACTATTTTTTACTTACCTTGGAGTTTTTCGAAGTAATCTTCTAATTCCAAGTTTCCAGTGGATTCTGAACTTGCAGTATGTTTTAATAATTAATCCATGTCCTCGATGTGATCGACTTTCCCAAAATCTCCGAAATACTAAAGATGGCGACGATTGTGAACCCGACGCGATATTTCAGCGCGAATGTTGGCAGCACTGCTCAGACTTCAGTTCTACCAATGTCGCCAAGGAACAAAACTTATAATCTTTACTACTTTAATTTGTTGGGCTTGCAATTACTATCGTTACTAATATGAACTACGTAGGAGTACTGACGGCGACTTGTTGCCGCAGAAAACTGGTTAGTTAGTTTTACCATCGAAGTAGCCCGTGTAAAAATATTTCGTCTTGGGTTTTATGTTGACGACAGGCAATCAAGACATTTCCAACACTTGTTAAAAACGTTTTGAAAGTCTGGCTTATGAGACGAAGCCAGATTTTATTTATCTCTTGAACCAGGGAAAAGGTTTGCAATGTCCACCTGCCCTGACCAAAAGAGACATCCTTATACCGTCATAAAAGCTAATCCTTCTTTATGTTTGAACAATTTTGTAAATTTATCATACAATACGCATATCAAACGACTCTATTTTATTCTATTTGTTGTTACTATTACACTTGTTTTGCGAAAATTACGAAAATGTTGTCCGTTCCGTATTTCTTACGGTCTAGGAGATCCGTATAGAAAACTACAGTATTAATCTTTTTGAAGCAAATTTTAGATGACTATAGTCATAAAGACACACAAATTCAAGTCCAGATTATCTGCTCCCTTTTTTATTGGCCTTTAGCCAAGACATAGCAGAAATCTTCATGTCTTGAGACAAGTTCAGTTCGTCTTGCCACTGTGAGCTATAACCATAAACGTAAGACGAAATTTGATGTCTATGAAGTCTGGCTTATGAGACTGAGCCAGACTTCAATGTCTTAAAGAGAAAAATGGGACGTCTTGAAAACAAATCCAAGACGAAATATTTTGACATGGGACTTGACGCAGCTTATACCACCTCTCCTAATAAAAAGCTTGTTGTCCCAACCAACCATTTTTTTTCAGTACAAAAATGCATTCTCCTAGAGATCAAGGCCCCCAAAATTGGTAACTAAGTGAAAACAAATCCAGCTAATGACAGAGCAAAAAAATTAAGTAACTAAAAGCCGGGGGCGGTCGGACGCTAACTTAATTAGTGAAATTAACGGGGCCGCTCAACATGGTGAAGCTAAGTGCGTCGATGTACGCTTGAGATATTTCCCCTGCTCTTAAAGCGTTCACATTATGTACTCTATAAGATCTTTGCCTTCACGTAGGAGTTGTCTCGCATTAAACGTACGATTAACACGCTCCGTTAAGTCGCCGCTAGCGCGTGTCAGATTCAAAAATCCTTGTCCGCCGATGACAGGCGCTTGCCACTCTAGGTTAATATATTATTCCGAGCACGCGCTCGACATAGACTGCAAATTTCTAAAGGCATAAAAGTGATAAAAAATAACCCATATAGAAATTGTAATCAGGATTTAGAAGGACCCCGGATAGTTTTTCTTATTTCTGATCAAGCGCTGATCGGCAAAAATATAGAGGGCCTGGCTAGTTCTGTAACGCTGTTTTAGCCGGGCTCTATCTAGATCTTTCAACCAGGTCCTAACGGGAATACCCTTCCACCGCCCGTCTAGACCCTTTCTGTTTTTTCGTACGTTCAACATTTAGAAGTGATATAAATATATGTGAAAGACGGCCTGTAAGCGGAAAAATGAATAATATTTAAATACATACAAAGTTTGGATATATAATTTCGAATGTTTATATTTGTTGCTCTAAATTGTTTGCATATACTTGTATCACACAACATGTGAAAGTTGAACATTCTGAATCAACTATGACAATTAATTATTTACATTATTTTCGACTGACTTTCACTTATACCATACAAATTCAACAGTATCCCTTATATTTAATGTATTAAAAGCAATTTTATCTTTATTTTAAACAATATAACGTTATCGTGAAAGGTCAAAAAATACATTAGTTAAAATTTGTTGGTTATATTCACACTCCCTATTTAGTATATATGTTGAGTAGAATTTAACAAAACTATTACTTACCCTTTATTTAATAGAAATTCCGGTTGTATTATTTTCATCAAAAGCACGTGTTTATAAATGTTAAACACTTGGATGTTTCAGATGAAAATAAATGTTAGTATACTGCCATATGCAGTTTCAGCAGCTTTTTGTGTGTACACTAAAGTATAATTTAGTGAATATAAACTTCTGAAGATGGCACTGCAGTATATATAATGCAGCGCCATCCTCACAAATTAAAAAATTCAAATAATCCAAAAAATGCCATTCATTTAAATCAATCTGGAGTGAATTTAGAGGAATTTATATGTAAATTAAAAAATTGAAAACAATTCAAAAACATGAAAAAATTCATTGAATTCAGTAAGTTGAAAATGAGTTTAGGGAAATTCAAGGGAAATCAAAAGGATTGGTTAAAATGCCTGAAAATTCAAGGTGAATGTAGACGACTTTAGAATGAAATAAAAAAAAAATAGAAAAAAATCCATTGAATTCAAAAAATTCAAGAGAATTCGAAATAATTTAAAAGAATTCAGGATAAATTGATAAGAATTCAGCGTAAACTCCAAATGAATTCAAATTAATTGCAAAAAATATTTGGAAATCTCTTTAAATCTTTGAAAGACTACAAAATCCTTTACTTCTTGTGAATAAATTCTTTGAAATTCATTAAAATATTATGAAATCCAGTGAAATTCTATGAAATATGATGATATTTCCTGAAATCCTAGGAAAATTGATTGAAATACCTTCTTCTAAAATTCCTTAAAATTATTGAAATCCTTGGAGATCCCTCGAAATTTTTTAAATGCAAATGCCTTGGAATCTTTTAAAATACCCTTGAAAAATCAAATTCTTTGAAATCCCTTGAAATTAATAAAATCAATCAAAAATTTTTTGGAATATTTTACAATTATTTTGGAATTTTTGGTGATCGAATTGGCTTTAGGGTCCAGTAATTGAATACAATTTAAATTGCTTCAGGCGTTTCGGCACACGATAGTTGCCCTCTTCAGTGAATTTTATTTCTTATATGTTTTATACGAAATTTGTCGTCATAGATGATGTTTTATATTTACTCGTAATAGATGATAAGTTTACGATTGATGGTCAATATAATCCCACCTCTTCATATTTTATAATTCCTTAAAATATTTTAAATCTTTCGAAATGCCTTGAATCTTTTTAAAGCTCTTAAAAATTCCCTGGAGTTTTCTCAAATACCATAAAATATTTAAAATTTGTTAAAATTCCTTTGAATTATTGATTTCAATTAAAAATTCATTGGAGTCTTGAAAATGAAAAAAGCGTTAAATTATGAATCTATTAATTTCAAATTATTTGAAAATTGAAAATAGTTTATAAAGTTTCAAACGGACGTTTACGTTTATTGAATTACTAAGGCTTCCAAATTTACAGAGTTAAATTTTTATCGTCAAAACCTGTAAATTATTTAATGTTGAACAAATTCAGAATCGTCTCGTAAAATTATTAATTAATTTATATTCACAGATGATCAACTTGAAAAGATTTTTTACCAAAAATTGTCTATTTCGAACGCTTTCAATTTTCAATTGTTTAAGTCTTCAAAACTGCATTTTAGAATTCTTTAAATTGAAAATGAACGCTTAAAAATGAAGGCCTAAGTAGTAAATTTTTGAAGTAAAAGATTTTATATTTATGCATTGTAAACTGAATGATTTCATGATTGAAAAAATGAACAATTGAATGTAACATTCAAAAAATTGAAATCGAACGATTGTCCGGAAAGTTGGCAACGCCAACTTCAAATTTGAAAAAAATGAATATTGTGCTGAATTTTGCTCAATTGTACCGTGGAAGATTTTTTGAAACAATAAAAATTTGAGCACAATAATATAAAAAAAAAAAAACATTTTTTTATATCAGCCTCGCCAATTGGTTTTTTTGCAAAAAAAAATTGTGCTAAGTTGTGCCTGATTTGTGCTCTATTGTGCCGCAAATTTTTTTTTGAAAAAATGAAAATTTGAGCCCTGAAATTAAAAAAACATATTTATGTCAGCCGCGCCATTTTATTTTTTTTCTACAAAACAAAACTTCTGCTAGGAACTACCTACTACGCATACTACTGTGCTGCATATAGAAAGTTAAAATCTTGAACAATTTTCGAACAAAAGCGACTAAAAAAAACTAAAAAAAATCATCAATTTCAGAATCATCTTCAATCTTATCTTAATCTTATCTTCAATCACAAATCATACTCAAATTAATATTTTCAAAAAAAAATGTAATCTATTTGAACTTGGGACGCGTTTTTGACCCAGAATTTTCAAAAATACGAATTTCGAAAATCTAAAACTTGTGCTGAGTTGTGCTAGGCTAGTACGATAATTATTTTTCATGCCATTTTTTATTTCAATTCATATTTTCCAAAAAATGCAATCTTTTTGGACTTTGAATAAATTTTTGACCCAAAATTTTCAAAAATACGAATTTCGAGAATCTGAAACTTGTGCTGAGTTATGCTAAGCTAGTACGATAATTATCTCTCATGATATTTTTTACTCAAATTTATATTTTTCCAAAAAATGCCATCTTTTTGCATTTGGAATAAATTTTTGACCCAAAATTTTCAAAAATACGAATTTCGAAAATCTGAAACTTGTGCTGAGTTGTGCTAGGTTAGCACAATAGTTATCCCTGATGACAAATTTTACTCAAATTCATCTTTTCCAAAAGAAATGCAATCTTTTTGGACTAGGAATAAATTTTTGACCCAAAATTTTCAAAATTTTTGGCCAAAAAAACGTTCCAATTTCAAAAATATTGCCCTTTTTTGGAAAATATTGATTTGAGTGCGATTTGTCATGGAAGATAATTATTGTGCTAGCCTAGCACAACTTAGCACGAGTTTCAGATTTTTGAATTTCGTAATTTTGAAAAATTTGGGTCAAAAACGCGTTCCAAGTTCAAACAGATTGCATTTTTTTGGAAAATATTAGTTTGAGTGCAATTTTTCATTTGAGATAATAATTTTGATAGTCTAGCACAAGTTTTCGTTTTTCGAAATTCTGAAATTGATCTTTTTTTTGAGTCGCTTTTTTTCGAAAATTGTTCAAGATATTGACTTCATATTTGCAGCACATTAGTATGCGTAGCAGGTAGTTCCTAGCACCAGTTTTGTTTTGTATAAAAAAATGGCGCGGCTGACATAAATATGTTTTTTTTTATCTTGGGGCGCAAATTTTCATTTTTTGTCACTGTTATTTCTCATTTTTTCGTGGTCTCAAAAATTCCCGGTCATTTTCCGGTCCAGCGGCCAACCTGTCCTAAAGCAGGAGAGAAAGTTATTAAACATCACAAAATTGAATATATTTTTTAAAAATCATTTTTATCCCTCTTCTTAATCTGACCCGAGCCTAATTAAGAGGGCCATTACTTAGTGCCATGAGTTTTTATCGCCTTCTTGAGGAGGACATGTCCTCGAATATCGTCCCTAGATTATTCAAATTGGCCCCTGATGATAACCACTCACATCATGATTTTTTTTCCAGATTCCTTTTTTTTCTCTAGGATAATTTTCACCCAATTAGTAAAAACTTTGTTTGAATTTATAAGATACTAGATTTTTATACTTGTATTCACCAAGGGGCCTTCAATGAGTATTGCAAAATATTCCGCAACGCTTGAAAATATTCATGAAAACAAATATTGTAGAATATACTGCCAGTGAATTATAGAAAATCCTGGCATATTCTATAAATGTTCAAAAGAAGACTGGAATTTTTTGAAATTTTCTAAAGTATTCTAGAATTTTCTGGGATTCACAAAATATTCTTCTATTTCAACAATTCCATCTAAATTATAGATTTTTATTGACGTTATACATAGAATGTTCTGGAAAATAATATTCTACAATATTTTTGAAACATTTGAAATCTTTTGGAATATGTTGAAATTTTCTAGATTGGTTTATAATTTTATTGAACATTCTTCATTTGTTAAATTCTATTAAAATTCTGGAATATTCAAAGCTTTCCGAAAATTCTTAAACTCTTTAAACAGTCAATTTTGAAACGAAATTCTTGAAGAATTAGCTTTTAGTTCTCCATCATTGCCTCTATTTGGAAAAAATGAAGATCATTATTAGCATTCTACTCTTTACATTCGCGATTTCCCTTAATTTTTAACGTAAATGTAATATAATATTATAATAATTATTCACAATAATTATAATATAATATTACACTCACGTTTAAAACTAAGGAAATCCAGGAATGAAAGAAGAAGAATGCTAGTGATGATCTTATTTTTTTCTAGATAGAGACAATGAAAGAGAATTGAAAGCTGATTTTCCAAGAATTTCGTGTGAAAAGTGACTTCATAAATGACTGCTATATATACTAGGTTTTATGGCTTCTATCCGATAACAACGCTTTGTTTATTCATCAAAATAAATAGAGTAGAAGGAAGGAGATTGTCGCTAACAGATCTAAAAATTTTCCGTATTTGCTAGATTTATTAACCGTGGAACCTTCAGAATCGTTGAAGGTAAAAAATGCGTTGTAGATGGCATGATAGACCCAATAAAAACAAAAATTAAAATAATTTTTTTAACTTGTAAGCTTCTATCTCATGTATAAAAATGCAAACAAAGATAACAAAAATTTATATGCCATGAAGAGGCATAATAAAATTCCACTAATAAATTTTCCGTTACACATTGAATATACGTAACCTTTGTGCGAAATGTGTGTTGTATATTAGAAACTTAAAATTGTGTAATTCTTTGAAATATTTTTTTGAGACAGAATTATGTCGAAAACATTTCACTATCCTATAATATGAACAATTCTTCTAAGCAGAGACGGTACACTTTGAATGGCTCAAGTTGTTTAGAAGGCATGAAACGTGATGAAAGGGTCCTTTTTGACCTAAAAAAGGTTTTAGGATAGGGAGACGAAAAATTGTTGAAATTTTTTTTCCGAAAAAAACGGGTATTTTTTCCTGAAAATCCGATATTTTTCAAAATAATGAAGATAACTGACTTTTCCTTTTTTATTATTATGGAGGGTTTTCTAAATTTTCCATATCCAGAAAAAAATGAAAAAACTGAAAAAATTAACAAAATGCCGACAATTTTTCTGGAAATAAAAAATTTGTGTTTTTTTTTTGAAAAATATGCTAGATAAGGGAAAAAGTTCAAAGTGCAAATTGGTCTCCTTGAAGAGACCGACAGAAAGTTATTTTTTCATTTTCCATATTTAGAACCTCTTTTTGAGTGAAAATACAAAAAATTGACTTTTTTTATTAATATGGAGGGTTCACTGAATTATCCAAATCTGGAAAAGAATTTGAAATGATTTAAAAACTGGCAAAATAGTGGGTTTTTTCTGAAAATACAAAATTTGGGTATTTTTCGAAAAATCTGTTAGATACGGGTAAAAGTTTGCTGTGAAAATAAAGAAGATTCGAAAAGACCTACAAAAAGTTCCTTTTCCATTTTTCGATATTCTGAACCGTTTTTTGAGTACATTTTTTGAGTAAAAATACACATTTTTGAAGGTACTCAAAAAACGGTTAGAAATATCGAAAAATAGAACAAATATTTCTGTAGGTCTCTTTAAGGAAAATAATTTCTACTTTCAATTTTTTCCCGTATCTCGCATAGTTTTAAAAAAAAGAAAACATTTTTATTTTCAGAAAACAAGCCGCCATTTTGTTAATTTTTGAGTTTGTTCAATTTTTTTCTGAATTTGGTAAATCAAACCTTTTTTGGCACCCTATCCTAAAAGTCTTTTTAGGTCAAAAAGAACGCTTATACCACGCTCCATGCCTTTTAACAATTTGAACCTATTTTGAACAAAAAGTTCTTGCCCCTTTTCGGATATTTTGAACCGTTTTTTGAGGAAAAATGCACATTTATATTCTTAATTTTTAAGTGTTTTCAAATTTTTCCGAATTTGCAAAAATCTAAGAAATTCTCCACAATAATAAAAAAGAAGAAGTTAATTATCTCCATTACTTTGAAATATACAGGATTTTCATAAAAATGCTCGTTTCTTTAGAAAAAAATTTTCAAAAATTTTCTAACAATCTATCCTAAAACTTTTTTTAGGCCTTAAAAATACTTGAAAATATTTTTTAATACTTTAAAATCCCTTAATTCTTGTGAATAAATTCTTTGAAATCCAATAAACTATTATAATATTTCTAATACCGTGAAATTACATGAAGTCTGGTGATATTCCTTGAAATCCTTTGAAATATTTAAAATCCTAAGAAATCCTTTGAGATCCTGGGGAGTTCATTAACCTACCTTATTCGGAGCCTTTAAGATCTCTTAAAATTATTGAAATCCTCAAAAAGCTTATAAAATCGCTTAAAATCCGTTGAATAAGTCACTTAAAGATCCTATTAAATATTTGGAAATCTTCTGACATCCCTTTAAATCTTTTAAAACTTCCTCAAATATTATAGATCCTGTTAAATCCTTCCATGTCTTCCGAAATTCAACGAAATTCTTTAAGACCGCATGGAATTTTTGAAATCCTGTGAAATCTCCTGATATATTTGAAAATCTCTTCAAATATTTGAAATCATGCGAAATCCTTCAATTCTCGAGAAATTCTTTGAAATTTATAGAAACACTATAAAATGTTTACAATGTTTGATATCCGTATTGTAATTTCTGAAAGATCATTTGAAATCTTTGAGATTTTCTGAAGTTCCTCGGAATCATAAAAAAATACCCTAAAACCTTTTGAATCTCATAGAATCCTTCAAAATCCTTGTAAGATTTAGGAACTTTTTTGCAATTCCATAAGAAAATTATTATCTCTATTAAAATCCTTTGCAGGCTTTAAAATAACATTAAATCTCTTGATTAATTTTTGAGAAATTCCTTAAACTGTCTTTAAATCTTAAAAATCTTTTAAAATTCTGTAAAACGTTTGAAAGTTTTGAACGTTCCTGAAAGTAATGAAAATCCTTGGAAATTCTATGAATTACCTTGAAAGCTCTTGAAATCTTTTGCAATAGTTTGAAATCCCTTGGAATCTGTTTTTTCTAACAGAATCAAAATAAAGGTTGCCTTTTTATATATTTTATACGTTTTTCATACCTCAACTTCATTATGTAATAAACCCTTACTTATTTACACAAATTGCATTTGTTTTAATCATATTTTTCCTGGAAATTTTGGGATTTTCTCTCTTTCTTGCTATAAATATTACAAGTGACTCTTTGAAAACAAAAATTTAATTTTTTTATGTTCAAGAATTGTTTCAAAAACTAATTATTAGTTATTTTCAGTATTTCGTTGTGTTTTCATGTAGAGCTCCACTTTTTTTCTTATAAATTTTCAGTCTACGTTGTCTTTTTTATATTGAATATCTTGATTTCTTAGCTTCATTATTCAACAAATTCTTTTTGCTTAAAGAATTTTCTCTCAGGAAATTCATGAACATAAAGAATGAAATGTATGTTTTCAAAAATCATTAGTTGTTACATTTATACAGAAAAAGAGAAAAAATCACCAAATTTCTAGGAAAAGTATTAATTTAACAAATTTAATTTCTGTAAACAAATAAGGGTTTTTTAATATGTTTCATTATTTATTTGATTACTTATATAATTTAATTCAAAGCGGCTTAATTTATGGGTGTAATTTATAGAAAAACTACAGTTATAAATAATGAAATGCATATTATAATGTATTTTTTATTATTTATGACTGCCGTTTTCCTATAAATTACCCCTGATGAGAAAGTCTAAATTGGCTTCGAAACATGTTGGTCCCCAGTATGTAGTATAAAAAATACGAAAAAAAAGAAAGAGTGTGAGGTTGATTTTGATTGACTTTTTTTCTCCCTCTTTTTTCTTGTTGTGTGTACATTTATTGTACATTTGTCTCAAATGAGCCGGAAAAGCAAGAAGTCTTAAAGTTTAATTTTGATTTGTCAACTTTTTGAGTGTTCCTTTTTCAGTATACAAAAAATTTTCTTCAGAAAGTCGATTTCATTTTGATCTTTAAGAAATTCCTTTATCTCTTAGCTCAATATATTCTCATACTCTCTTGGGTTACCCTTAATCTAAAAAAATATACATATACTTTAGGCGGTTTGGAAATTTGTTTATTTTCGGAAATCTCATTTTCTGGATTGGTCTACTCTACAATTATAGATATAATGTCGAAATACGTGTTCGATTTTTGTCAGATCGGATTTAAAAGTTCATTCTGATGTACTAAAATTGAATGCCGGATTTTTCGACATTCGACGAGCACCCGATCGAATTCAAAAAAATCCAATGCGATTGGGTGCTCATCGAATGTCGGAAAACCGACATTCGACGCGCGCCTGATGGGATCAGATTTTTCCGAATCAATCAGCCGCGCATCGAGTGTCGAAAAATCCAACATTCGGTTCACATCAAAATCTCTTCAAAATCGGATCGAATTATTTTGCACACGTCTACACGGAGAAAACAAGGAGTTTGAAATTGGGTAAAAATTAAGTGAAAATTGGGTATACTTCAATGCATCAAATGTGATTGAAATAAAGGAACTTCTTAAATTTGAAGAGTAGTAAATCGTAAGTAAATGGTAAGAATTGCACTGCTAACCTAGTGGAATTCATGATTAGTAACAATTACTAAATGCAAAGCCTTAAGTAATATTAATTATAGAGTATTTTTGTATGCAGTCTACGATTTCGATCTTCCTGTTTCTATTACATTTTATGAAACTTCATGTTGGATAAAGTCGTATTCACTTAGTGTAGAATGTTGAAAAAATGCATAGGAAATAATTCAAAATGAAAAAGAATATTTCGAATTTAGAGAGCTTAAAGTTTCACATAATTAAAAAATTACTCCTAGTCAGTAAAATCTAATATCTGTATTGTATTACTTGTAAAGATTGCCTCATAGCATGGTTATTTTAGTTTGGCAGGTAAGCATAGAATTCCAGGCTCCCCGAGGAACTTTGACCTAGCGGATAGAAGAAAATGCTTTTCAAATATGTCTTTTGCATTAAAAGAAGAATGATAAAAAAACTTGAAATTATTGATGAAACATTTCTAAAAAGTGTAGAACATAGTGCAAGAATAGGAGGAAAATAATGTTGTCCTTAATGGCCAGCAATGAACATATTTCGTGTTGACGTGCCAGACCAAACAGTTGTGCGTGTTATTTTGTCGTTGAAAGATCAAGCAGTTCATATTATAACAGTAATGATTGTGATTATTATTGATTATTTGTTATGATGGTTACCCGTCCTCGAATATCAGTAACTTTGAATATTGAATTGCAAAGGTAAGAGAATTATTAGATACTGTATTTATTTTCCCAGTCAGATACATGCCACAAGAATAATGTTCGAATTTCGATTCCCGAATAAACAGTTTATGAATTTTTTAAGATTGAGGAAAAACTTTTTGCGGGCAGAAATAATATTTTTTTGTTTATTTACAAATTAATAAAAAAATTCCCTTTTGTCCACAGATGATTTAAAAGAACAGTTAAATTGGTTGGAGATTGTATAGAACCGTGAAACACAATTGTACAAAAGTGGATAAAGGCGTATGAACTGAAAATACATATATTAATGAAAAACAAAACTCAAGCCTATGACTTCTTCAAGAAATATAGATGTTTGGTTCCAGGTGAAGGCTTGGGACAGAAAAAATGGTCAATATCTGGGATAAAAGAAGAGTCAGTTTTCCATACTGGCTTAGCCAGCTTTCACGTAACGCAAAATGTTGCGGTAATAATCAGTGTACATATGTTGAATCTTTCATGTATAAATGAAACCATACCTTTATTGTTAGACGAATAAATGATAAAAAAAACTTTTGATTTGTCAAGTTTCTTTGTTTCAATACCTGCTAAACTTGTATTAAAATAACAACCACGCCTGTATCATAAAACTCTTTAAAATGTAGGTATAATATGCTGTATAAGATCGCACCTCTTACTATGAACCCAACATACTAATTACATTGGCACGCTAGAAAATCTGTTAATACGTTAAGATAAACCGATAGTTGAAATAAGAGCTTTCAACATAGATCCATCGAAAAAATTACCATGCCCATGGCATAAGGTACTTTTCAGTAAGGAACTACAGATAGTAAGAGAAGGACCATCTTTCCTATTCACATGTACAAAAATTACCATGACCATGGCATAAGGTACTTTTCGATAAGGAACTGCAGGTCGTAAGGGAGGGCCATACTTTCTATTTACCTGAACAAAATTACCATGCTACACTGCACATAATGGTGTAAGCAACAGAATTTGTTTCAAGAATAACATATATGAATAATCACACTAGTTTTCTCTTATTTAACGCAAAAAGTATTTATGAAAGTTTCTAAAACAGAGCACATCAAAATATAGTAACTTAAAAATGGGCATGGTAATTTTTTCGATGGATCTATGTTGAAAGCTCTTATTTTAAATATCGTTTTATCCTAACGTTTTAAATGATTTTCTAGCATGCCCAATGTAATTAATATGTTGGCTTTCACAGTAAGAGGTGCGATCTTATACAGCATATCATACCTACATTTTCAAGAGTTTTATGATACAGGCATGGTTGTTATTTAAATACAAGTTTAGCAAGTACTGAAATGAGGAAACTTGACAAATCGAAAGTTTTTTATCATTTATTTGTATAACAATAAAGGTATGGTTTCATTTATGCATGAAAGATTCATAATATGTTCACTGATTATTACCGCAACATTTTGCGTCACGTGAAAGTTGCCTAAGCCAGTATGGAAAACTGACTCTTCTTTAATTCCACATATTTAAAAATTTTTTTTGTCCCAAGCCTTCAGTTGAACTCAAACATCTATATTTCTTGAAGAAGTCATAGGCTTGAGTTTTGTTGTTCATTAAAATATGTCTTCTCAGTTCATACGTCTTGATCCACTTTTGTACGGCTGTGTTTCACGGTTTTATACAATCTTCCAACTAATTTATCTGTTCTTTTAAATCATCTAAGGACAAAAGGGAAAACATTCGATTAATTTGCAAATTTAAATTTCAGAAATTAAGTAATGCCCAATGTGTCAGCACGTTACAAGAAATTGCATGAATTTTTACCAGAATTTCTGTCAGAAATCCCCCGAGTTTTCTCTCCGTGTACACAAAACCCTTTCTTGTCTAATTTTTGATGATAGCCGCACAGATTATCAAGTCTAGAGATAAGTTCTCTAAATCTATTTTCTCATTCTCGCAACTTCTCTTGAAGCATCATCTACGTTCTCGCCTTTCTGATCTTTAATCCCGATCGCGAACGGCTCTCGTGAAAGGTAATACCGGGGTTAACGGATAAATCGTTCCAACAGCGAAATAAAGATCTTGTCGGACTCGAGTGTAACAAGATGGAAACATTGATGCGTGGTGGTAGGACATGCTCCCTTGCGAAGATAACCTCGACTTTCGACCGCCTGTTTGCACCTCCCAACACTCTATGCGAAATTCTCTTCCAAAGATTCCTTTCAAAAAGTTATTGAAGTTTAAAAAATAACTAACAACTGAAATTAGCAATAAACTTAAAAACAATTAGTAAAAGCCGGCGGCAGACACCTATAAAAAAGGGTTTTGTAGCCTATTAAGCCGTTAATAAAGTCGTTCAAATATCCTTCCTCCCCTCACCACCCCGCACTTCCAGTCATTTCCCCTTCCCGTGCTACCACTTCCCTCCCTTCTTCTCAATTACCCTCACTTTTCCTCATTTCTTCTCACTTCTTCTGATTTCCCCTCATCTCACTCCGCTCACTACCCCTTAATTACCCTCATTGCCCCACACTACCCCTTTTTTGCGACGGGCGGACACCTGACCGAAACTATAAGGGTTTCTGCGCCCGGGGCTATGAAACCCTAAAAATCGGTTGAAGATCATCATTTTTAGACAATATCAAAACCATCCAATTCCAGGCTCTGCAGACAATTGCCTTGTGTCTCAGGGGCCGTCCATGAACTATGTTTCCAATTTTTGGCTATTTTT
>JAUMHM010000071.1:23254308-23268726 GCA_032362435.1 Melikaiella ostensackeni | reverse complement strand
GTTACGTGGACGACTCGTTATTGTGCAACATCTTTCAAGTTCACCTGGTATAAAAAAACATTTTCTTCGAGGAAGTTAACTTTGAAATAGGAATTGGTTGCACCTCAATGTTTTCTGGGACCCGTCATTGTACAACATCTACCAAGACACTAGGTGTGAAAAATGCATCTTCCGAGAGGAAGTTGACTTTTAAATGAAGAACTATTCAGAACTCAACTTCCTCGAGGAAGATGTATTTTTTACACTTGATGCACTCGGAAGATGTTGTAAAATGACGAGTCGTCCCAGTAATCGGTGAGGTGAGACCAATCCCTATACAGAACTAAACTTCATTGAGAAAGATGTATTTTGTATGCCTGGTGCACTCGAAAGGTGTTGTAAAATGAGGGGTCTTCCCAGTAACCATTGGGGAACGTCCACATAGAAAAAACTGGAGGTAAATCTTGTTGCAGGTAACTTTGTATTTTTATCTACACGTATGTGTGAAATACAAATATTACCTTTGGTAGGGAGTAAACTTTCTTTTGTTCTCATGAAAGTTGTCACGACCATCTGGAAAATTGGAGGCCACTAGCTTTGATCGCTGAAGCTGACGGTTGATGATGACGGTTGGTGAAACAGTCGAATCGGGTGAGCGCGACTTCATAAAGACGGTCATGACGAATTGTAAGAGCTCTCAAATGTTACTTACACGCGTGGATAAAAACAGAAAAATACCGTGGTGTCAGTATAATGATTACCCACATTGGGTAAATTTTGTTGCATGTAATCTTTACTACAAAATCAGGGTAAAGATTACTTTTAGTTTTCTCTGTGCAGTCATTATCTAGAACTCATCTTCCTCGAGGAAGCTGTATTTTTTATACCTAGTGCATTCAGAAAATGTTGTGAGATGACGGGTTTTCCCATCATCCGTTAGGGTGTGATTAATCCCTATTTAGAAATCAGCTGCCTTGAGGAAAATGTATTTTGTATATCTGATGCACCTGCAATATGTTGTATAACGACAAGTCGTTATACGTCCTTGAGGAAGATGTATTTTATATGAACAATCCCTATTTAAAACACAACTTCCTCCAGGAAGATGCATTTTATATAACTGGTGTGCCCGCAATATTTTGTATACTGACGGTTTTTCCCTGTAACCGTTGGGGTGGAACCAATCCCTAATTAGAAGACAACTTCCTCGAAGAAGGTGTATTTTCTACACCCGGTGAACTTGGAATATATTATAAAATGAGAGGTCTTCCCAGTAATTGTTGAGGTGTGACCAATTAATATTTAAAAGTCACCTTGCTCAAAGAAGACGTATTTTTTACACCTGATGCACCTGGAAGATGTTGCACAATGAGGGGTCATCATGGAAACCACTAATGTGCGACTAATTATTATTCAGAAATTAAATTCCTCGAGGAAGATATATTTTGTACACCTGGTGTACACGGAAGATGTTTTAAAATGACGGGTGTTTCCAGTAACCATTAGGGTGTGACCAATTCCTATTTAAAAGTCAACTTTCTTGAGGAAAATGTATTTTTTATACCTGTGCACTTGGAAGAAGTTGTACATTGACGGGTTGTCCCACTTTACACGAAAAATTTACCAGGAGAAAGAAAAGTTTTTAGACTAATTGTGGGTCGCTGAGAAAGAAAATGACATCCATTTATTTTTCCAAAGAAGCGTCTTCGAGATATTTGCAAAAAACGTGTTTTTTGGCTCTTTTTTCAGTTACTGGCATAAATCTTGATAACGGTTGATCCAATTAACATAAACTGTATTTCGTTCGAAAGGTATGATCTTCCACTTTCCGACTATATACTGTCCGTGTCAATCGGATTAATATTTTAGGGTGACAGGCGATGAAAGTAAAGAAATAGTGGATTTTCCGACCTTATTTGAACATTGTCGGAAAGAAGAACATACCTTTTGAATGATATACAGTTCATGTAAGCTGGATTAATCGTTTTCGAGATTTCTGCCAGTAACCAAAAAAGAGCCACAAAACACATTTTTTGTATATATTCCGAAAACGCTCCTTTGGAAAAATAAACGAAAGACATTTTCTTTTTCAGCGACCCAAAATTAGTCTAGAGAACACTTTTTCTTGTAGGTACACGCGACGAAACAAAAATTGATAAACTAGTGTAATGAACGCGCCCGCCAAACTACTTTTCAGCGATTTTTTGTTTTCTATACAAGAAAACTCTGTGGTTCATAACATCTAATAGAATTTTAATATTTTATAAAGTTTTCATGACAAATTTCTGAGTTATATGTGATTTTAAGATATTGGGCGATTTCGAGTTACGCATAAACAAGAGCTCCTTATCTACATGGTAGAACCAATAAATTCTCATGATTCAACCAAATCGTTTTCTGCCTGAATTTTCATGGCTAGAACCTTGTTATTTGGTCATGTCGACATTGAAGTTTCATTCTAATCTTGTTACACGTATGTGATACGATACAGAAACACTTATGATCATAAATCATGATTGCAGGGACATACTGCTGTGTAAGACTGTAATTCACTGTTCTAGAAGACGATTCCTTTAATTACATTGATTTCAATATAAATCCAAATGAATGGAATAAGATGGAAGGTGTGATTGAAAGTGGCGGTGTCACTTGCGGAATCATTGAGTACATACATATAAGCACGATATAAGCGATATATAAGCGATATATGTTACGAAACGGTGTGGCTATGAATATTCACTCTCGTGCATGATTCAGCCGCAATTTTCTCTTTCTCTCTCCCGGGACATATCACGGTTTCGGATCCATGTGCCAGACGATCTGTCTCTGTCGACCTTATCTCACCACTAATTTGTTCGATAGGCCGTTCCAGGCACCCGAAACACCGGCAGAAACATCCGAGAAGCAAACAGAAAACCATCACTCATCCGTTGATGTAACTACTATCGGCAAGAAAATTCCAGTCAGGTGGCCCCAAAAAATGCTAGCATAATAAGGGGCCATCCATAAACTACGTTACCAATTTTGGGCTATTTTTTTCCCCCCGGAAGTAACGTAGCCGTTGACTAAACACGGATTTCACCTTTATTCTGCGTTTTTTCGCGTTTCTAATGAGTTTAGTTGCCAATGTGCTTTCGGCAATGAATCGAAAATAATTAAAAGTATTGAGATATTAGACTTCAAAGACCAAAATACCAAAACAGATGATCTTTCGACCCAAGAAGACGAAATTTTTCGAAGACAGTTAAATTGTCAACAAAAAATTGATTTTCAACCAAGACAGAGGAACTCGCAATCACGAAATATGACTTTTCTACATAAAAGATGAATTTTTAATCCAAAAAGACGAATTTTCAACAAAACAGTTGAATTTACGACCAAAAAAGACGAATTTAACAAAATGGTTGGATTTTCAACAAAATGATTGTTTTTAACAAAATTGTTGAATTCTTAACCAAATAGCTGAATTTTCAAAATAAAAAGATGCATTTTCAACCAAATGTTCGAATTTTCAGCAAAAATTTGAATTGTCGACCAAAAAAGACGACTTTAACAAAATAGTTGAATTTCCAACAAAATAATTCAACTTTCAACAAAACAGTTGAGTCACGAAGCAAATAGCTGAATTTTTAACCTAAAAAGTTGAATTTTCAACCAAATATTTGATTTTTCATATAAAAAGCATGAGTTTACAACCCAAAATAAAATAGTTAAATTTCCAGTTTAGAAAATCACTTTTCAACAAAATAGAAAGAAGTTTCAACCGGTTGAATTCAACGAAAAAAACGAATTTTTAACAAAACAGTTCAATCCTCCACCAAATAGATGAATTTTCTACAAAGAAGATTAATTTTCTACCCAAAAAGACGAATTTTCAACAAAAGTGTTAAGTTTTCAAGGTCAAAAATCGAATGTTTTAGAAAACAGTTGACTTTTAAACTGGAAAAGAAGAATTTTCAGCAAGAAAGTTAATTTTCAATCGAGAAAGATTAATTTTCAAGCAAATAGTTGAATTCAACAAAAAAGATGAATTTATAACAAAATAGTGGAATCCTCGATCAATCAGATGAAATTTTAACGAAAAAGATTAATTTTCTACCAAAAAGGACGAATTTTCAACTCATAAGTGATAAGCTTTTAACCAAAAATGGAACAGTTAAATTTTCAGATAAAAAAATTCATTTTTAACCAAATAAACAACGATTTTTCAACAAAATAGTTAAATTTTCAACCCATAAATATTATTTTCCAACAAGAATGTTAATTTTTTACCAAATAGTTAAATTTTTGAATAAATAATTTGATTTTTAAGCAAATAGTTAACTTTTCTACCAAAATAGTTGAATTTTCAACCAAAAAAATTAATTTTCTACCAAGAAGCTTAATGTTCTATCAAAATGATGAATTTTTAACTAAATCCACTAATTTTCGAAAAAATTGTGAAATTTTGAAGCCAAAGAGACAAATTATCTACAAAAAAGTTGAATTTTAAACCCGTAAATATTATTTTTCAACAAAAAACTTAATTTTCTAACAGATAGTTACATTTTCAAATAAATAGTTTAATTCTTAACCAAACAGTCAATTTTTCTACCAAAACACTTGAATTTGCAACCAAAAATAAGAATTTCCAACAAAAAAGTTAATTTTCCACCCAATAATTTAATTTTCTACCGAAATAGTGAATTTTTAAGCCGAAAATATGAATATTCTACAACCAAATAGTTGAATCATTAACTAAAATGACGAATCTTCAACCAAAAAAAAAGTTAATTTTTTTCAAAGTAGTTCCACTTGAAACCAAATAGTTGTTTTTTTTCAACCAAAAAAGATGAATTTTCAGCGATACATTCTTAGTTTTAACCAAAAGATTAAATTTTCAACCAAAAAAATGAATTTTCTATCAAGAAGGTTGATGTTCTACCAAAAAAAATGCATTTTCAACTATATTTTCAACCGAGAAGTATGATTTTTCAATAAAAAAGTCAATTGTTTATATTTTAATCAAACAAGATTTGAATTTTAAATAAAAAATAGTTGAATCCAATAAAAAAAAATTGAACAAAATACATGATTGCTCAACCAAATAGATGAATTCGCAACTAGAAAAGATCAATTTACAATTGAAAATATCAACTTTCAACAAAAAATGGGATATTTATGTTTTTAGTTAAAAAAAATAATTCTGATCCAAGAAAAAAAAGGAATTTTCATGAAAATAGAAAAATTTTGAATTAAAGAGAAGACGTTTCAACTTGAAAAGATAAATTTTCAACTAAAAATGGAATAGTTAAATTTTCGATTGAAAAATTAATTGTCAACCAAAAATAAAACGAATTTTCAACGCAATAGTCAAATTTCCAACCAAAGAGAGGAATTCTTTCGACCAAGGAGTTTAATTTTTTACCAAAAAAGATGACTTTTTAACAAAATAGTCAGTATAATAAAGTATAACAAAGTATAATAATAGCCAGTAATTCAACAAAAATTTTGTGGTTTGCAAACTGTAAGAAGTCAAAGAAAATAAGAATTTTTGGGCACATTTAATAAGAGTCAAGTTTAGAGCACTATTTTTTATAGAAGAAGCAATGAGAAAAATTTGAAAAATTTCACGAAGGTTCTCGAAACATTTATGAACCAATTTTGGTTGACAAATTTTAAAAATATTAAAAATTGTTGGCTTAAATTAGAAAAATATACAAGCATACTATTCTTAGTTCTAATTAAGATATTGAAGCGATTTGAACTCCAAGCCGTTACGCAAAGTATCTGTAATTGTTTACAATTCTCAAAAAATATGCGATTGCCTTTTTTCTTCGTGAAAATCGCAATATTTTAAAACAATTTTTTGTATTGGGAAAAAAGTGTTAGAAACCAGCGGGGGTGTCTTTTTTTGTTAACTCGATAGCTCCTATCTTTCTTCTTTTTCATAATTTAAGCCAACAATTTTTAATGTTTTTCAAAATTTGTCAACAACAATTTATTCATAAATATTTGGAGAACCTTCCTGAATTTTTTCAACTTTCTCCCATTGCTTCTTCTATAAAAAATAGTGCACTTAGCTTTCTTGGTAAATGTGCCCAAAAATCATTACTTTTTTAACTTATTTCAGTCAGCAAACCGCAAAATTTTGTTAAATTACTGACTTAAGGCTAATTTACGTATATGATAATCAATTTTGAAATGACTATTTACTTGCTACGCTAGCATTTTTTTGGGGCTGAGTTCTCAAGTGTCAAAGCTACCTGATTGGAATTAATAAAATTGAATGAATGATAAATAAATAAAATAAAATAAAAATTCATACAAAGAATGAGACCATTGCAATTAGTAATAGTTAGAATACCTATGACGAAATTATTAATTAATTTGAAAATTCTTGCTCCGTTGGCAGTTATTCAAAGTCTGTAATTCTCAACGGACTTAATGAAAAATTGTATTAAATTAGAAATTTATAAACAATTCATAAAGTTATAAACTATTTTTTAAAATATCAAGGCCCATGGGCAGCCTTATAGCCTCAATAAAGAAGTTAATATTGGGATGAGCGCATTTTATTGAAAGATGATTTTTTAGCAAAGAATTTCATTTTTTAATTGTTTAAACCAAAATTATTTAAACAATTTATTTAAATCTGTGAGTCAGAGAAAAATTTAATAAGCCATTTGATTCTACGGAAAAAATTACATAGAGTACATATGTTAAACTAATTTTGTGTCCACTCAATTTGTTTCGTAGTGTAAATAAATAATTGCAGTGCAATTAAACAATTGGGAAATCAGATTCTTTTCATGTAGTCATCTGCCGTTTTGAATTTCAAAATATTAAAATTAAATTTGAAATCTGTGACTTAAAATACCTTTATAAAATGAATTTTTAAAAAATCGGATAATTTTTTGACTTTTGATCGCCGAAAAGTGGTTTCTGGCCCACTGTTCCAGGTAGCGAAACGTTACCCTCTAAGATAAGGTTTTCCCATGTTTAAGTTTATACATTGCGATATATTATTATATTTAAACAAAATAAAAATTTTTAAATTTACGGTGTCTAAAACTTACTAACAAATATATTACAATTTCGATGTCTTAATTATCTCCAAAGCTTTGGTTAACACGACAGTTGTTATTTTTTATAAACATATCTTTGGTCAATTCTTCTGGTATTCTGATTGGTAAATAATTCTCATATATAATTCTAAATTTCTTTGGTATTAGCATTTCAAAGAAATCTACAAAGATTTCAAAAGGTTTTAAATCATTTAACAAAGATTTCAAAATTTCAAAAGATTTCAATGATTTCGTAGATTTGAACATTTCAGAGAAATTCACAAACATTTAAAAAGATTTCAAAATATTTTAGAAGGTTTCTAAGATTTCGCAAAGATTTTAAAAGTTTTCAAAGATTTCAGAAAGATTTTAAACATTGAAAAGAAATTTACAAAGATGCCAAAAGATTGTAAATCATTTCACAAAAATTTAAAAAGATTCCAAAAGATTGTAATCATTTCACAAACGTTTCGAATCATTTCAAAGATTTCAAAAACTTCATAAAGATTTTAAAAGATTTCAAAAGATTTTGAAAGATTGTAAATCATGTCACAAAGATTTCAAAAGATTAAAATTCCGATATTTTTAAAACCATTCAAAAAATTATGAAAGGGTTCAAATTAAAAAGGCCTGCGAAACAAAGTAGAATTTCATAATAATTAATAATTATATCTCTTAGAGAATACCATTTGTTCAGAGCTTAAACATTGTTCTCAATTGTTATAAAATTTTTGAAATGTTACAATTTCTGAATACTCTTCATCATATTTTTTACAATTTTTTATTTATTTTTTCGTCATGTTATAATCAATAATAAAAAATATCACATTTTCGAATACTTAAAATGTGATTCCGGGTTTGAATTTGTATTTCCGATTAATTCCCAGTTTTTCCCGATTTCATTTTAATTCCTGGCTATATCCCGATTTTCTCGGTTTACCCCGAAATGGTAAAAAATACATTTTCGAGGATCACAGCGGTACAGTAGTTCAATTTTACGTAAAAAATGTGATTAAAAGGAGATTTTATTTATTATTAAAAACTTTTTATATCATATGGGTATCTTGTGAATGTTGCCCGAAAGTGCAATAAAATTGTTTGAATGTATTTTTATAAGTATGTAAGCTAGAAAGAAATAATTTGTAAAACACAAAAATGACTATCTGAAAATCCTACTTTTTCAGTTTTTGTTTCCTTGGACTTTTACATTTTTTTCTGATGCATTTTTATCAGTTAAAAGCTCTCAGATGTTTAAAACATTTTCAAATTTTAGCAAAAAAAGATTACAGTGTAAAAAAAATCAAAAATTAAAAAAATTATTGATCACAAGGGTGACAATATTAGGAAGATGAACAATTTTTGGAAATATGCAGTTTGCTAACCTTAATAGTAAACCTAAATAGAAAATTCAACGATTTTTTGTTGAAACGTCTACTGTTATATTTTTGGTTGAGAATTCATTTTTTTTATAAAAAATTTCAATATTTGCTTGAAAATGAACTCTTTTGTTGAAAACTCATATTTTTTTATATATAATCACAACTGTTCGGTTGAAAATTAATCTGTTTTTTTTTTGAGGTTCCAACTGTTTTGCTGAAAATTCGTCTTTTTTGGTTGAATTCAAATATTTTTTATTGAAAATTTAAATCTTTTTTGATTGAAATATCAAGTATTACGTTTTTCATTGAGAATTCATCTTTGTCATTGAAAATTTAATTATTTGGTTGAAAATTCAACTCCTTGATTGAAAATTCATCTATTCCGCTTAAAATTCCACTGTTATGTTAAAAATTTAAGTCCTTTTTGGTAGATATTCAGATTTTAAGATTCGAGCCTTCAAAGCCGAATAATGTTTTTTGAATATTTAAAATTGAAGTTAAAATTGAAGCATTTAACGTAAAATAATTTTAAATTGAAGAGCCTTTAAAATAAAAAAGTATTTGAAATTTAACAATTGTAAATAATGGGATCGTTCATATATTACGTGATACGTTTTTTTTGTCTATATCGTTGTGTTCTTTTTAATTTCACGGCAATTTCATTCACGTCTTTATTTGAACAAAAGAAAAATGCGTCACGTAATATATGAACGATCCCAATTTGAAATGGGAATTATTCCAAATGGAATAATTACAATTTCAAGGTCCTTAAAATTAGACAGCACTCCACACAAAAAAATTTTTGTATATAATTATTGTATATAATTTGTAATTACAAGTGTTTGAAATTGAAGAATTTGAAAGCACGTTCAAAATTGTTTGCTTTCAAATTTAAAGATCTCACACGCATAAATTAAAAACGTTGAAAATGGATAGTTTTAGCCTAAAATATTCTAGATTGTTTGGTTTCAGTTTGGAATCTCCCAAAATTTTACAACTTAAGGAAAACATTAATATTGTAACAACTTCAAGTTTAAATTAAACGCCCAAAATTGTATAGTTTCAATTTTTCAGTTTAAAGTATTTTAAATAAAAAGCGTACATAGTTCAACGATTTTGAACAAAAAATTTTCAAAATTGAAAATATTGAAATTTGTAGCCTTCGATTCTTCGAAATTAGACAATCTGTACAAAATTGTACATTTTCAAAGTGGTAGCCATCAAAATTGTACATTTTTTATTTACAGGCTTACAAACTTGAATAATTTTAGTTCCAAGCACTTAACATAGAAGATTGTTTCTTATACTGTCAAACTCAGTCTTAAAAAACTGAATAATACTCAAAACTGTACATAATCCAATTTGAAACCTTTAATATTCTGTAATTAAATATTCATAGTTTTCTAAGCCATAAAATTAAAAATGCTTGAATTTATGTTTTCAGCATAAACAATTATTTTGAACTAATGGCAATCAATATTTGACCGATTCAACAGGAAACTTTAAAAAATTTGCATTTTCAAAATAGAAATGTTTGAGAGGAAAATTTTAAATTAGATACCTTCTAAAAATTTCAAATTCAAACCTACTTGACTGAACAGTTTTACATTTGTAGCACTCCATGTTAAATATTTAAGCAAAAAACATTCGTGCTTTTTAATTCAAAACAATTCAACAAATGCAAAAATTTGCTTTAAAGAAAAACTTAAGAAAGATGGGTAAAGAGGAAATGGAAGAGAGGCCACGTGATACAGGGAAGGACGGGAGGAGACCAAGGCGGAAAAAGAGGCAGCGGATGATATAGGATGGAGGGGGAGGGATCGACGTGGGAGAATAAGAGGGGGCGGGCGATATAAGGGGCGAAGGGCCGAGAAGGGAAGAAAAGGCGGTAGATATAAGGGACGAGAAGGGGCCGTGGGGGAAGTGGAAGAGGGGACAGGTAGTGCAGGAAGTGAGGGGACAAGAGGACAGGGATAGTGTGACTGGTGATATATGATATTATATGATATGGATGTGATATGGATATGATATGGGTATATGATGGATATGGATATGCGGGCCGTGGAGAAAGGGGCGGGGCTGGTGCTATATAGGAAGGGATAGGGGTACAAATTAGGAGGGGGTATATGAGAGAAGTGTATGTTAAAAGAGGAAACAAGAGCTTAGAGGGCTTGATGAGATTGAGAGAGTACCAGGGTCGAGTAATATATACAGTAAGAGAGGGGAGAGGGCAGTGTTCAAGGGACATAGGGATGAGGAAATTGGTCATATAGATCGGATAAGGAGAGATGGTAGAATCGTGAATTATGTAACGGATATAAGGAGGGGAGGAGGTAGTGTGTATATGAGAGAGGGAAGAAGAAGTAGAGGAGAAGAGGTGGAGAGATTGGATGGCTGAGAAGGAGAGTGGTGAGTTTGTAAAGATAAGTGTAGGAGAACGTGGGTGAGGGGAAGAGAGAAAGACGGGCGAAGGGGAGATAGAGAGTAAGAGAAAAAGGTAACCTAACAAAGTATGATTAATTTTCAATGTTATTTAATCGACCAAAACTTCAAAAAAATTTATCAACCCTATTTTTTGTCCTTAAAATCCAAGCAGGCTAGATTTCTATATGAGTAAGTACGTTTGCATTTAACGGAAAACCATAATATGAAATTATGAAGCACTATGCCAAGTACTAGAGCCAGCTAGAGGCCATGGTTAGTTACTGGGATACCTATTAAAGTCAGTATACCAGAGACTAAAGAAGCTGCAATTTAAAGAAATCGGTTTATTATCATCTGTTAATCTGCTTCTCGTGCCTCGTTCGTTAATCCCAAGGACGAAGGACATCGTCACACGTATAGCTGCATGCCACTGCTTCACATTCTGCATGGCAAGAAACTCGAATCATCAGCCCCTCTTCTCATGATTCTTAACGAGCAGAAATGATGGAGTCAGTTAATTAAAAGGAGAGCTTTTAAGTTTTTGCAAATTAGCTCTCAAGTTTCTACAAGCAGCTATATTAAAAGCAGATCCTATAAAATATACGAATTTGACATTCTCATCGTGGAATCATTTTATCATTAAGCCGAATTAAAAGTCAAGAAACTCAACTCGATGTGAAAAATCTTTCTATAAATTGTTCAGCTAAAAATATTGCCAATGCTCACTTTAAAGAGGTTTATCTTTTAAGAGGGTTAAACGGCAAAATAATTAGGAGTCTTTATCTCGATTGATAAGAACCATAACGAGGGTTTGGCTGCAAGACGAGTGTCTGGATAATTCATTTGCACCATTCCAATTCCATTGCAACAAGATATTCTCAGAAACTGTTAAAGTTATAAAAGATCCTGTTGATGATCTTTGTCAAATTCCTTGGCTCTCAGGTTGTGAGATAAGTTTTCTAAGTTTCTTTTCACCTTCTTTTGAAGTTTCATCTACGTTCACGCCTCTCTGATCATAATTTCAACTCCATTGCAACAAAATATTCTCAGAAACTGTTAAGGTTCTAAAAGAACATGTGGATGATCTTTTTTAAGTTCCTTGGTTGTCAGGTGTTAAGATAAGTTTTTCAAGTTTCTTTTCTCTTTCTTTTGAAGGTTTGTCTACGTTCATGCCTCTCTGATCTCTGATCCCGATCGCGAGTGTCTGGATAATTGACTTGCATAATTTCAACTCCATTGCAACAAAATATTCTCAGAAACTGTTGAGGTTCTATGAGAACATGTGGACGATCTTTGTTAAGTTCCTTGGTTATTAGATTAACAGGTTGACATTTAATTTTTCTAAGTTTCTTTTCTCGATCTTTTGAAGGTTTTTCTACTTTCACGCCTCTCTGATCCCTGATCCCGATCGCGAGTGTCTGGGTAATTGATTTACATTATTACAATTCCACTGCAACAAAATATTCTCAGAGTGTGTTAAGGTTCTAAAAGATCCTGTGGATGATCTTTGTTAAGTTCCTTGGTTGTCAGGTTGTAAGATAAGTTTTTTAAGTTTCTTTTCTCTTTCTCTTAAAGGTTCATTTACGTTCACGCCTCTCTGATCTCTGAACCCAATCGCGAGCGTCTGGATAATTCATTTGCACTATTCAATTTCCATTGCAATAAGATATTCTCAGAAATTTTCAAGGTTCCAAAAAATCCTGTGAATGATCTTTGTTAAGTTCCCTGGTTGTCAGGTTGTAAGATAAGTTTTCTGAATTTTTTTTCTCTTTCTTTTGAAGATTCATCTACGTTCACGGCTCTCTGATCTCTGATCCTGTTCGCGAGAGTCTGGATAATTGATTTGCCTAATTTCAGTTCCATTGCAACAAAATATTTTCAGAAACTGTTAAGGCTCTAAAAGATCCTGTGGTTAATCTTTGTTAAGTTACTTGGTTGTGAGGTTGTTAGATCAATTTTCAAAGTTTCTTTTCTCCTTCCCTTAAAGGTTCATCTGCGTTCTCGCCTCTCTGATCTCTGGTCTCGATCCCGAGTTTCTGGATAATTAATTTGCACCATTCCAATTCGTTAAGGTTCTCAAAGATCCTATGGATGCTCTTTGTTAAGTTCCTTGGTTGTCAGGTTGTAAGATAAGTTTTTCAAGTTTCTTTTCTCTTTCTTTTGAAGGTTCGTCTACGTTTACGCCTCTCTGATCTCTGATCCCGATCGCGAGTGTGTGGATAATTGACTTGCATAATTTCAACTCCATTGCAACAAAATATTCTTAGGAACTGTTAAGGTTCTAAAAGAACATGTGGATGATCTTTCTTAAGTTCCTTGGTTGTCAGGTTTTAAGATAAGTTTTTCAAGTTTCTTTTCTCTTTTTCTTGAAGGTTCGTCTACGTTCATGCCTCTGTGATCTCTGATCCCGATCGCGAGCGTCTGGATAATTCATTTGCACTATTCAAATTTCATTGCAATAAGATATTTTCAGAAACTGTCAAGGTTCCAAAAAATCCTGTGAATGATCTTTCTTAAGTTCCTTGGTTGTCAGGTTGTAAGATAAGTTTTTTGAGTTTCTTTTCTCTTTCTCTTAAAGGTTCATCTACGTTCACACCTCTCTGATCTCTGATCCCGATCGCGAGTGTCTGGGTAATTGATTTACATCATTACAATTCCACTATAACAAAATATTCTCAGAATGTGTTGAGGTTCTAAAAGATCCTGTTGATGATCTTTGTCAAATTCCTTGGCTCTCAAGTTGCGAGATAAGTTTTCTATATTTCTTTTCTCTTTCTTTTGAAGTTTTATCTACGTTCCCTCCTCTCTGATTTTTGATCCCGATTGCGAGTGTCTGGATAATTGATTTGCATTATTTCAATTTCATTGCGACAAAATATTTTCAGAAACTGTTAAGGTTCTAAAAAATCATGTCAATGTTCTTTGTTAAGTTCCTTGGTCGTCAGGTTGTAAGATTAATTTTTCAAGTTTCTTTTCTCTTTCTTTTGATGGTTCGTCTACTTTCATGCCTCTCTGATCTCTGATCAAGATCGTGAGTGTCTGGGTAATTGATTTGCATAATTTCAATTTCATTGCAAAAAATTATTTTTAGAAACTGTTAAGGATCTAAAAGATCCTGTTGATAAACTTTGTTAAGTTCCTTGATTGTCACGTTGCAAGATAAGTTTTCTAATTTCTTTTTTTTTTCGATGACAAAGACAGTTTTGCAGTAATTCCGAATGATCCTACAAAAGTGATTTAAAAAGGTACTTTCAAAATTTTAGAAAGATTAAGACTTCAAAAATATTTAGGTAATAATATTAAAAGATGTGACATTGACACTATTCATACAAAACTACCTCTTGCCTATGGCCTTGTCAAGGCTCACAAAGTAGATTTTCTCTTAAGACCTGTTATTTCAACAATAGGATCACCCACAAGAAAATATACTTTAAATTTAATGGTACTTTCTACAAACAAAAATTTGGTACTCCGATAGGCTCGGTCTTGTCACCCATTATTGCTGAAATAGTTATGGAAGATCTAGAAAATGAGGTTTTTAGCAGAATTACTTTTGATTTGGATTTTTATGCAAGATATGTTGATGATTC
>JAUMHM010000071.1:23224368-23245558 GCA_032362435.1 Melikaiella ostensackeni | reverse complement strand
CACGACCACTTCTGAAGCGTTTGTGCCAGCGGAAAACGTTCGATCTCGTTAGAGTATCGTTGCCGAAACACTTCTCCGACATTTCCAAAGTCTGTGCACCATTAAATCCATTTTTAACACAAAATTTGATGCAAACTCGTTGATGAAAAGTCGATGACATTTTTTTTGTGAGAAATCGAAACCACACACAAAGATCGGCCGAACGAGAGCGCCACACGGTGACGAGTCCTAAAACTTTTTGATCAAGGTGGTATAGCAGCCCTGTCTTTATTAGTAAATTTTTTTCATATATTAAACTATATCTGTGCAGGAATTATCATTCTTTTTTGTGGCGCGATGATTCATTTAACCTCACGATATTGAATACTAAATTAGAAAATTTAGCAGTCAGTAATCTTAAATTGTGGCAGTAGAAGGAGATGTTTTTAAATTCAAGTAATGACAGAAAATTCTGGGGTTTTCCTTTCATCTTGAAGTTGGATCAAAGTGATTTACAACAGACTAATACTCAGTTGATTAAAATGATCCAGGTTTGGTCTCAAAATTATAACTGACAAGTGGCCATTGACACTTGGCACGTGTATCAAATGTCCATGTTCATCTTATAGCACCTTCTGTTTCCACATAAACTTCTTTTTTGGGGAATGGGAAGATCTCACGTAAGAAAAATTGTCACTAAAAAAAAGATGATTCCAAAGATATTACAACTTAGAGGAAAGTACAGCAGAAATTCGATCTGTTAGACCAAAATTGAATTTTCTCTCGAAGAAAATGCGTAGTTTATTAAGTTATAAGTTTTTTTCACAACTTTAAAAGATGTAACTCAAAACGCTTTAAATCCCTGAAATTTCAAGTCGAAGTTATTGCATTTCAAACAAAATAGATGAATTTATACTCAAATAGATGAACTTTCTACCAAAGAAAAAGACTAATTTTTAACAAAGTACATGAATTTTCAACCAAGTAATTGAATTCAACCCAAAAGCACGAATTTTCAACAAAATAGTTACATCTTCAACCAAAAAAGGTTAATTTTGATACAAACAGTTGCATTTTCAAACGAAAAGATGAATTTTCAACAAGAGAGTTGAATTTTCAACCAAGAAAGATTTCTCTGTCAATGAAGAAAAAAAAATGTCATCCAAAAAGTATAATTTTCTCCAGAAAGACGAATTTTCTACAAAGGAGTTGTATTTTCAACCCGAAAATATAAACATTCAACCAAGAAGATTAATTTTCTACCAAAAAAGACGAATTTTCTATTCAATACATAAATTTTATACCAAGAAGATAAATTTTAAACCAAAAAAAAACTATTTCTCAAACTTTTGAACCGCGAAGGATGAATCTTCAACCAAAAAAATGAATTTTTAACAGAATAGTTCCACTTTCAACCAAGTACTTGAATTTTAAACCAATAGAGACGAATTTTCAACAGAATAGTTGAATCCTCAACTAAAATCAAATAATTTCCAACCAAGCAGTTGCATTTTTGACTAAAAAGGTTGATTTTCTACCAAGATAGACAAATTTTCAACCAACTAGTTGAATTTTCAACCAAAAAGATTAATTTTCCACCAAAAAAACGAATTTTCAACAAAATGGTTGAATCTTCAACTATAAATCAAATAATTTAAATAATGTTTTTATTTTAAATTATTTACAATTGAACTTGAACAACAATAATTTAAGTCAAATAATTTATAATCAAACAGTTGCATTTCTGACCAAAAAGAATAATTTTCCACAAAAAAGACGAATTTTCAACAAAATATCTAAATCCTCAACTAAAACAAAATAATTTTCAACCAAACAGTTGCATTTTTTACCAAAAGGATTAATTTTCTACGAAAGAGACGAATTTTCAACAAAATAGCTGAGTCCTCAACTAAAAACAAATAATTTTCAACCAAACAGTTGAATTTTTTACCAAAAAGATTAATTTTCTACCAAAAAGATACATTTTCAACAAGACGCATGAATTTTAAACCAAATAGTTGAGTTTAGAATTAAAAGAGATACATTTTCACCACACAAAAAAAAACGAATTTTGAACGAAGTATTTAAAGCTTTAGCCAAAGAAATGAATCTTTAAACAAAAAAATGAATCCTTAACAGAATAGTTCCACTTTCTACCCAGTACTTGAAGTTTTAACCTATAGAGAATAATTTTCAACAAAATAGTTGAATCCTCCATTAACATCAAATAATTTTTAACCAAACAGTTGCATTTTTGGCCAAAAAGGTTAATTTTCTACTAAAAAAGACAAATTTTCAACAAAACACATAAATTTTCAACCAAATAGTTGAATCTTTATCCAAGAAGATTAATTTTCTACCAAAAAAACGAATTTTTAACAAGATATTTGAATCCTAAACTGTAAATTAAATAATTTGAATTATTTATTTATTTATAATTTAATTTGAACAGTAGTAATTTAAATTAAATAAATTCCAATCAAGCAGTTGCATTTCTAACCCAAAAGAATAATTTTCTACCAAAAAGACGAATTTTCAACAAAATACATACATTTTTAACCAAATAGTTGAATTTTCAACCAAAAAGATTAATTTTCTATAAAATACATACATTTTCAACCAAATAGTTGAGTTCTTGACTAAAAAAAATTTTATTTTCAAGAAAAAATGAAATAATTAAATTTTCAGTTAAAAAAAGCTAATTTGCAAACAAAAAGACCGAATTTTTAACAAAATTGTTAGATTTCCAACCAAAAACATGAATTTTCAACCAAAAAAGATGAGTTCTCAACAAGAAATGCAATGGTCGATGCTTCAACTAAAAAAGTTTTCAATTTTAAATGTAAAACAGTTTAATTGAACCAAAAAAGAGTCAAAAAACAAAATAGTTAAATTTGCAAGCAAAGAAACAAAATTTCAACTAAAATGATGAATCTTCAACCAAAATATTAATTTTGAACAATGTAATTCAACTTTCAACCAAGTAGTTGAATTTTCAATCAAAAAAGATTAATTCTAAACAAAAAATGTAATAGTAGATATTTCAACTAAAAAAAAATTTTATTTTGAATCAAAACCAGTTGAATTCAACCAAAAAGGTCGAGTTTTCAACAAAATAGTTGAATCCATAACCAAAGCAGAATTGTTTCCTATCCAAGAGTTACCTCTTTAACCATAAAAAATGAATTTCAACCAAAAAGAATGAAATTTCTGCCAAAAGAGATGAATCCTCAAACTAAAAAGACGAATTTTCGATACAATAATTTAATCTTCAAGCATTTAATAAAATTTTTAACCAAAAAAGATGGACCCTCAACTAAAAATATAATAGTAGACTTTTTAACCAAAAAGAATTGCACTAGAACCTCGAGTTAGCTCGAGTCTCGGGTATTTCCTACTTTGACAGCGAGGCTCTTCCAAGAATTTCTACGATGTAAACAGTCAGGGCCGTGTGAACCATTTCTAGTAGGAATACATCATATTAATCAACTGTATTTTGTACAAATGTAGATTTTTGTTATCATAAAGGATGGACCTTTTTTTAATAATGAAGACTAATTAATGAAAAGAGAATGTTTCGCGTGTATTTAAAAATAAATGCGAAATATTCACGCGAGTGTTCGAACTGCCCGCTTTGTTGCTACGGTACTGCGTAGATATGGGCCCTGATCGGCCTCACCTCGTAAATCACTGAATTTCTTACATTTCTTACCGAATTGACCGTATTTACCGTGCAAGTGGTAATTTGCTTTTTTCTTTACATTTAATAGGTCGCGAGCAAATGAATGACCATTTAATGTAATTTTGTGTTATTTTTTATTAATTGCAATGCAAATATGTCGGGAAAAAAGTAAAAGTATTATGTTTAGAACGTTTTAAAGGAATATAACCTCTTCAACTTGAGTTGATTTGCTAACAAAAATTTCTAGAAAAGCTAGAAATTGACATTATCGGCAGAAATAGACACGTTAACACTGTCAAAAAATATACGCCCGAATTTCCGAAAATAGGTGACAACATACTTCACAGACAAATTTTCAATAAAAAAAATCGGTCGCAAAATATTGAAAATTGGAAGCTATACAGTAGGAAAATGTTTGTAGATTATGTTTATGAATATGAAAGAGGTTATGTTTGCTCACGAATCAACACTTTTTCACTTTTTTTTATAATTTAATAGTATTTCATGCGATTTTCTTTGCAAAATACACTAGTCCAGTTAATTAAACTTTTTCAGGCCTAAAATAAATATCGCATTCTTCTCAAGTTTTTTTTTTAATCCCGATTTACCACATTTATCGTAAATACCGTCAGTTTGGTAAGAAATTTGGTGAATTTTGTAAATTACGGTCACTGCCCATCTATAGCGCTGCGTGATTGCGTCAAGGTCGCTGCGCGTCTTTCCCTGTCCCCCAGACTCCCTCGTCAGCGAATGCGAGCTGGCAGATTTCTAGGAAGGGAGTAAATCGAGGGGGAGTATCTCGAGGTCCCAACTAACTTTCAAACAAAAATAGTTGGATTTTGATATTAAATGTGAGATTGAATTGAGCTACAGCACTTTTGAAATCTCAGGATTTACTGTGATAAAAAAAGGATGCATCAAATTTTCAAAGGAATGCAAAAACGATCAAGTCTCCTACCTAAGTGTTCCGTATGGGAAGCACGTACGATAGATCGGGATAGCGATTGACCTGGTTTAGAAGTCGATACTGGCTACTTTTCATTCTCGACACATCAACATTACTCTCAATGTTTTCTTAATTTCCCTCCTTTTTGAGCTAGAATAATGAGCGGCTGAGCTCCCAATAGCATTGGAACTTACACTATACTCAAAATTCCTTCTTGTTTCAATTAATTTGATAGAAATTTTTGCGAAATTCGGCAGATATGTTCAACCAAATTTAGTAATAATTATCTTTCTATCCGCTATCGTTATTTTTAAAAGAATTAAGGTAAATGTACCAGTTTGCGAACGTGGAAGATATTCATAAATGATTGATCATGAATAAAATAAATTTAATGCGTGTTTGAGATGTAAAATGAATTTTCACGTGACACGTGTTCATTGTAGTCGTAAAAAATACTTTTATTTGCTTCTTTGAAGTCTTTTATTATTTAATGTGAATTTTTTTCGCAAGCTTTGTCGCTGCATCAGTTTGTGAACGCTCAATTTCATTTCGAATTACTTTGTGAACTACGACTCATATCAACTTGCATGATGTTTCAATGGAAACAATCACTTCATTATTCATAATTTTCTCATTTTTTCATAAATTAACTTCTTATAATAAAGCTTATGAGTATATAAAATTTTTCTGTATTAAAAGGTGCAAGATTTTTATAAAAAGTGACCAGTTTTTCCCAGAAAATCAATTAGTACATCAAGAATATGATTAAAGAATTATTAAAATCTGTATTTTCTAAATTATTTATTATCACATACCTACATAACATTTTTTCAAGTATATTGAAAAATTCTTCGAGGTCGTCTACTTTCATCGACTTTTTGTGGTTATAATCTATAAAAAAAATGTTTGACAATCGAAGAATCGTAAATTAACTGATGAGTTGCTGAGTAAACTTGAAAAGAGAGATAAAACACGGTAAAATTAATTTTTTTACATGAATGTCCGCAAATTGGTACATGCACGTACTTTTTGTATCAGTTTGTAGACGGCTGTATTTAACAACAAATGATAAGACATCAAGACTTTTCAGCGACTTTTGTGTAAAATATAAATATCCTTGATTCATTGAGACGTTTTTTTTCTAATTTAGCTTGTCTTTTGTACGTTTCTCATAGATAAATGTAATTCAACTGTCAAACCAGTTTTTAGTAAGATGGAGGCAATTTCATTGCTACCACTACGCTGACGGTGACAGTCACATAAAAAACAGCGGTTTACTTAAAAAATATTCAAAATTCATGCAGACAATTCGTATCAATTTTGATGTATTATTCTTTTAGGATAATGTTTATAATGATTATCGTAAGGTTTTTTATCATTTGCTACATCAGTGGATGAAAATATGAACAAGCGTTCACAAACTGATACGCGCTCACAGACTGGTGCGTTTACCTTAACAATTTTTTGAAAAGCTTGAAAAAATGAAAAACCGCTGCAAAGTAGTTTGGTGGGCGCGTTCATTATATGGTGTATCTTTAATTGTGATCCTTTCATGACCACTGTGCTTCCTCATAGATGATGTTTTATCGTAAAGAAATAATTCTTTGACAAGAATTGGGCTGATATATTTTTTATGATCATGATAAAATACTGCTATGATAAGAGTATTTTGGATTGTAAAAGGAGTCTGAGGAGATGAAAAAGGCGATTTCGCCTGCGTTTTTTATTATTTATTGTTTCTTATTGCTAATAATTATTCATCGTTCTTTGTTTATTTTCCATACGTTCAAACATTAAACAAATTGACAAATCTGTATATATAACAATTATATTTTGTCATACAGGGCTGTTAAATATATCAATTGATTTGTCAACTCATAATGAACAAATTTAGTAATTACAATATTGGTATATTCCCAAAATCAAGAAAGTTTTTCTCTCACAAAATTTAGAAAAATTTACAAATCTGTACATATCATAACTTCATTTGTTCATAGAGTGTTTCTAAGTATATCAATCGATACAGGTTGTCGAAATGAAAAATAATTGTACTTATTATGCTGCTATATTCTTAGAATTTGTAAAAATTACTTATAAACGGAAAATTAAAAACTTCGAAAATTTTTAAAGTTTAACATTTTTGTATGAAGATAGCTATAAACATTCTTTAGAAATATATCAACAAATACCACCCTGTGTTTGATGAAATTCAGGATGGTTATTTTTTGCAAGTTCTCATGATATTTAATGAATGAACTTCAAACTTTTTTGTTAAAAAGAATTTATTTCGTTAACATCCACGCTTTCATCGTTATAAAGCTTCCTTTATGAGAAAGCAAATAGTGATTTTTCTTACAAGTAAAGCATCTAAATACAGATTTTACACCCTTTTCCCTATTCCGCTCTTTATCTCTTTTTCAAAGAATTCCTCTTTTCCCCCCTGTTTTCAAGAAACTTCCTCTTTTTGTCGTTTTTTCGCTTAAATGTCTTTTTGGTTTGAAAATTTATCTCTCTTGGTAGAATTTGATCTTTTTTGAGTAAAATGCAACTTTTTGGTTAAAAATTAATCTGTTGTGGTTGAGGATTCAACAATTTTGTTGAAAATTCGTCTTTTTTGTTGAACTCAACTGTTTTTGATTTTAAATTAAAATCTTCTTTGGTCAAGGTACCTACCATTACATTTTTCGTTGAGGATTCATCTTTTTGGTTAAATTCGACTGCTTTCGATTTAAAATTAAAATATTTTCTTGGTTGAAATATCAACTCTTATATTTTTCGTAAAAGATTAATCTTCTTTATCGAAAATTCAAGTTCTTGGTTGAAAATTGGATTATTTTGTGGAAAATTCAGTTAATTTGTTGAAAGTTTGACTGTTTTCATCAACATTCGTCTTTTTGGATGGAAAATGCAATATTTTGCTTAAAATTGCAACTATTTTGGTATAAATTCATCTTTTTGGTTGAAAATTTAACTGTTTTGTAGAAAATTCGTCTTTTTGACTTGAAAATATGACAGTTTAGTTGATAGTTAATTTTGTTGTTGTTGAAAATTCAACTACTTAGTTGAAAATTCTACCTTTTTGGTTGAAAATTCATATTTTTGGGTTTAAAAATTATTTGGTTAAAAGTTCGTCTCTTTTGCTTGAAAGTTCAACTATTTGGTTGTAAATGCAACTGTATGATCTGAAATTAATTTTTTTGTTTGTTAAAAAAATCACCCTATTTTCCCTGTTTTTACAGCATTTTGGGCTGTGAAGTCTGCTAAAATGTTATGTTTGTATGTTGAGTGTTTTATGTTAGGACTTTATCAAATGAAATCGAAACAAAAATTTTTCTTTATGTGATGATCTGTGACGAAGAAGGGGAGAGGTGGAGAAAGCGTTCAAAATAGTGTGACGCAGTTTTTGAACGGCCCCTAAGATTAAACTAATTAAAAAAATAATAATTTAAAAAAAAAATAAAAAATAAATTTCATTCGGTTCCCTAAAAAAATAGAAGTTTCTCGTTTTAAAGCCTTTTCATCAGTTAAATGAATTTAGACAGATATTTCTCATCAGCAGGAAGTAATTAAAAATTCAGCGACCACCCAAAAATGTAGGCACTCTTTAGAAAAGCGATCGTGAATTGAATTTCGCCTTCTCAAGAAATGAATCGCTCCTCGAATAAATATCCGTGTAATTAATTTCGTCTCGTATAAACTGCGTGTGTACAATGTTACCTGATCGGAATTCAAATGAATCAGGGCTGGGATAAAAACCTCGTCGAATAAATTAAAGCGAGAATCAGCACAAGATCGTGGAGACTCTTTCAGCGCGATAATTGCGAGAGGCTTTGCTTTTGTATAATCTGTTTAACTATTCGGGCGTCCAAACGTCTTAATCTTAATAAGGACGGCGAGAATTTGCGAGAATCCATCGAGACGGGTTGTTATTAATGGCAGATTCTTCTTGAGGATTTTCACGGGGGCACTTTGTTGCCGTGAGCCACAGATACACTGTGATATATTAATTTATCAACTAGTTTGTTTATACGGCCTAAGGATGCCTTACAAGAGCCCCTGGGGATCGACTACCGGCAAGGCAATAACTCAATCCACACATCTCCCCCATCGCCATTGGCACTTGTCTACGCTAAACTCCCGAAGCCCCCGTTGAGTTGTAAATTGCCGTTATTGACGATATTGCCTTCTTGCATTCTTATATGGGTAATTCGACAAAAAAAGTCAATTTCGACAATCTTTCTTTCTTAAACATCGACATAAAATCTATTTTCTTATGAAAATTTTCTGTATACGAAAAAAGAACATCCAAAAAGTTCACGATTCAAAAATAGACTTTGAGACTACCTGCTTCTTCGGCTTATTAGAAACAGATGCACAATAAATGTACACAACAAGAGGAAAAAAGAGGGAGAAAAAAGAAAGAGTCACTCAAAACCAACCTCAAACTCTTTCCTTTCTCCGTCTTTTTTATACGACTGGGGACCAACATGTTTCGAAGCCAATTTAGACTTCCTCGTCAGGAATAATTCATAGGAAAATATATATAATTGATAGTAATTTCAGTTCTGGTACATATTTCATTTACTGATTGAAAATTGAAATTTTGACATAGGCGAGAAATTCTGAATAAATCCCAAAGTCAGATTATTTTATTTTTTAATTGGAAATTAATTCACACAAACTCAAAATTATAACACAAAACTAAAGTCATTGTATCCAATCAATGATTCCATCACAAATTCTGTTTTATCCAGCAAGATCTCTTTTTGAATTAATAGCTTTGTACCTTCTCTCTTTATAAATAGCATTTCCATGAACTTTCCATTTTTTTTTATTTCTCTCATGGTACAAAATTTTAACATCATCCCAATTAAAGTCATGCCCATCTGTAACTCTATGTTTTATAAGGATCGAGTCATATCTTGCACTTCTATGAAGATTATTTTTATGTTCATCTTTTCGCATTCTAAGTGATCTTGTTTGCCCTATGTACCTCAATTCTGATCAATTTCCTTGAAGTCCATAGTACCATGAATTTTTTAAATAAAAAGTATATTTCTTTATATATTTCTTTATTTTTACTTCCCTTTGTGTCTTTTGGTGACGAAAATCCAGGAATTGTAATCCTAGGTGTATTCACTATTTTACACACAAAACAAAACAATTTGTTTTAAATTGTTATTTTTAGTTCAATTCTTTATATAATTGTAAAATTGTTTACAAAAACCAATTCTTTACAATAACAAATTATTTTCAGAATACGGAGAACGAAGCGAGATGCACGCTGTTTGAAGGCGCGTCATATACTGACTACGAATTGTCTGAACCAATGCATCTAAGAAAATCTCATATTTTACGAAAAGCATTTTTGAGACACTTGCAATATACTAATATAGAAAAATGTTTACGACTCGAACTCCAAACTCTTGTCTGGACGAAAACTGTCGTTTTTTTCGGCAATATCGTCCAAACCCCAACCTCTTGTAAAAGACACATGTTAGAAAATTTCCAAAAGACTTCATGGAATTCATTCAGATAGTTATAGCCTTTGAAATCAAGATTCAGGAAACACCTACTTCTGGCAAATTTATTTAGTTTTTATAAGTACCAAGATGACATTTCGATTATTTCTACAGAATATTCAATAAAGTCAAAAATAGAGTAGATATAAGAATATCTAAAGTAGATACAAGAACACATAATCATCCGTCAAAATGATAAAATTATAAAAATTAAAAACATAAATATTAGTCAAAATACAAGTACAGTACACGATAGGTACATGATAAGATATGCACATATTGCTAATATGGCATCTTCCTCAGAATACCATTTTTATTTCTCCCTCTTTTTTCTTTTTGTTGTACATTTATTGTAAATTTATCTCTAATAAAACGAAAAAGCGGGTAGTCTCAGAGTCTATTTTTGGTTTGTGAACTTTTTGTGTGTCCTTTTTTACTACACAAAAAATTTTCATAAGAAAATAGATTTTATTTCGATCTTTAAGAAATTTCAAAAGAGAGACATTAACTAAAGATTTGTTCCAATCTGTTATTATGTACCATTGAGTACTTTCTTTATATTTTTCTGTAATCTTATGATTTTTACAGATGTTTTTGATTTAAAATATATTTAATATATTTTTCAATCTACTATATATTTGTTTTTTCTGAATATACTGTTAATATAACTGAAATGTCATGCTGGTACTTATTAAAAATATAATAATATTGCCAGACGGATGTACATAATTTGAGGTATAATAATTGAATACAATTAAACCTTAATTTCATCTTTAAGAGTTTAAAATGGTTGCATTTTGAATTATTCCTCAATTACAATTGCATACTTAAAAATTGAATCATTTTCTTTTTTGAGTCGCGATACTTTCAGAATTTTAAGAATTTAAAACTAAATATTATATAGGTTCAGATTATATACAGCTGAAACTGAACAATAATTTAAAGGTGATTATTTTCTAAATATTTCTAAATAATAGCATTAGAAATTGAACAATTTATTTCAATTTGAAAACGTAGGCACTTTAAGAATATAAAATTTTAGGTTTTCAAAACTATATAATTTTAAATTTGAATTATTGCTAATTAAACAATTTTTTAAAAATGCACAAGTTTGAAAGTCAAAATCTGAAATTTCCAAAAACTTATTATTCAAGTTGAGAACGTCTGAAATTAAATCTTTCCAAATTGTTAAATTTTATATCTTAACTCAGAATTTTCTCAATCCAACCATTTCCATTTTCCTATATTTCGAAAAAAATAAAACTGGTGTTGGGAAATACTACAAATATGTATAATATTGTGTCGTCAATCCAAATTCAAAAAGTTTAGCCATTATCGAAGAAAAAATGAAACACGAAACAAAAAATTTTTCCAATTGTTCAGTTGTAGTGAGTCCTATTCGCCTAGGACACTTTAGCACAACCTTCAAATATTCGAAATTCTCATTTTTGATCACTCTTTAGTCTTTTTGAGCCTTTTTTTCGAAAAGGGTTACAGTTTTCGAATTTGGCTTTGCGGTACAATATTGTACATATTTATGACTTCCCAATACAAGCAATCTTTTTTCGAACAAGGAAAATGGCAGAGTCGTTTTATTTCAAAAACGTCGAATTTTTCGATAATGGTTCATATCAAATTTCTGAATACAGCACAATCTTCTACGTTTCTTGAGCGACCTAGCACAACGTTTTTTCTTTTTGAGAAAACAAAATTGCATTTCTTTAAAATTCAAGATGGCGGTGCCAATTGCAAGGACATTGCCCTTAAGTTTCCTTCCTAATAAGAATAAAAGTAAATAATTAACTACAGCAATTATTAAACTAGAAATCAGACTCGTCTCTGCCACTGAAATTCGAACCAGAATCGTGGTAACATTTATGTCAAGGTACAGTTTCCTCAGAGTGAGAGAGAGGTCAGCTCATCTTTTCTAGTGTTAAAACAACTTAAGACTTGCTTTTCTCGTTGCAACTATACGACAAGTACGTAGGTAATTACGCCTTGCTGCCCACGTAGCGTAACACGCGTAGCTTCCCATCGAATTCAGACTTCGTTTTTTCAACCCACTCCAAGAAAAATATCGCTTATGCCACTTACGTTAATAAACCATCTCGATGAATTTAATAGGAACTTATTCAAACTGAAGACCTCAAACATTGTACATTTAATCTTTGGTTATAGAGACTATTAGTTGTCGATGATGTCGCTACTACTGATTGTCCAAGATTATAATGTTTCCTTACTTTTATGGCCATCATCTACCGATTTAATATCAGGTTTTATTGATTTCAGAACAAGATTCTTGGCATTCAATTTTTCAAGACTAATAGGGTATTCATCAGCCTATTATAGATTCTTTTTATGTCGAGAGTAAAAATGGAAACTTTATTCTATGAAGATTTATACTTTCATAGCCTTGTTTATGTCTATTTCAATACTATAATCCTCTAATGATTTACGGCATTCAAAATTGTATTTAACACGATAATTATGTGCTAAAAATATCCTTCTGTAATATAGTCATTGTTCGTGTTTTAGAAGAATCGTTATGAAATTAATTCTACTTTCTCTTAAATCAATACATTTCTTCTGCGCTATATTCCGGACATATTGACAATTTTTCTAACATAAGTTTGCTTTTCTTCGCTACCCGAATCTTCCCTCGTGATACTACCTGTTTTTTGGCTTATCTCTTTGGATAATCTTTTTAAATTTCTTACACACTTGCACACCCCGGGGCTCGGTCTTTCTTTCAGATTTTGGCAAAAGCGATCAGTAAAATGTGCACTCTCGGACCTCCTACCAGCTATCAACCACTTATCCACTTCCTAAACTGCTTCACGTTCAATAAAATATCTAACTTTTTCGCATATCCAAATGTGACTTATATGTTTCTTCTCTTGCCCAAACCCTTATTTTCTGCCTTGCCCACATTTCCGCATCTTAGCGTAGCCTACTTTTCCTTGCCCATTCTTTCGATATCTTTCGCGTGACAGTATCCTTCTCAATCTCATCTGTACATATGCATAGTTTACAATAATTTAATTTATCAGTTTTTTGCGTATCGGTCTGACAGTCTTGTTCCATTTTCATCAAAACTTCTTTTCCTAAGTTCCTTGACACATTCTCTAAACTAAATCCCTGCCTTCACATATTATCCTCAATGCCTCACCATCTCCTACTTCTTCAAATGCTGACGGCAATTTCTTTCCCCAGACTGAAGGATTACGGTTAATCGAACCTCCTATCTCCACCATCGAGCAACTTTTTGGTAACCTATCATCATATATTTCTGATACTTCATAAAAATAGTTACTGGTCCTTCTTCTAGTATCAATTTCCGCGCTTCTTGATCCATGATCCATGATCATTTGTACGCATTTACTCTAAACTCTCTCAATTTCTTCCCTTTTCCTCCATCCCCATATTTCAACCTTGTAAAACACTCCTGTTTTGGCCAACATATCCAGTAAGTGAAGCCTTCTCTTTAACGCATTGATTCCTGCCCCTTTTATCACACCCCACGCTGCGTTGATAGATTTTCGCGCTTTGCCTGCCAAGACTTCTATAGTAGGTGTTTGTTGAAAGATCCGCCGGATGAACATCAAAAACCTAAATATTTGAACCTATCCCCTACTCCGAGAGTTTCTCCTTTCAACTTCCATTCTTCTCCAGCTTTTTTCTTACCTCCTTTTCTAAGCCATAGCTTTGTTTATTTGAAATTCACATCTAATGTATTCTTATCAACGCATCTTTCCAGCGTATTCAGCATTTCTTTCAGTCCATCCGCGTAATCGGAGATGATCGCTAAGTCATCCGCGAATTTTAAAGTAAAAACCTTCAATTTCCCAGTTACGGTTCCTCCTTTGTTGTTATGAAATTAATATAGTTAAATTAAAAAATAATTCGATCTGAATATTGATTCTTGGGAATGACCTGGGTTTTTAAAAATCTAATGCTAAATTACAAGGTGTGGCCTCTTCGAAAATATTTTTGTGTCGTATGTACTCTTCATCTATTATCTACAACAAATTTGTAATGGTGTCAAATAAATTTTCAATGAATACACTTCAAAATTCATTAACTCCTTCCTGCAATATTTTATCGCTCGTTACCTATAATAAGTTTGCTTTTAGAATATAAAATCTTGTGGCATAATAATAACTTGTGAACGATGTTCGTCAGCAATATTTTATAGGCGGAAGTGTGACGCATCCCTTTCATACACCATCAGTTTTGACTTCTCAAATTAATTTAAATAAAATTTATGTATTCGGATATGAGATTTTAAGGCGAATTTGAATAATTACTGTAACTAATGCAGTAATTGAAGTAGATAATTATTTATTTATAATTAAATTTCAAGATGGCCACAGAAAATCTTGTAAAGTGATTCCACGATTATTTCCGGTTTTCACTTGAAATTTATAATTAATTTACTGGAGCTTTTGTAAGTAAACAATTGTAACATTTAAGTATTATTATAAATAATATAAATTGAGTAATTCCATATTACAAGATTTTAAATTTGAAGTTTTTAAATTTCGAAGAATTTCAAATTTCAGCATAAAAAATTTAATAATATCGAAATAAGCCGTGCAAAATCAAACAATTTAAATCTAAAGGAACAATTTGAAGCCTTGAAAAGTGAAAAACTACAAATCTAAAGCATTTCAAACTCAAAATTTTGAAATTGCAAACATTCTAAATTTTGAACATTTTGAATCGAAGTAGTCAAAACATGAAAGAATGAATGCAGATTGATCAATCTTAATCGAAATGCTATTCTAAAATAAAGACTCTTCAAAATTGCAAACGTTTCATTTTGCAACTCATGAATTTAAATCAGAAACTTATAAATAAAAGATTCTAAAAGTGAAAACGTGACATTTAATGTTGGAAACGTGCAAGGTTGCAGAGTTAAAATTGTTAATAAAAACACTAAAAATATTGAACGATTTCTAAATGAAAATGTTTACAACTGCTCAATTTCAAGTTTCACATTTTAAATAGATGGAGTCTTACAAAATTTGAATACCTTAAATTAAAGCATTCTCATCCAAGAATTCGTAAAATTGTTTAAATTAAGAAATTTTGAAAGCTAAAGACAGTATGCAGAAAAATTAAAGTTTCAAATAGAACTTAATTATACAGGAACTTTTTTTAATAAGACAACCACAAATAAAAAATAAAAGAACATTTCATACCGATCATTTTTCATAAAATAAACTTAAAGAAATTATTCTTTCAAAAACGCAGAATCGAATAATATTTATTAATGTCAAAATCCTTAAGTAAGATGATCTCTCTAAAAATTTTGTTATTTATTAAGAATTGGTTTCACTAAATGTTGAGAAAATCCCGGTCATGGCTCAAATTCACAGCAATTTTCAATAAAAAATTAAATACTATCTACATAAAATAAAAATCATAATAAAGTTCATTAGCATATGTCCTTAATCTAAAGACAATTTGCAAACATGTTTAAAAATATTTTCTTCTGATTATCACCTTGATTTAATCGGTAGGCCGTTAGCGCGCGGAGGGCAAATTAATTAGCGAATTTAGGGTGCCCGTTTTCAGGCAATCGTAATAAATTAGCCGCCCACGCGTTCAATTTGCTGGCGTGTAAATTTCAGGAGTCATTAAGTGAGTCACTTAAGACGCGATGACATAAATTAAAAGGCGATCGTCCTCCGATTGATTGCAGATGAAAGCCGTCCACTCCTTTTTTGGGACACCCGTCGGTTTTATGTGAAATTCTGATCCTTAGTGGCCCCCGAATTCACTTTAGAGAGACGTCTTACACTTTTTTACGATTTTTTTGATGGCCTCCCTCTACTTTCATTCAACTTTATTCCCCGCGTAATAACCGACCTGACTTTCTTTCTGATAAACCCTTTAGAAAAAATATACCCAAAGTGCCGTAAAATAAGAAACGGTTTTCAGATAGTATCTTCAAGCCTCATTAATGTAAGCAGTTTGCGGAATCGTTTATATCATCATTCATTTTTTATTCAAGTTTATACTCTTTGTAGCGCATGGAAGTGAAAATTAAAGTTGCTTAATTAATTTTTAGGATTTGGTCCAGGTTGATGATATATTACGATTTATTTCATAATTGCATTTACGATTCGGTACTAATTGTTCATTACGTTTTGGTAAATTGTGGTCAAATTAGTGCTCACTTTTTACGATTTGATCGTGATCGTTTTGCTGCCATTTCTTCTTGTCGAATCAGCAAGAGAAGAGGAATGTCACCATCTGTAATCAGAGAGAAAAAAAATTAAATAACATGCAAGATTACAAAATTTTTATAATAATTCCTAGAAAGTACAATTGAAATATCATGAAATTCGTGTTAATAAAATGTTTAAAAGTATACAATTTTAAAATTCTTTAATTTCTATATAGATATTTAGTATCCAAACCACGATTTTACGACTTGTTGTATTAAAATATTAAAAAATTTTTTTTCTCCAATTTAATGTTTTACATTGTAAACATAGACTTTTTTTTAGACATTTCATTTTAAAATCCTAATTTTTGATCTTTAGAATTTTGAATTTTCGTTAGTTTCTGTGAATGAATATTTTAATTTGAAACTCTACAATACTTTCAATTTGAAATTCAAACGTATTTTGAAATTTTTGAAATTATCACGATTTTATTTTTAAAATCGTTCCACATTAATCGCTTCCAAATTTGAATCGTTGAAGAACACTGAGTTTCTATAATAAAAAAGGTTTAATTTTTAATATCTCTAATGAAAATTCTTCCATTTGGAAAATATAATAATAGAAGTTTCATTATTTCTAATTTGAAATTATACAACTGGGAACGCTTCAATTTTGAATATTTTCAATTGCAAATTTTTTAACGAATATTGTCACGATCGGGCAAATTTTACTGGCGCTTTTGGAATTAAACAAGTGTGACACTAAAGTATTGATATAACTAATATAAATTGGGAAATTTCATATTTTAGATTTAAACCTAAAAGAATAACTTGAAGCCAAATTAAAAGTTGTTATATTTTTGGTTGAAATTGTTTAATTTTCAAAATTACAATTAAAAATTTTTCAATATTTATAATTCTGATCGAAGCAATTAAATTCTTATAGATTCGTTAAATTTTGAATGTTTCCAATTTGAAATTATGCAAATGTAAAAATGTTCATCTTCAAATTTTTAAACTAAATTATCGTTTTTTTTGTAGGTGTTTGAAAAAGGAAAGTAATCTTCTTGTTTTTAAATATACGATTAATAATTCTTTAATTTCAAAACTGTTAAGAGTTATTTCACTTTGATTGTTTTAGAAGTTAAATTTTGAAAATAAGATTTCATCAAATATTTTGAATTTTGAACGCTTAAAAATTTCAAACATTAATTTTTTAGGCGGTATCAATTTAAAAAATATCCAATTTCAACTAGTACAATTTGAAATATTTTTGAATATATTTAATACATTTCAGATTTCAAAATGTTCAATTTTAAATTGTCTGAATTGAAATTTGTTGAATTATTATTCAAATTTGAAGCATTAATCTTCGATTATTTAATTCGGAATAATTCAATATTTCAAAATTTATATCGATAACAATCATAAAATTTTTCAAATATGCCCCTCAAGTTTAAGGTTTTATTTTTTACTTTTCATGGCTTCAAATTAAGATTTTTCAATTTGAAAGGCTTTAACTTGAAAGTATGCAATTTTGAAAGTTAGAATTTGAAATTCTTCAATACTGAAAAAATTAATTTTAATCAAAAATTTGATATGCTCCTCGCTTTAGATGGGAAAAAGTTTTTGGGTGGTGGAGGTGGTTACAGGATTGCAAGGTTGAGAGGAAAGGGGTGGATCCTGTGAGTAACAGGGTGACTGGAGGGAAAACTGAGGATTTCCGCGGGAGTGAGAAGGTGAGTGCTGCGAGATAGGGAGTCGAGCCCCACGTTGGGCGCCAATTGATATGCTCCTTACTTTTCTGCGGGGTGGCAGTAGTTAGCTGTTGTAAGAGAGAGAGAGATGGGCGTTGGTGTCCATCTCGTAGGATAGAGAGAGAGAGGGAATTATTAGGGGAGCGAATCTGTGGATATCCGTACGGAATGAGTGAGAGGGATTGTCACTAGGGAGTTGGTGGGGAGTTGATAGGCCGCATATTGTGGGTGCCTAGGGGAATTTAACTCGGAAGATAGAAGAGGATTAAGTGATGGTATAGGCGGAGGGGGAGGGAGATTTGGGGAATCACCATAAGTAAGAGTGACAGGAAGTATCACTAGGGAGTTGGTGGGGAATTACTAGGCCGCGTACTGTGGGTGTCTGGGGGAATGTATCTTTGAAAATAGAAAAGGTGTAGACGAGGGAGAAGGGTCTGGGGAATTACCAGTGGGAAGAGTGAGAGGGAGAGGTAGCGTAATGTGACGTTATGGGTAGGTCGTAATCGTATCATGTCATCGGTTAGTATTTCATGAGGCGAAGAGACCCACTGAGGACAGATGGTATTCCAACCGTCTCAGCGGAACGAATCAGATGGTATTCCAACTGAATCGTAATGGAGGAAAAGTCAGGGAGAAAGGTAGTACACATTTAAAAATAAATAAAGGTTTCTTACCATTTCGTAATAGGTGCGGCGATCTTTATTCAAGATGACAGTTTCGAGTGAACAAGTTTTCTTTTCGAGCACCGTCTCGTCATTAGCGATTCCTCTAAAGTTGGGAGCCAACCTTTGGAGGACCTACAGTTGGCTACCAACCATAGGGTTATTGTTAGAGCAGGTTACCAGCCCTGAACACACTGACGATTCTGGCTGAAGCGCGCCGTTTTATCGTGAAGGCTGCGTGGGAGGTGCGTGAGAGGCCGCGCAGAGAGGGCAGAAATCTGGTGGAGGGAGATGCGCGCGTTGAGTTTCACGGGCGCTGTACTCGCGGTCTTTGCCAACACCAAAGTTCTGTTACTCCGCTGTCGTGGGGAGGAGAGTGAATCTGCCTTACCCTGACAATGATATACCAACGTGAGTAGGTGTGTTCGTACCAAGGCAAAGGAGGCGTCTTCCTTTTCCCGTGATAGGGGGCGTTTCAGCTGAATTATTACTTACCTACTTACTTACTAGTCTTAATCTTAAACATGACTTATATCAAATGGGTTGTCCACTGAGTAAATCAACGTCGTCTGCGAAAGGGTTTTTAGATAAGTATCAAAAAGAGTCTCGCTTTATGCGAGCCGCGTATAACAAATTGCTTAATTTGTAAAGGAAAGGTACATGGAAGAGGTCGAGAAAGCGGTAAAGGAATGGAGGGAATGGGAAGTGATAAACGGCGAAAGAGGAAGAAGGAACGGCATAAATGAGAAAATCGGGTTGGACCAGTGGACGAAGTATTTCAAGGGACTGCTAGGGGGTGTGAAAAATAGGTTGAAGGGTGAAGGAAGAAAGGCGGAAGCGGGGGATAAGGACAGCGGAAACGAGGTTAGTAGGGAAGAGGTGAATAAGGCAATTGCAAGGCTAAAAAGAAATAAGACAACAGGTGAGGATGTCTAGGAAAATGAAGCACTGAAATATGGTGGAAAAGGGGTGAAAGAAAAGATGTGGAGGATCTGCAATAAAGTTTGGACAAGGGGTAGCCGGATGAATAGAAGGTAGAAAAGGGGTGAATGAAGAGATGTGAAGGATTTGCAATAAGGTTTCGGGAGACAAATGGTGGCCGGAGGAATGAAAAAGAGGGCTGGTAGTGCCGCTGATTAGGAAAGGGAAGGGAAAAAGAGTAGAGGAATTTAAAGGTATCACTCATGTCAGTGGGTTATAAAATTCAAACGGAAGTGCTCAGAAAGAGGCTGAAAAGACAGATGGAAGCAAAGGAAGGTATAACACACAACCAAACGGGTTTCAGGAAAGCGATGGGGACCACAGATAATATGTATGTGTTCAATTTTCTAATAAATAGAAACTTGGAGAGGAAGACAGGAAAACTAGTTAAACTGTTTGTGGATTTTGAAGCAACATTTGATCCCGTGAACAGGAGTGTGCTATGAAAGGCCATGAAAGAAAGAGGAGTAGATGAAGGTTTGATGGAGAGGATGAAAAAGATATTTGCAGAGACTGGGATAAGGGTGGAGATAGGATAAAATAAAGGAGGGGATGTCTGGACTGGACTGGTTCTGAAAGGGAACTTAGGCAAGGGTGCCCGTTGAGCCCTCATCTTTTTAGCGTTCTATTAGCAGACTTGGACGAGAGAAAATTGTGGTCTGGCAACTGTAAAGATCCTGGAATATTGAAGAGGAACTGAGAAGGGGGAGGGAAGTACGAATGCACAAGCGTATGTCTGGGAGATTATGGACAAATAGAGGAGAAGTAATATAGGACGTTCAAAATTGGAGGAAGAGAAATGCGAAATGAGCTTTAGATGTGGTATGCAAGTGAGGCGTAGAGAATAGCAGGGAATAGAAGATGAGATGAGGGCACATCAAGGAGAGGAAAGATGGGGGAAAATATCGGATTCAAGGTACAGCACTTGGTATAGGATGGTAAAGAGTTAGGGGAAGCCGCAATAACTGAAAAAGATAAAAAAATAAGAGCAATGGAATAGAGTGAAGAGAATCAGAACGGAAGAGGGGGCAAGAACATAAAGGTATTGGATGAATGAAGAGAAGAATCTGAGTAGAGTATGAAGGTATGAGCAGGAATCATGGTTACATGTTTTGGAGAGGTGTATAGGTGACGAAGGGAGAGGGGAGAGTATGGTAAAGAAAATAAAATGGATTTTGAATGGGAATGGTCAGGGTGAGGAATGGATGAAGAAGCTGGAAGAGTTATGGATTAGGGAAAACCCAAAAAATGGCTCCTAAAGGAGAGTAATAATGTAGTGTTGTGGAACAGAGCTACAGTTTTTAGACTGGTAGTCGTATGGGAGAAACGGAATCCCAGGACAAGGTCACAAGTGTCTAGGAGTAAGAATAGTAGTTAAGTCGATGCATAAGAAATAGTTGGTAAAGTAGTATACGAGGTCTGTCCCAAAAGTATCCGACCTACCTCGATTTCTCGGCGCTTGATTTATTCTTCGTCATCCGGAGGG
>JAUMHM010000071.1:23162400-23200433 GCA_032362435.1 Melikaiella ostensackeni | reverse complement strand
AGGTGGTAGCTTCAAGATCAACTTGTGATTTAGTACCTTTAGATTGTTGAGTTGAGGATTTTTTGGTTTTATTCATGTTTGCAAATGAGTGTGCCGCTCTGGGGATGATAACCCTCGTACCTCCCCAGGGCTAAGTATGAGGGCTTTCCGACTTTGGCGAGGTCAAAGTCAATTCGTCGTCGGACACACTACGGCTTTATCCTCACACGCTAATGCCCGCATGCAAGGCAAAACGCTCCCACTGGCTTCGTTACTCTAACAGATGGTGATACGAATAATTCTACACATCCCCTTTCTGGGCAGTTGTCATCGTTCACAGAATCTGTATGAGTAGCAGGATTTCGTCACTAGTTCAAGCCACAAGATCATACTGAGAGAAAGTCTCGTTCACCATTATCAAAATAACAAAGATGCATGCATCACTTCATATCACTGTGGAATCAAACATATAATTATGCAGTGCGAGAATGTGCGAAATGCTGCTTGGCACGGTTGTTATCTGCATAATGCTGTCGACGGCATCAACTAATTTTCGACTAGCTTTCAATTTCCGCTGAGCAAAAAATTGGACGAGTGGAGTCTAGTGTGTTGGATTCAAAGTTTTTCCGAAGTTACGTTCCAAAGATTAAATGCTGGGACAGTGATGCCGAACCGACTCAGGATTTGTACTCAGCGACCTCGAAAACATAGAATATGACTACTTTTCATAGACGGAAATCATGTTTCACCTTAAATCAGCGATTTTCCATGTTTTTTGAGGTTAGGGACAAAATGTGACGTTTACGTTTACAACATTAAATAACTGTAACGTGACTATTATACTAAGTTTGCGTTCAATTGTAACACAATTTTAGCCAACTGTTGCGTACTTACGAAACTGTTATAACCATTTTTAGTATATTTAACAATAATTGAATTTTTTCAGATGGTTAAGACTCTTTTACACACGGAATGCAAGTGTCATGGCGTATCTGGTTCCTGTACTGTGAGAACTTGCTGGAGAACTTTACCCAGCTTTCGTCAAATTGGTGACGCGCTCATGAAAAAATATTTTAGGGCGAGATCGGTTGTGGCGGTCACGCCACCGCCGCCACCTACGATCCAGGTGAGAATTCTTTTAATATAAAAATATTGAATAGGAAAGTATTATTTATCGACAATAAACAAATTTGGATATTCTTTTTTATCAACAAGTGGCTAAGAACTCGCTCCCTTAACCTACAGTCGGTAAATACAGATATTCCTTTTTATCGACTCTAACAAACTTTTCTAACAATTTAGTAGAAAAGAAATTATTCTAGAGTAAGTAAATAAGAATATTTTCACATACTTCATATATCTAGAATTAACGTTTTAAATAGTTTCATCATAAAAAATCAGGAATGGTTTTTATTTTCGTCAAACTAATAAGACGTGATTTCATCCCAACCAAAAGTTGATAAGGGAGAAACTTTATTCTCTACAGGCAGTAAAGAAAGATTCTACTATCGATTGCTATTTCTTGCCGTCACTAAGTGAACAAAAACATTATTTACCTACAGTAGACGATGAAAATTATTCTACTTTACCATTTCTTTTAGAACAAATTCATATTTCAAATATTCGCCTCTATACACAATCAAGATTAGCCTTTTTTAACGATAAGTGAACGACATCAGAGAGTCTACTCAAATGCTGGAAAAAAATTCCCTGACAATTTCAGGTTTTTTCCAGATATTTCTAGATATTTACAGGTATAATATTTCTTAATATGGAGCCATTCAAGTTAAATAATACGCGAATAACCTAAATTTCAAGTATTTAACATAAAAAATCAAAATATGTATACAGTTTCGACAGTTTATTATAATTAATGTTTTTTAGTCTTCGTAAATATCTAAATGGATAAAATAATTAACTTTTTTGTTGAAAATTCATATTTTCGGGTTAAAAATTCTACTGTTTTGTACAAAATTCGTATTTCTGGCTTGAACTTTCAAAAGTTTGGTAGAAAATTCAACGATTTGATTGAAAATTCGTGTCTCAGGGTTGAAAGTTAAATTTTTCGTTGAAAATTTATATTTTCGGGTTGAAAATTCAACTCTTTCCTTGAAAATTCGTCTTTTTGGTTAGAAAATTCATCTCTTTTGGTAGGAACTTAACGTTTTTTGTTTAAAAATGCAACTCTTCAGTTGGAAATTATTTTGTTTTGGTTCAGGATTCAACTGTTTTGTTGGAAAATCAACTATTTGGTTGAAAATTAACTTTTTTGTTGGAGGTCATTAATTTCGGGTTCATAATTCAACTGTTTTGTAGAAAATTCAACAATATAATTGTAAAAACGTGTCTGAAAAATCTTTCTTGATTGAACATTCAAGTCATGTGAAAAATTCGTGTTTTGGTTTGAAAACAACTTTTTTTACATAAATTACATCTTTTTTGGTTAAAAATGCAACTTTTTGGTGCAAAATTAATCTGTTTTGATTGAAAATTTAATTATTTTGTTTTTAAATTTGATTTTTTTGGTTGAAAATTAATTTTTTAGATTGAAAACTTAACTATTTCGTTTTTGGTTGAAAATGTATGATCTTCATGGTTGAAAATTCAACTTTTTGTTTGAAAATTGATGTATTTTGTTGAAAATTCGTCTTTTTTGGTAGCAAATCTATCGTTTTGGTTGAAAAGGCAACTGTTTGGTTGACAATTAATCTGTTTTATTTGAGTATTTATCTATTTCGTTTAAAATTCATCTTTTGGTTAAATTCAACTGTATTTTATTTCAAATTTAAATATTTTTTTGGTTGAAATATCAACTATCACATTTTTTGTTGATAATTCACCTTTTGGTTGAAAATTCAACTACTTGGTGAAAAGCTGAACTATTTTGTTGAAAATTCATTTTTTGGTTGAAGACTCATCGCTTAAGTTGAAAATTTATCTTCTTGGTTGAAAATTTTACTATTGTGTTAAAAATGTATATTTTCGGGTTGAAAATTCAACTCTTTTGTTCGAAATTCGCTTTTTTTGGTTTAAAATTTATCTTTTTTCAGTTGAAATTCAACTATTTGGTTAAAAATTGATGTATTTTGTTGAAAATTCGTCTTTTTTGGTAGAAAATCTATCGTTTTGGTTAAAAAGTAACTGTTTGGATGATAATTAATCTGTTTTAGTTGAGTATTTAACAATTTTATTGAAAATTCATGTTTTTGGTTAAATTCAACTGTATTTTATTTTAAATTTAAATCTTTTCTTTGTTGAAATATCAACTATCACATTTTTTGTTGAAAATTCATCTTTTTTGGTTGAAAATTCAACTACTTGGTTAAAAGCTGAACTATTTTGTTGAAAATTAATTTTTTCGGTTGAAGACTCATCGTTTAAATTGAAAATTTATCTTTTTTTCAGTTGAAATTCAAACATTTTGGTTGAAAATTTATGTATTTTGTTGGGAAATCGTATTTTTTGGTGAAAAACTAATCGTTTTGGTTAGGAAGAAACTGTTTGGATGATAATTAATCTGTTCTAGTTGAGTATTTAACTATTTTGTTGAGAATTCGACTTTTTCGATTGAATTCAACCATTTTTTAATCAGAATTTAAATCTTTTTGTTAAAAAATTCAACTACTTGGTTAAAAGTGGAACTATTTAGTAAAAACTTAATTTTTTTGGTTGAAGACTCATCGTTCAAGTTGAAAATTTATCTTTTTAGTTGAAAATTCAACTATTTTGTTGAAAATACATATTTTCGGGTTGAAAGTTCAACTCTTTTTTGGGAAATACGTTTTTTTTGGTCGAAAATTCATGTTTTTTCAATTCAAGATTCAACTATTTGGTCGAAAATTTATATATTTTGTTGCAAATTTGTCTTTTTTGGTCAAAAATTAATCGTTATGGTTAAACAGGCAACTGTTTTTTGATAATTAATCTGTTTTGATTGAGTATTCAACTATTTTGTTGAAAATGCATATTTTCGGGTTGACAATTTAAATCCTTTGTTGGAGATTCGTTTTTTTTTTTGGTTGAAAATGTATCTTTTTTTAGTTGAAATTCAGCTATTTCGGTGAAAATTCGTGTTTTTTTGTATAAAAAATTAATCGCTTTGATCAAATGGTAACTGTTTGATTGATAATAATTAACGTGCTTTAGTTAAGTATTCAACTATCTTGTTGAAAATTCATCTTTTTATTGGAAAATTGAACTATTATGTTGAAAATTCAACTCTTGTTAAAAATTCGTGTTTTTGATTTGAAAATTTATTTCTTTTAGTAGAAATTTAGTCTTTTTTGTTTAAAAATGCTACTGTTTGGTTGAAAAATAATCTTTCTTGGTTGAAGTATCAACTATTGAAATTTTCGTTGAGAATTCGTCTCTTTCAGTAGATAATCAACCTTGTTTAATTTAATTCATTACTGGGCTTAATTTAGGAAGTTTTGACAAATCATTGCAGAAAATTCTTAAATATATCAGTTATCACCATGGAATGAATAAATTTATCAATAATACTGAAAACATAATTAATTATTTCTTGAATTTGTTCCAACAAATTTTTACTTTATCTTCATACTTAAAATTCAGTGCATATTTAACATATCTATACTTTGAATAAAAGATGTTTTCCTGAGAATATTGAGAATGATATGAAGAAGTTTGCTTTGAATCACTATAACTTCAGTACTATAAAAGTTATTTTATAAATGAAGAATCATTGTTTTTTCATTTTATACTACATTTTCTTCAATTTAGCAAGCCTGAAAAAATTCCCTGACTTGAAAAAAAATGCCCTGACATTTCCAGGCTTTTCCAGGCATATAAAAATTCCCTGACAATTTCAGGTCATCCAGGTTTTTCAGATGAGTAGACTTTCTTGGCATATATTTTTACATATCAGCTTCAGCAATGGACTCAAACGGACGAACGACGGTTGATGAAGAAACTACTTTATTTACCTAAAAACGATCATGTTCAACTCCTACTTTGTCTGCAGTCGACAAAGTACCATTTCTGTTCTACCTACAGTCAATAAACTAAAATTCCTGTTTTACCTGCAGTCGATTAGGTGAAATTCTGTCTTTACCTGTCGTCGATTAAGAATATCCTACTTTACCTACAGTAATCAGTTTTTCAAGAAAGTATTTTTGTTATGTATCTAACTGAATAAAATGAGTCAATTCTTATTTCAAATATTGCATGTTGCAGATGGATCTTCCCTCCTATGCCGCAGAAATTACTCCTATTCTGGGAAATGATGCGAGAACACAGGGTTATGGGTTTGGAAGAGCCAAGATGGAAAGAAGGCTTTCTAAAAAGGCTGTAGGTAAACCGAGAAGGCCACACTTGGTACTGAAAAGAACCAAGTTCAGTAACGGGCCTGGAATAAACCAGAAGAGAATACCCAAAAGGAGTGAACTAGTTTTTCTTCAACCATCTCCCAATTACTGCGATACTGATTTGGCACTAGGCAGTCTTGGTACGCAGGGCCGATTCTGCAATCGTACCAGTAAAGGTAAATAAAAATTTACAATGTTAACACTGCAAGTTTCTCAGCGCAGATTTCTCTTTGTAATGATGTAAGCAATAAATAGAATAAAAATATCCCGATTAAAAAAAGGTCCCGTTGGGATCCCGCATAAAGTGCCGCTAAAGGACTGGGTATGAGACAAATCAGTACTTAAGTACCAACTTTTCTTAATAATTAAGGGGTTCCGTGCAATAACCGGTTATAGAATCTTAGCGCTCGGTTTTGTTGGCCCCTGAGAGCTTCAAGAAAATGTTTCGAATTTTAATTTTTAAAGCATATATTTAAATAGCAAATTCAATTGCGCATCTTTTTTCCCCACTGAAAAAGTTGTAGCCCGTTTAGTTTTCGAAATAAATAGAAAAAACTATTTCTTCACCAAACCAAAATTTAATTTCTTTTTAGACTGTAACTCGTTCTCATTGAACAACTTTGCTGCTGGAACTCTTTTCTTGCTAAAATTCGCTTGACTCCCCAAGCGCTGGAAAGTATCAATGTCCAAATTTTATAACGTGATGAAAAAAAATTATTGACTTTTTTTATGCGAATGTTTTAACTTTTAACCTGCACAGTTACTCTTGGAACAGTGCAAAGTGTAATCCCTGTAAATTTTATTACGAAATTACCAAAATTGAGTGACTGAGCACGAGTTGAAGTAAAAAAAGAAATTAAGTTTTGGTTTAATGAAAAAATAGTTTTCTCTATTTATTTCGAAAACTAAAAGAGCTACAACTTTTTTTATACGGAAAAAAATGCGCAATTAAATTTCCTATTCAAATATATGTTGCAAAAATTAAAATTCGAAACATTTTCTAAAAGTTCTCAGGGGCCAACAAAACCGAGCGCTAAAATTCTATAACCGGTTATTGCCCGGAACCCTTCAATTTTTAGAAGTACGAATACGGACAAAAATACTAGAAAAATTAATTTTTTTCCAAATGTTTTCAAGTGCGGATGGGATTTGTGACCCAAAAAAGTACTGCTGAAATAGGATTAAAGTACCAGGAAAGTCCCACGCGATTTTCTGTTTGTTTTGAGTTTGAATTTTTTAAAGACAAACGTACCGGGAAAATCCCACTTAATTTTTGTTTTGTTTCGAGCAGGACTTTTATAGGACAAGAGTACCGGAAAAGTCTCACTCAATTTTGTTTTTAATTTTACAAGTCCTAAATAGTTTATGGGACAAAAATACTAGAAAAATTCCATTTTATTTTTGTCAAAATTTTCACAAGAGCTGATTGGATTTATGGCCTAAAAAAGTACTGCTGAAATAGAGCTAACGTACCAAAAAAGTTCAAAATATGCCCCATTTTACAAGGACCTTTTTAGGAAAAAAGTACCGGTAAAGTCTCACTTATTTTTGTTTTCAAATGTTTACAAGTCCTTAAAAATTGACTGGATAAAAGTACTAGAAAAGTTCTATTTTGTTCAATTTTTTTGAAATTTTTACAAATTCTGATAGGATTTATGTCCCAAAAAAAGTACTGCTGAAATAGGAGTAAACAAAAATGTACTTTTGAAATAAGATTGAGGTACCAAACAAGTTCAAAATATGTCCCGTTCAACCAGGACTTTTTTAGGACAAAAGTATCGGTCAAGTCTCGCCTATTTTTTTCAAACTGTACAAGTTCTGAATAATTTACGGGACAAAAGTACTAGAAACAAAAAAATTATGTGGGACTTTTCCAGGACCTATATCCTAAAAAAGTCCTGCTCCAAAAAAGTGGGACTTTCCTCCTATTTTTGCCCTAAAAAAAGTCCTAGTGAAACGGTATATGTTTTGAACTTTTTTGGTAACTTTAGTCCCATTTCAGCAGTATTTTTGCGGGACATAAATCCCATCAGTACTCGTAAAAATTTCCAAAAAAATATAATAAAATTGAACTTTTCTAGTACTTTTGCCGCAAAAATTTTTTAATTGAATAAATTTTTTTTAGGAAAAAAGTACTAGTTCCATTCTATTTTTCTCGAAATTTTCACAAATGCTGATGGGATTTATGTCTCAAAATTGTACTGCTGAAATAGGAGTAAATACACAAAAAGTTCAAAATATGTCCCGTTTCAACCGGACTTTTTTTAGAACTAAAGTACAGGAAAAGGCCCACCTAATTTTGTTATGTTTTGAGCAGGACATTTTTTAAGACAAAAGTACCGGAAAAGTCTCACTTTTTTCAAAATTTTACAAGACTAAATAGTTTATGGGATGAAAGTACTAGAAATGGGATGGGATTTATGTCCCAAAAAGTACTGCTCAAATAAGACTAAAGTACCAAAAAAGTTCAAAATATGTCCCGTTTCACCAGGACTTGCTTAGGACAAAAGTATTGGAGAAATCCCACTTAATTTTTTGTTTTATTTTGAGCAGGACTTTTTTAGGAATCAAGTACTGGAAAAGTCCAACTAATTTTTTTTTAATTTCACAATGCTTAAATAATGTTTGAGACACAAGTACTAGAAAAACACGATTTAATTTTTTTAGACATTTTTACAAGAGCTGATGGGATTTATGACCCAAAAAATACTACTGAAATAGGACTATAGTTACCAAAAAAGTTTGAAATATGTCCCGTTTCACTACGACTTTTTTTAGGGCAAAAGTAGGAGAAAAGTCCCACTTAATTTTTGTTTTGAGCAGGACTTCCTTAGGACCAAAGTACTGGAAAAGTCCCAAATACTTTTTGGTTTAAAATTGTACAAGGCCTAAATCATTTTTGGCACATAAGTACCAGAAAAGTTCAATTTCATTTTTCTTCGAAAATTCTAAAGGAATGATGGGATTTATGTCCTAAAAAAATACTGCTCAAACAAGACCAAAGTGCCAAAAAAGTTTGGAATATGTCCCGTTTCACTAAGTCTTTTTTAAGGACAAAAGTGGCAGAAAAGTCCCACTTATTTTTTTCTTTCGAGCAGGACATTTTAAGTCTAAAGTACTGAAAATGTCCCAAATAATTTTTGTCTTGAAATTTCACCAGGCCTAAACAATTTTTGGGACAAAAGTACTTGAAAAATTCCATGCTATTTTTTTCGAAATTTTTTGAAGTGCTGACGAGATTTCTGTCCAAAAAAAAAACTTCTGAAATAGGACTAAAGTAACAAAAAAGATTGAAATATGTCCCGTTTGTCTAGGTCTCTTTTTAGGACAAAAGTACCGGAAAATTCATACACATTTTTCTTTTGAGCAGGACTTTTTCAGGACTAAAGTACCAGAGAAGTCCCAATTAATTTTTGTCTTGAAATTAAGTGAAGTACCAAAAAAGTTTGAAATACATCCCGTTTGACCAGAACTTTTTTAGGACAAAATTACCGAGAAAGTCTTTTGTCTCATAAATTATTAAGGAATTGTAACATTTTTAAGAAAAGCTGAAAAGAAAGCTTTTTAAGAAAATACTGATTGGTCTCATACCTATTTGATAACTAATAATTCCTAAGCTGCAGTTGTATCTAAACAGTAAAAAAAGTCTGAAATATTCTAACACTGTTTTTAGAATTAAAAAAAATTAATTTTTCTTTTCTTTTTTAAGTAGGAACAGATGGATGTGACTTAATGTGCTGTGGTCGAGGATACAACACGCACCAATTTACAAAAGTCTGGCAATGTAATTGCAAATTTCATTGGTGCTGCCGAGTGCACTGTGATACGTGCACGGAAAAAATTGAAGAATATACGTGCAAATAAAATTCCAGCGACAGTAATCAGACTCTCAGATCTTCCCCTTACTCTCAGATTCATCCATTCACAATTATTTTCTTACAAATCTTACAAAATCCGCAGTCACGAACACATAAATAATTCGAGTGAAGCGTCATTAATTTCGCGAATTAAAAAATTAATTCTCAGTTATCTAAGGAAAGGGATTAGAAATTGACTTCGCTCATATTTTTAATAGGTAATAGATAATTTTTCCATGGTGTCTACCCGACGGATGATATTAGTTCCCGTTTTTATTCCAGTTAATTTAAAAAGGTTCAAAAGAATTTAATCGTTTCAAACGATTTATTTTAAGAGATTTCTGAGAATTTTAAAAGATTTCGAAGATTCCTGATTCGGAACAGGGAATTTTGGAAAATAATTATAATTCTGAGTTGGAACATCAGATAATTTTTGGTTATAAGAATTACAATTCTGACTTGAAGCATAGAATTCTATGAAAAAATTATAATTCTGAATTTGAACAGGGTAATTTTTTTAAATTCTCTTCTTTTAAATTTCAATTAAAGTTATTTTCCAAAGTTTCCGTTCCATGTAAAAAATTCTCTGTTCAAAGTCAAGTTATAATTCTTTACGGAAATTCGTAGTTCTATCTCAGAATTATAATTCCTATAGTTTTTTTTTTAACTCAAATTCCTTGTCCCAAAGTAGATATTACAATTCTTTACTGAAAATTTTCTATTCCAAGTCAGAATTATATTTATTTACAAAATTTTATATTATAATTCGGATATATAGTAACTCCTTGTTCCTAAAATAAGGAAGAGAGAAGTTTCAAATTCTGGCAAAGTTTAATTTAAAAAAAAAAAGAATTTTCAAATTCAAACAAATTCTGATTTGGAACAAGAAACGTTCAAAATCCGACGAACTCTGACTTGGAGCAGGGATTTTTCTTGCAAATTCCTTTTTTATGGAATCAGAATTATAATTATTTTCATAAATTTTCCGTTACGTGTCAAAAATCAACTGTTCCAAGACAAAATTATAATTTTTTACGAAATTCCCTGTTCTAAAGTCAAAATTATAAATCTTAGCGAGAATTTTTTAAATATTCAGTTTATTTATTCCCCGTAAACCCAGAATTATAATTCTTTATGAAAGTTCCCTATACTAAGTTGCAATTAAATTAATTTCCAAAATTCTCTGCTCTAAGTAAGAATCATATTTATTTATAACATTTGTTATTATAACTCAGAAATATAGAAACTCTCTTCTTCCAACATTTTAAAAAGGGAAGTTTCAAATTGTGACGCATTCTGACTTGGAACAGGAATTTTTTCTCAATTCCCTTCTTCTAAATCAGAATTGAAATTCTTTTCCAAAATTCCCGTTCCATGTCAAAAATTCCTTGTTCCAAGTCAAATTATAATTCTTAGCGAAATTTCCTGCTCTAAAGTGAACCTAAAATGACAATTATAATTCTTTAGGAAAATTTCCAGTTTTATCTCAGAATTGTAATTCTTTTAGAAAATTTCGTGTCCCTAAGTCCCAAAATTTTAATATTAGTAAATTCGAGAGAAAAATCCCAGCCACTGAATCAAATTCCCGGTCATTTCTTGCTTTTCCCCGGTGATCAAAATTCGCGATCGTTTCCCGGTTGTCCCAATTACTCGGTTAGGTAGACACCCTGATTTCAGATTTATCTCAATGAAATGTAAATGATTTTTTTTTAATTAAAAAAATATTTTCAAACAAAAACTTTTAGAAGATTGATAAAAAATTTTAAATGAAAATCTGGAATCTTACGTGAGAAAGCGTTGAAGTTACGATTGTAAATTTTGTAATTTTTTATAGTAAACAAAGCGCAAAACGGAATACGATGGCAATTGTGTGATATTACTCATAATTTGATAATTTAATCTTTCAATTCCATTATGCGATCATCCGAGGGTTAAGCAGCGTTTAGTATTTGTAAATTATTCATAGTGTTTTAGTTAGTTTATTGGTATTTCGAGTAGTTTTGGAATCCTTTTCTATTTTCTTAGGCGCGGCTGGGAAGTCAAAAACATAATTAATTGAAACTATTACAAAAATAATAGAGCTGTTACCTAAAAGAAAAATGTTTAGATTAATGGAAAAAATTTGAAGACATAAACCATGTCTTTCTTTATAATAATTACTAAAGATCAAAGCTTTATGCAGTTTTTTCCAAGCTTAATCTTTACAAATTTTACGAAAATTTTAATAAATGACGGTCACTTGTTTTAACTTATTTAAAAATACCAAATAAACAAAATGAGCCCTCATTCAGTCGAACCCGATTTTGTCTATATTGAACTGTGCAGCAACTGCATAAAACATTGACTAACAATTATCGTTATAAATGATATTTTTTGTGTTCGAAATTTAACCGTACTGAGAAAGAGTTCTATTTTATAATTAATTGTATTTCTACGACTCACCAGCTCCTCCTCAAATTTCCCTATATTTCAGATGAACATTTTCAAAATGAATATGTAAATAAAAAAAAGGTTGAATAATTTGTATCAAACAGTCGAGGCTAAATTCACACAAGATCGAAATAAAAACTCTACAATTTTGATATGAAGTTTATGAAAAACTACAATTTGTTTAATGACGAATTAAAAATTTGGATTATAATAACATGACACTAGACTGTACATTAATATAATGTGATTACTGATTATTTTTTAAGGCTACAATGTAAACGTTGTAGATTATAAGACAATTTTGTAAACTTACCTAAGCTTTCTACGTAAATTATTATTTATTTCATGCGCAGATAATTTATACACCTAGGTATATTGTATAATTAAGAATTATTATAGAAGTTTCTAGTTGTACTTTGTGTGACAATAAATAATCTAAAAATATATTCATCTTTATTTTGTCTATGATTTATTAATTAAAATCATTATTTTTTCTTTGAATTTATGCTTATTATCTTGATAGTTTGAAAAAAGTTGAAAAAAATTGTTTGAAGTCGGTTAATGTCTTCTGTTTAGTTTTTGAATTTGAAAAGTCAAAATTTTTCTGATGGGCCAAAAATGATCAAGGTATCTACCCGACGGATAATTTTATATTACTGATCATTTCCTGGTTCTTTCCCGGTCAATTTGAAAGAGTTTAAAAGATCTGAATGATTTCAAACGATTTTGGAAAATAATAATTATAACTCTGAGTTGGAACATCAGATAATTTTTGGTCATAAAAATCACATTTCTGATTTGGAATAGAGAAGTTTGTAAAAGAATTATGATTCTGAAATTGAACTGGAATTTTTTCAAATTATCATCTTCTAAATCAGAATTGAAATTATTTTCCGAAATTTCCATACCATGAATGATATGTAGGCCCAGAGTATATTGATTGATACATTGGCCTCTCGATGTTTCAAATGTAATATAATACTGTAAATGTTTTCAAGACTCGAGATAAGACGGCATGCATTTCATATTCGTTCTTTTCTGAGCCTGCCATTTCTTATATAGAAATAATAGTTTATATATTATACGTGAAAATCTAAAATAAATTAAAAAAGAAGTCTAATAAAATTTGTTCCCGACGGTTGCAGTAGATAGGCAAGGGAGTTTCTATATCGGCTTCAAAGTCAATCTAAGCTGTAGCGGTTTATGTCCGTGCTAAGCTTCTAGGATGTTCTTAATGACGTTACAAAAATTATATTGCGCAGTTGTGTGAGACATAAATTTCGTAAACAGATTCAAAGTTATTTATTATTTGGCATAAATATTGTCAAGGTGATATTTTGTTTTGTCCCTGCCATTTCTACTGCATAATATAGTTTATATGAAGGGAACAAGGATTATTTATTGCAATATAGATCAAGAGTGCATTATGGTCCAATGCATTTATTTTTCAATATGTAAAACCACATTGGAGATGAGTACATTTTATTCAAAGATTTATGCTCATTCTTTTCAGCACCACCTAATAATGTATAATACATTGCAAGTTTAAAAGGAAGTTTGATGAAAAATGAATATATTATTTCTAAAGTCAGTCGATTATTTTGTATCAACATAAGATTTTTCTGGTAGAACTGTCAGCAGCTGCTGTAAATAATATTTGATAAACAATTTTGAGGATGTCTTTAACAGTAAAGTTCATGATTTTCTTCACGTCTGGTTTTTAAACAAATATTAGCAAGTGAATTATTCACAGTGAACATTAGTTCAGAACTAAGCCACTGTGTGGCGTATTAGGTGTAGCGTCTTCTCACAAGATAAATTAACACCTAAATAATGCATAATGTGTTATGATTTATTTTTTACAAGAGGGCTACTGGACCAGGAGTACTGGACCATTTTTGTAGAATACATTTAATTTAAAAATTCCCGCCTTCATTAATTTACCGCGCAATTAAGAGAAACGAAATTTACGTAAACATCTTCAAGGTCATTTATTATTTCAATTTAGCATTTCAAGGTTACATTTTGATTTATCCTCGCATTTTCGACTGCGTAGTATAGTTCACATGAAGAAAACATGGATGATATAATGCGAACTCTCTCCCTCTGTCTCTCTATCCCTCCCCTAAATTCCTGCACTACCAACATCGAGACCGTTCCATAGCTGTAGTGGTTCATGTCCGTGCTAAATCGAGGAGTTCTAAGCCAGACTTCCGGATCAGAATTCTGAGCCACTTTTTACAAGACGGATTCTGATTCAAGCATTCGAAATTCTATAAGAAACCTAATGACGCCATGAAATTATAATGTGCAATTGTGAGAAAAAAAGTGTTTACGTGCACAACTTCAATATTATGCATCATTTTAATTAGGCATTTCGCGCAAACAATTCCAATGCATTTCACTAAAGATTGTAGGCTTATTATTTTCAGCAGTCAGCATCACTTATCAGTGCATTGCTAAATGCGAGGCTCTGTGCGTTTACCTTTCGGTGAGTCGCATTTAATATAATACTGGAAACATTTTCGAAGCTCGAGATATAGCAGAGTGCATTTTACTGAAGACTTCGCGCACGTTCTTTTTAGGGAAACTCTAATATGAATCAAGATTACACTGTCCGATGCGTTTATCTCTCAATATATAATACAGCATTGGAGATGAGGTGACATGCATTTTATTTAAAGACTTATACTCGTTCTTTTCAGCATCTCCCATCTTTTAACGAAAATATATAGATGCTTTTAGCTTGTAATACTTGATTTAAATCAGTGCAATTTTAAAATAAGTCATGAGAACATAGCTCTGTCAGTAACACCAATTTATTTAAGTAGAACATTTTCAAGATAGCCAACAATACACCTTTTTTATGATGAAGAAAACGAGGATAAATAAAGATAATAATAACATCAGTCATGAAGAAGACGTTGCAGGTGAAAATATCATCCAAAATTTGGCATGGATCAGAAACTTGACTGGATAAGTGAAATCACAGCTAACGAAAAGTAAATCTCGCATTTGGTTATGTGACAGATATTTAATACATTTCAAATATGAATATACATTCAGAAAACATTAAATGTATTATCACTGCAATTCATGCAGACAATTCAGGAAATATAAAAAGATACATTCCAGTAGAAGAATTGCTTCGATTTTGTATAAGTAGATCAAAAAGGAAAGAACATACATAAGAGTGATAAAGTTCTTATAGTTGTAGTCAAGTTTGTGAAATATGTAATTAATTTGTGAGAAAAATGTATAATACATATATTTAATAAATAAAAGATAGTAACAAGATAATTGTTATTTTATTTTATTTCATCCCAATTACAAAGCACATAGTACAAGTTACACCCAAACACACACACACACACACACACACACATGCGTTTACACGCCCGTACGCACGCGTACCCAAACGAAATTTATTATATAGTAGACGAAGATTAGAAGGAACATAAAATAATGATTTATTTAAGTAGCTAAACCGAACTCTTGTTAAGGACTTTTTTGAGTAATTTGATTAATAATGAAATAATGTACAAGTTATCTTTATTTACAATTTTTACTCTAGAAAAAGAAAAAAAAAGAAATTTCAACTCATAATAAAATGATAGCAAAGCATGAGCTAGGGATTATAAACTAGGGATTAAAAGAATTGTTAAATCCTGAAAAAAAATCAGTTGCAAGACTTCAAAATCTCCTTGATAGAGCGACTCAAAAACAGTTGAAAATCTTACGGAAGATCTTAATAATAAATAAAATCATATCAACATCTTCGCGAATTTTGAAAAATACCATCAGATCCTCAAGAGATCTTATTAAATCGAGCGACTCACAGTTAAAGATTTAGGAATTTATATGTCTAGCTCATATTTTCAGAGACTTGGTGATCGTGGGATTTCAAATGGTTACAGAAGTGAGTAGCCCCTCGGATGCATCAACTACCTAAAATGTCGAGATAAACTATTAGCAATTAATACCTAGTAATAAGATAATAATGTTTAATAATATTCAATCAACGATTTCAGATGATGAGGTCAATTATGTCAATATGTTAATTATTGTTATTTATTATGTCATTGAGCCAGATCCCTTTCGGGGTAAGCGTAACTCTTTCGGTTCTAGCCTCGTTATACTACCGGGGATCAAGGACTTTATACGATATAGGAAAGGGATGTGTAGGAGAAGGTATAGGTTTTAAATCAATCTAGTTGTCGCGTGTTGTTCATTCAAACGATACACTCATCCCACAACACCGCTCCGACACGGGTCGCTTATCAATTTCTCTAGCAATCACCCCAGGTGAACAGCTCCACAAAGCGATTATACTAATCCACTAAGAAAATCTCTTCACGCGAGCCCATTAGTATACAAAATCTTTCGTTTCAGACATCATTCTTCTTCTTATAAACAATTGTTTTCTATACATCCCTATCCTTGCATACATGTTTTGCTTCCGTTACATCCATACATCGTTTCATGCACGATCTTGTGTTTCTACGACTTCTAATATCCCTTTGCTTCAGAGTCTCATTCACACATTCAAAACATTCTTCCTTCGGTCTATCTCTGGGTACGTTACCACTCACTTCACCAAAATATACCTACTTGTTTCGTTAAACGTTCTTCGCTCATTCTCTCGATATGACCAAACCATCTCAGTAAATTTCTTTCACTCTTGTCAAGCAATGTTTTATGTACACCGCATTCTTTGAGAACCCACTAATTACTGACTTTGTCCATTAGCGTTTTACTGCACATATTCAGCAGAAACTGTATGCCAACCACGTTCACTTTGCTCCTATCATTTTCTTGATACGTCCAAGTCTCGCTACCATACAACACCGTAGGTGTAGGCACATATATTGCAATTTTAGCTTTACTCGTTACATTTTTACTTCTAGTGATAGCTTGTACACTGCCAAAAATTTGTCTACCCTCGTTTATACATCTGGATATCTCTGCATCTATGTTACCGTTAATCGTAAATAAACTTCCAAGATACACGAACTCATCTACTTGTTCTATCCTCTTTTCGTTTAAGGCAATGTTGCATACTGTTTTCTCACCCCTTCTTTCAAACACGATAATTTTTATTTTATTTGCATTAATCCCAAAAGCCATAGTCTTCATACTGGTATCCAGTCTGCTCATCATTCTCTGCAAATCGTTGACTGATTCTGTTGTGACAATCTTGTCATTTGTCCATGTATATATTGAACATCCAGCAGAACATAATGCAGCCTTGCCTAACGCCCTGCTCATTATCAAACCAATCGCTCAGTTGTCCACTTACTCTTACACTCTCTTTACTACCAATATATATTGCTTTTATTGCTCTTAGAAGCCAACAATTCACTCCATATTTTTTCAGAACTTGCCAAAGTTTAGATCTATTTACCTTATCGAAAGCTTTTTCCAGATCAGCAAATGCACAGAAAACTTTTTTGTTTACTCTCGAACTTCTTTCTATGATCTGCCTTAAGCTAAAATATTTGATCCGAACATGATCTTCCTGGCATAAATCCACATTGTACTTGCCAGATCTTTTCTTTGGTTATTCCCGTGACCTTCTCAATGAGTATTTTTGTAAATATTCTGCCCACGGTACTTAGTAGGCTAATCGCTCTATAATTAATACAGTCGCATTTATCACCCTTTCCCTTGTAAATTGGAACAATAATCGCCTTTCTCTATTCATTTGGAACTTCACCATGCACAGCGCACGTATTCGTAAGTTCGCTCAGCCACACAAGCAAATATCCGCCGCCGCTCTTATGCATTTCAGCGGTGATACTATCCATACAAGCAGCCTTACTATTGTTTAGTTTTTCAATCACGGATATAATGTTGTCGATATTGATTCTTCTTCCGCTACCTACATCGGGATTGTCTAACGTATTCTTTTGAATGTGAAGGTTGTTATTCTCCATAACTTGACCTCCATACAATTTTTTGAAAAAATCTCTTATACAGTCTTTCACTTTGTCCGAATCCCATACCATTTCACCATCAGCATTTTTAATTCTGACTACCTCATTGCTAGAACTTCCTTTCTTGATCTTCTAAACCCATTTCCAATATAATTTCTCATTTCCTTCGAAGTCGTTTTGCATTTTTTCATCTTCTTCCGCTTTGATTTTGTCCTTGCTTTCTTTGACAAGTATCTTGGCTTCTCTGTTTTTGTCCCTATAATCATATTCTAATCTGGTCTTTTCCTCATCGCTAAGACCTTTACTATTTAACATTCTCGAGTACGCTTGCTTTTTCTCGTTTGCAGCCATGCAGATTTCATCATTCCACCAAGCATCTCCAGCCTTTCTTCCTACAGTGGCAGTGCCGCACACTTCAGATGCACTCCTGAAGATGCTATACCGTAGTATTATCCATGCACCCTCTACATTTTTATTGTTCAATTCAGTCTTCCAGTCTTCTTCATGATGTTCTAAATATTTATTCAGCTTCTGACGATATACCAATTGTACTTTTGGTTTCTGCAAATTCTCTATTCTAACTCGCGTCTGCTTCGGTTTGTTATTAGTTCTTCTTCTCATCCACTCTTGACCTAGACTCATTTCTGAAACTAAAAGGTCCGTTCTGCACTCAGAGCCTCTCATAATCCTTGTATCCCTTACAAGCCCTCTCAGCCTCTCATCCGCTACAACAAAGTCAATCATATTGTGGCCTTCGCCTCTGCACCAAGTATACGTGTGGATCTTTTTATGTTTGAATCAAGTATTCGTAATAAACAAGCCTTTTTCTAAGCATAAGCTAATTAATTTATCCACGTTACTGTTCTTTTTTGGGTTTCCGAAATGGCCCAGTACTCTGTCGGTACTTTCGCCTTGCACACCAACCCAGCCATTCATATCTCCGAGTAAAATTATTCTTTCGCTAGGATTGCAAGTCCCTAATATACCATTTAACGAGTTCCAGAAGTTATCTTTTACATCCCTCTTGTCACCATCAACTGGAGCATATCACGCTATAATAAATAGTCTTCTTATTCTCACTTTCATCTTAACCCATAGTAATCTAGGTGATACACATTCATACTTTTTGACATGTTGTTCTGCTCTGTCATTCATAATCAGACCGATCCTTGGATACCATGCGATTTATTATCTACTCCTGACCAAAGTTCAAGTCCATTCTCAATTTTTCTTACTTCACATCCCTTCTTCTTTGTTTCCAGTAAACACAAAATATCTAGCTTCCTTACGCACATTGAACCCCGCAATTCCTTTTCCTTAAGAGCATTTACATCTCCAGCATTCCAAACACCCAATCTCCATCCATCGCCTGAAACTTTTCCGAGGACATGCTTTTCGTCAACAAAAGTGTTAATCCTATCCAAGGCTACATTATTATTTGTGTTATTCATTGTTAAAAGTATACACTCAACTACAACTTCATGTGCGAAATTTATTCCATTAGAATAAAATCATGTTCAAATAAAGCAGCTAAATTCTTATCAGGTGGAGTGTCCATTCGCAACGCCAGTCCCACCAAACTTCGGTCATACAAGGAAAGTATGAAAACAAAGCCAGAACCAAAGAAGTTATGATCGGTTTGTGTTGTACACTGAAGAGGGCACCAGTCTGCTGCAGTTTGGCCTCCAAGATGAAAGAAGAGCATTCAATGCTACAAAAATGTGATAATAAGTCTCAACCGTGAATGAAAACTTGTCCAGCTTAGAAATCTCCATAAACTATCATTTTCAAAAATTCAATTTGTAAAAAAGCTTACAGATTCTCAAAACTTCCCACAAGTTTCCCATCAGTTTCCATAAATTGTCGAGAGTTTCCGTAAATTTCCATACATTTTCGAAAGTTTCTGTAAACTTCCATGAATTTTCCAAAGTTTCCGTGAATTTGCGTGCAAATTTCCCTCAATTTCCTAAAGTATCCGTAAATTTCCATAAATTTCCATAAATTACTTATATTCGAAAACACTGGAAAATATTTTAAAATAAGCGCGTGAAAAAAACAGACAGAATATTCGAAAGCACTAAAAAATATTGAAAAATAAGCGCGTGGAAAAGCCAGATAGATAAAATGCTACAAGTTAAATACTCATCGTAATTTGCATCTTCAATTGAAGAAATGTCCACTAATATTCGAAAACATTGGAAAATATTGAAAGATAAGCATGTGGAAAAAACAGACAGAATATTCGAAAACACTGAAAAATATTTAAAAATAAGTGCGTGGAAAAAACAGTCAGAATTTTCAAATGCACTTTTTCGAAGAATTATCTATTCTGTGACACCGCCGGTAATTAAGTAATACATAACTCGAAAGCTCTTATTAGAATTTACTAAATAAATCAGCTACATATATTTTATAATCTAATTTAATAATAATGTGTGAAGTATCAGGGAGTTTAAAATCTGCTATTATATAATAACTGGAGAAATATTTTTTTAAACCAACACTTAACTCTAGTTAAATAAATCTAGTTAAAGAAACAAGGATTCCTTGTTAACAGAATGATGGGCATACAGTTGATTCAACTATGCAAGCCTAGTAAACGAAACCTAGTTTCATTAACAATGCAGCCGGGGTTAATAATGAATATCATCGAGTGAGCCAACATCGATCACGCTGCTTTTCATGTTGTTGTTGTTTTTACGAGATGTAAACCTTATCTTCTTAATAGATATTTAATGTTGGCTCCTTTCCTAACTAAACAAAATGGTTGATTTCATGGGATACAAAGATTTTTTTTGGTAATAGTGAAACTTGGATTATTTTTAATCAAGTGCAATAAACTTTTAAAACGTGTAAGGAAGAAGGGGGAGGGATGAAAGATAAAAAGGAGGAGGAAGAAGAGGAAGAGGATGAGGAGGGTGGGGTATGATGATGTAGTTAAATCAAGTAAGCACTGAAATATGTAAGATTCAATTATTATTACATTACTCAATTCAATTATTATAACCCCAAATTATCTGTTAGAAGCTTTAGAAGTTGTGACGAGCCTCCTGCACTTTTTTTTTTTAAAAAAGCTAAAATGAATTCAGCCGAGAGGAGTGAAGAAATACACATTCCTTTTGGAAATTAGATTTATTTAACTTATTGTAATATAATAAATGTAAGGAACTAAATAATATCAAAAAATATTTAAAAATTTATTGCTTAGTACAGTTTTAGTTCTATTTAATTAGAATTTTTAAATTTCAACTATAGAAAATTTTGAATAAAATATTTCTAATGTTGATTCAATTCGATTCAACTATTTAATTAAGTTTTTAACATGAACTAATATAAATATTCTTCAATAATGCCAATCTCTCGCATTTCATTAACAATTGAAATAATTTCGTCTGCATTATTTCTGTTTCCAGCTGCTTGAAATTGTGAAAGGAAGCGCAATCGATCAACAAATATATTTGGATCGTCCCAGTAATCAAATTTTTTCGCATTCGTTTTTGCTTTTATTCCGAGGGAAAGTCACCTACAGCATCCTCCTCCTCCTCGTCCTCATCCTCATCATCATTATCATTATCTTCATCATTATTATCATCAGCATCAGCATCACTGCTGCTTATCATGGATGGAGAATCGTCATGTTAGCCAGATTCTTTGTCTTCTTCTTCTGCTTTTACTTTTTGCTTCTTTACATACAGTTCCACTTCATGGTTAAACTTCTGAATAATGTTCATTAGATTCCCCAATAGAGAGGATTTTGGTTTCCATGTTTCCTGAATAGTTCGTTCCTCATCAGCTTCCAAAATTTTATGCTTTCGATGAATAACTTTTCTAGCCTCGTCAATCTGCATTTTGCTGTCTTGCATTATCCTCAAACGTTCAGGTACCTTTACAATTTGGTGGAAGTCTCTCTTATCCTGCGTACGATTCTTTCCTAATAAGCAAGAGTATTTCTCATGTTTTTTTAAATTATCGAGTCTTGAATAAGTTCTTCAACAATTTCATCATGTGGAAATCATTTTGTCATTCACACAGCCCGAACGACTGTACATTTATGAAGGCTAAATTTATATACTCCTCCTTGGAGGATGAGGAGGACGAGGAAGAAAACTCGACGATTTGAAAGAATTTTGTTTTAAACACAAAGTCAAAAGAAGGAATTATTTAATCGAGCTCTGAATATTACCACTGAACTTTGACACTGACTTCGGAAATAGCGAGAGGAAGTATTACTCTACAATTTGACAAATGAAAAGACACATTGTTAACAAACGGTAACAACTCAAAAGTTGAAGACATTGAAGGCAATCCTTAATCGCTAAATGAAAACTTGTTTCATTCGCAGCCTATCGCTCACGACATTGTGCAAATTGAAGATGAACAGACTGCAGATATCGCAAACTTTTCAGCTTTCAAAAGTGTTCACGATTAGTATGTACTTTGAACAGCTGATTAAGTTCTTGAAACCTGGATAAGACTGCCTGCAATTTTTAACCCAGACGGCCAATCTCAAACTGGTTCTCACTGAATCTGAATGAGTCATGTCGAAAGTGGTGATAGAGGAATCTATTTTTATAGCTAGCGGATATCGCTACTTATTTCACAACATTTTTTATCTTTTGCTGGAAAAACTACACTCCCTACAGATGGGGCAGAAAACAGTTGTAGATCGTCTCTTCAAATTTACACTGTCAGTTTTTTACCATGTTTCTTCATCATATTTTACCTTACTTTCAATCATTAAAAATATTTGCGATCATTATTTTTTACAGACACCTGGAACCATATAGTTGTAAAAATTAAAACACCACACTTTGTACAATCAAATCATACCGTTTTCCTCGTTTCAACTCAGAAATTTTTTCAAAATTTTTAAAACTATTTCCTTCTCAATCTGTCCGAAAATATTCAAACTAAAAAAAAGTATGATAAAGAAACATGGTACGAGACTGACAGGAAAAGTTTGAAGATACGCTCTACATTACTTTCTGTCCCATCTGTAGAGGATGCAGTTTTTCCAGTAAACGATCAAAAATGTTGTGAAATGAGCAGCGGTATCCGCTAGCTGTGAAAACAGATTCCTCTATCACTACTTCTGACATGACTTATTTAGATTCAGTGAGATGCAGTTTGAGATTGGTTATCTGATTTAACAATTGCAAGCAGTTTTATCCTGGTTTCAGCAATTTAATCAGCTGTGTAAAGTACACACTAATCTTGAACACTTTTGAAAGCCGAAGAGTTTGCGATATCTGCAGGCTGTTCATATTCAATTTGCACAATGTCATGGGCGATAGGCTGCGAATGAAACAAGTTTTTATTTAGCGATTAAGAATTGCCTTCAAAGCCGATAGGGAATGTCTTCGACTTTCGAGTTGTTACCGTTTATTCACACTGTGTCTTTTCGTTTATCAGATTGTAAAGTAATGCTTCCTCTCGCTATTTTCCAAGTCATTGTCAAAGTTTAGCGGTAATATTCAGAGCTCGATTGAATAATTCCTCCTTTTGACTTTGTGTTTTGAACAAAATTCTTTCATATCGTTGAGTTTTATTCCTCTTCTTCCTCCTCCTCCTTCTCCTCTTCCTGGAAGGAGTATATAAATTAAACATTCATGAAGAGTCATTCGTACTGTGTCAATAACAAAATGACTTCCACATGTTCAAATTCTTCAAGAATTTATTCGCGAATCGACAATTTAAAAAGGCATGAGAAATACTCTTGCTTATTAGGAAAGAATCGTACGCAAGATAAGAGAGACTTTCACCAAATTGTAAAGGTACCTGAACATTTGAGGATAATTCAGGACAGCAAAAGGCAGATTGACGAGGCTAGGAAAGCTATTCTTCGAAAGCATAAAATGTTGAAACCTGATGAGGAACAAACTATTCAGGAAACATGGAAACCAAAATCCTCTCTATTGAGGAATCTAATGAACATTATTCAGAAGTTCAACCATGAAGTGGAACTGTATTTAAAGGAGCAAAAAGTATAAGCAGAAGAAGAAAAAAAAATTTTGTCAACATGACAATTCTCCATCCATGAGAAGCAACAGTGATGCTGATGCTGATGATAATAATGAGGATGATAATGATGATGATGATCATGATAATGATGATGACGAGGATTAGGAAGAGTAGGAGGAGGATGATGCTGCAAGTGACTTTTCCTCGGAATATGGATATATATTTCTCCGATCGAGTAAGCTTTCTTTTACAATCTCAAGCACGTGGAAACAGAAATAATGCAGACGAATTTTATTTCAATTGTTTATGAAATGCGAGAGGTTGGCATTATTGAATAATATTTTTATTACTTGATATTAAAAACTTGAGCAGCTAGTTCAACTGAATTGAATTAACATTAGAAATATTTTATTCAACATTTTTCATGGTAGAAGTTTAAGAACACTTATTAAATAGAACTAACACTGCACTAAGTAACCAATAAGTTTTTATATATTATTCAATATTATATAGTTCTTCACATTTATTAATTTACAATAAGTTAAGAAAAAAATAATTTTCAAAAGGAATGTGTATTTCTTGACTCCTCTCGCCTGAATTCATTTTAGCTTTCTTCGAAAAAAAAAGTGCAAGAGTCTCATCACAACTTCTATAGCTTCAAACAGATGATTTTAGGTTTGTAATAATAATTGAATCTCAAATTTTTCAGTGCTTACTTGACTTACGTACATCATCATACCCCACCCTCCCATTTCCTCCTTCTCCTCCCCCTCCTTCATCCCATCACTTCTTACTCATACATTTTTACAGTTTTTGGTACTTGATTAAAAATAATCGAAGTTCAACTATCACCGAAAAAAAATCCTTGTATCCCATAAAATCAACCAACGTGGTCGATGACTAGGCTGGCACAGTTGAATCAACTTACTGTATGCCCATGATTCTGTTAACAAGGAATCCTTGTCCCTTCAACTAGATTTATTTAACTTGGGTTGAATGTTGGTTCTAAAAAAAAATAGTATTCAGTTATTATATCGACGCCTCTATTCCATATTGCTCCATGCGACGAAGAGCTGTACACTGGCCAAACGCGACGTGGCGCTGTACACCGCCTAAACGCGACGTGGAGCACTATAGAATGGAGGCGTCAATATAATATTAGATTTTGATATCACCGATACTTCACTCATCAATATTATAAAATTAGATTCTAAAATGTATGTAGCTGATTCATTTAATAAGTTCTAACAAGAGCTTTCGAATAATGTATTACTTAATTGACATATTGATATGACTGACCTTATCATCTCAAATCGTTGATTCAATATTATTAAACATTATTAGGGTACTGCTAGGTACTAACTACTAATAGTTCATCTTGACATTTTCGGTAGTTGATGCATCCGAGGGGCTATTCACTTCTGAAACCATTTGAAATCCCACGATCTCCAAATCTATGAAAATATGAGCTAGCTATATCAAATTCCAAATCTCTCACTGTGATTCGCTCGATTTCATATCATCTCTTGAGGATATGATGGCTTTATTCAAGATTCGCGAAGATTTTGATATGATTCAATTTATTATTGAGATGTCCCGTGTGATTTTCAACAGTTTTTGAGTCGTCTATCGTAGAAATTTTGAAATCTTGCAAATGTTGCAACTGATTTTTTTTTTAATTTAACGATTCTTTTAATCCATAGTTTATAGGCCAATCTTATCACATGGCTCTTTCCCTCTCGCACATGCTTCATGCTTTACTATTATTTTACTGTGAGTTGAAAGTTCATTTTTTTTTATAGAGTAAAAAATTCTAGGTAATGATAACTTATATATTATTTCATTATTGATCAAAATACTCGAGAAAATCCTTCACAAGAGTTTTGTGTAGTTACTTACTTTTAAGAATAAATTATTATTTTATGTTCCTCCTAACCTTGCTCTACTATATAATATTTTTCATTTATGAACGCGTGCGTACGTGCGTAGGTGCGCATGTATGTGTGTGTGTAACTTGTACTATGTGCTTTGTACTACGTATGTTTTCTCTTTTTTAATGCACTTACACAAAATCGAAGCAATTCTCTTAATGAAATGTAGCTTTTTATATGTTATGAATTGTCTGTATGAGTTTCAGTGATAATCCATTTTATGTTTTCTGAAAGCATATTCATATTTGAAATGTATTAAATATCTGTCGCATAACCAAATGCGAGATTTACTTTTGGTTAGTTGTGATTTCACTAACTGAGGAAAGTTTCTGATCCATGCGAAATGTTAGATGATATTTTCATCTGCAACGTCTTCTTTATCACTGATGTTATAATTATCATTCTTTATCCTGGTTTTCTTCATCATAAAAAAGGTGTATTGTAGGCTATCTTGAAACTGTTTCACTTAAATAAATTGGTGTTACTGACAGAGCTATGTTCTCATGACTTATTTTAAAATTGCACTGATTTAAATCAAGTATTACAAGCTAAAAGCATCTATATATTTTCGTTAAAAGATGGGAGATGCTGAAAAGAACGAGTATAAGTCTTTAAATAAAATGCATGTCACCTCATCTCCAATGTCGTACTACATATTGAGGGATAAACCTATCGGACAATGTACTCTTGACTCATATTAGAGTTGCCCTAAAAAGAACGTCCGCGAAGTCTTGAATAAATTGCACGCTGCTATACCTGTATCTTGAACTTCGAAAATGTTTTCAGTATCATATTAAATGCGACTCAGCGAAAGGTGAACGCACAAAGCCTCTCGTTCAGCATTGCATTCATTAGAGATGCTGACTGCTGAAAATGATGAGCATACAATCTTCAATAAAATGCATTGGAATTGTTTGTGTGAAAAGCTTAATTGAAATGATGAATACCCTTGAAGTTGCGTATGTAAGAAATTTGTTTCTCACCATTGCACATCATAATTTCATGACATCATCAGGATCCTTCTAGAATTTCGAATGCTTGAATCAGAATTCGTCTTGTAAATGTAGCTCAGAAGTCTGGTCCAGAAGTTTGGCTTAGAACTCCTCGACTTAGCAAGGACGTGAACGACTACAGCAGTGGGACGGTCTCGATGTTGGTAGGGCAGGAATTTCGGAGAGGGATAGAGAGACAGAGAGAGAGAGCACATCATACCATCCTTGTTTTCTTCATATAAACTATATTACGCAGTAGAAAATACGAGGATAAATCAAAATGTAACCTTGAAATACTAAATTCAAATAATAAATAACCTTGAACACGTTTACGTAAATTTCACTTCTCACAACTGCGCATTAAATAAATGAAGACAGGAATTTAAAAAAATATATATTGTCTAAAAATGGCCCAGTAGCCCTGGTCCAGTAGCCTTCCTGTAAAGAATAAATCATAATGCATTATGCATTATTTAGATGTTGATTTCTCTTGTGAGAAGACGTTGCACCTAATATGCCACACAGCGGCTTGGCTCAGAACTAATGTTCACTGTGAATAATGTGGTATACTTGCTAATATTTGTTTAAGAACCAAACGTGTAGAAAATCATAAACTTTATAACTAAGGGTATCCTCAAAATTTTTTATAAATTAATATCAATTACAACAATCGCTGAACGTTCTGCTGAAAAAATCTTATGTTAATACATATGTATCAATATAAGATTTAGATAGTCTTTTTTTCTAGAAGATTTTTCTAGAAGAACATTCAGCGGTTGTTGTAATTGATATTAATTTATAAAAAATGTTGAGGATACCCTTAGTTATAAAGTTTATGATTTTCTACACGTTTGGTTCTTAAACAAATATTAGCAAGTATACCATATTATTCACAGTGAAAATTAGTTCTGAGCCAAGCCGCTGTGTGGCATATAAATAATATATAATAATATATATAATATATAATATATATAATATAAATGCATTGGACAATGCACTCTCGATCTATATTAAAGTTGTCTCTGGAAAAGAACGCTTTATATCCAGCTTCGAAAACGTTTACAGTATCATGACATGCAACACGTCAAGAGATAGACGCACCGTACTTCGCATTGAATGCAAGTGTTTCTGAAAGAACGTGCATAATAACTAAAATGCATGCTGCCTTAGACGGTCAGTGCATCAATATTTCTAAATTAAAACGTCTAAATCTAAACACGTCTCTCATCTCGAGTCTACGATCAACACTAGAATACAGCGTTAAGAATCTTGAGTATATGACCTACCAGCAGAAATGCTTCATTTCTTCAGATGTCTTCCTTACTCATGCTATTCGATTAACTTGGAATTTTTTTAAACTTTTAATAACACTCAACTCCGGATTGAAGTCACCTCGACTAAAGCCCTTCCTAGAATTCTGCTGGCTCGCATTCGTAGACGAGGGAGTCCGAGGGACAGGAAAAGAGGCGCGTCGATCTTGACGCAACTACGCAGTACCGTAACGACAAAGCGGGCAGTGCTCTAATCTGATAATTTCGTCACTTCGTTTCAGTTTGCTTTCAGTGTTTCGATTGGTTTTGGTTATGCGTTACAAAAATGTTAAAAAGGATGCGTTTAAAATTCGGAGAGAAATATGAGCTTGTAGACGAAGTGAAATCAGGTGTCTCAGAACAATTTATTTTACAGAAATATGGTATTTGTGAGAGAATGTACAAGCGTGTGAAAGCTCGCGAATCTGGGTTAAGAAATAAGGTTAAAAGTTATGAATACTTAAAGAAAAGATCGTCGAAAACAAGTGATAATATTGTTTTAGATGCTGCTGTGTTAGAATGGTTTAGACCAGAAAGAAAGCTCTCATTTTGAACGAGAAGCTTAACGATCCTCAAACGTTTGAAGTAAGTAAGCAGACAAACAAATATTCTAGCGTGTCACAGCGAAATTTGTTCCTCATTTCAGCTAAATGTTTAGTTTGCCCTTATCTCAGAAAAATTGAATGCATATCATTCATCGATTAGACCAGGGTTTTTTTAAGGCTATGTTTGGCCTTTAAACATTTCTCAAAGATAACATTTATTGAGACCCATTCGCTGTTTAAGACGCTGACAAATATTTTTTTTGTTTATCATAAATAATGGCTTTTTAACTCATAGAATTATTAATAAGACCAAAACTAAAAATAATCAAATAACTATTATGTAAATAACAAATATCAATAATTTATTCATTTATCATACTTATAATCTATTATTCTAGTAAAGTATATTTTTTATTTAAGGAATAGTGATTTCATTATTTTTTTATTTTTCACTGGTTCATACAGCCCTGACTTGTTTACATCGTAGAAATTCTTGGAACGTAGTCACGGTCATCGAGGTAATACCCGATACTGGACATTAATCCGATATTGAGTGTATATTATCCTCTTTGTCTTGAAATTATAGAAGGTTCTACATTATAATCAACACGTCTAGACACGTCTTGGATATAACGCTTTGCAACGTAAATATGTAATGCGTCATTAACATCATAAATAACCTTAAATCTGCTGATGAAAAATCCGTCTTAAATTCACGACGCATTTGCTTTCTTTATCAGTTCATATATTTCCTTTTTTGCCTTGAAGTTCCAGACTGCAGAAGAATGTTCTTCATGAATTATTTGCGCATTAAAAAAATATGTTCTCTAATTAAATAAGTCGTCATTATTTAGACAGAAAGCAATAAATCAAATTCACAGACAAAACAATATGTCATACATACCTCCCAATATCAAATTACACTTGACACCTGCATCTTTTGCGCATTAAATGAAGATAGGAATTGTTTAATGATATTTATTATCTATAAGGAAGCAATAAATTATCCTTGTTTCCTTTATATGAACTATATTACGCAGTAGAAATTGCAAGGACAAAACAAAATATCACCTTGAAAATATTTACGCGAAATAAATAGCCTTGAATCTGTTGGCGAAAAATTCGTGTCTCACACAGACACGCAGCTTAAAATGACCTTTAAGCCGGTAAGGTAAGAATTTGCGTATAGAAACCCTCTTGTGCCCCTTGCATAATAGATAAACTGTTATTTCCATTTAAGAAATGGACGGCTCACAGAAAAACGAGTATAAAATGCATACCGTCTTGTTTCGAGTCTTGAAAACATTTACAGTATTGTATTACATTTGAAATATCGAGAGGCGAATGTATCAAGCAATATACTCTGGGCCTACATATCATTAAAGTTGCACTGATTGAAATCTTTTATGCTTAAAAAATGTTTCAGCCTCGGAATGTCGTGAATGTTTCTATTCATAGCCTAAAGTACGTACTCTACTTGACACCTTCACGAATTTTCATATTTACAACTAAAGGTACGTCAAGGGTGACCTCGAAATTGTTATGTAAAATATTATTTACCATCACGGTGAGGCAGTGTGACGTTATAATTGCTCTTTTGTCTATCTCACGCAGATACATGCTGGTCCAAACTCCATCTTGTAAAAAGTGAACAAAAGTGTGGTCGAGAGTTCGTCTTTTAATGCTGGTACAGACTCCATCTTACTTTTTTGTATAGAAACCCCCCTGCCAACCTACTATAATTCTTTATGGAAATTCTTAGTTCTATCTCAGAATTAAAATTCTTTTAGAAAATTATTTATGGAAATTTCCTGCTCTAAAGTCTAAATTATAATTCTTTCCAAAAATCCCCTGTTCCAAAGTGAAAATTATAATTATTTTCCGAAATTCGCTGTTCGAAAGTGAAAATAATAATTCTTTACGGACACTCCCTGTCCCAAAGTCTAAATTATAAATCTTTACGAAAATTTCTTCTGTTCCAAGTTACAATTACATTTATTTCCAAAAATTCCCTGTTCCAAGTCAGAATAATACTTATTTACAACTTTTTCTATTATAATTCAGAAATATAGTAACTCCTTGTTTCTGAAATTTGGAAGAGGGAAGTTTCAAATTATAGCAAATTTTGATTTGCAAAAAAAAATTATTAAAATAAAGAAAATTCTGATTCAAAACAAGAAATTTTCAAAATCTGACGAGTTCTGACTTGGTACCATGTCAAAAATTCCCTGTTCCAAGTCAAATTATAATTCATAACCAAATTTTCTGTTCACAATTGTACCTGGAATGAAAATTATAAATCTTTACGAAAATGCCTAGTTCTATATCAGAATTTCAAGTCTTTTAAAAATTTTTCTACCAAAATTCCTTGTTCCAAGTCAGGATAATTGTAAATCTTTACGTAAATTTTTTTATATTTCTTTTATTTATTCCCTGTTCCAGCTCAGAATTATAAACGTTTTTGAAAATTCCATGTCTGAAAGTCAGAAATATAATCCTTTACTAAAATCCCCTGTCCCAACTCAAAATTATAATTCTTTAAAACAAATCACTGCCTATTCCAAGTCAGAATTGTAATTATTTTGGAAAACTCCCTATTCTAAGCGAGAATTATGATTTTTCCACAAATATCCTATTCCAACTCAGAAATAGAGTAAAAAAATATATGAAACCACTTTTTATATGCATATTAGTACATTCGAGAGAAAAATCCCGGTCACTGAATCAATTTCCGGTCATTACCCCGTTTTTTGCCCGTGAACAAATTCCCGGTCCTTTTCCGGTCAGGTAGACACCTCGATGATGAATTTTTTTGGCAAACAGCTTTGAGAAGTGAGAACCAATAAAAAATTACCAGAAAAACTTTTTTTTGTGCAAGTTACAATTTTTTGAAAATGTAAAAAAAAACGTCTTTTTTAATTTAGTTCATTGCACATTTTTTACAAGTAGTACAATATACATCTCGAACCTAAAATTTCTTTAGTTTAAATCGAAGAAACATGCCATTATTTTGTCTTTTAAAAAAATTTTCATATCATTTTAAAGCTTTCTAAAACTGTAAATTTTTTTTTTCAAACCGATTTTATTGCTTTAAAAGACAAATTTTTTTTTTCATAAAAACCAAATAACATGTTTCTTGGGTTGAAACTGAAGAAATTTCAAGTTTGATATGTACAACTTTTTTTTAAACAATGTAACTTGCGCAACATCAGCTTCCGATACAAATTAATCTTCTTACTAATAATTACTAATTTTCTTAATTACATATCATATATTATGACGATTAATACTATTCCTTATCACCAGTAAATCATGCTAATTAAAGACAAAGTAAGGAAATAATATCTACATATTTACAAACAACACCTTGTGTATATAAACTCGTCAAAGTTCATGAATAATTTAGTACATGTTATTTATCTAGATAACTTCGTTTCTTCAAAAGCAGTTGAAGTTAAATTTTCGTGAGTTGTGCCTACAGGGAATAGTCGAAACTTCGGTAAGTACTTAATTTCTGCGTGAATTAATTTAAACAAAAATTTGGTTTGAGCGTTGTCTCTCACATAGAAAAAATATTTCTCAGGGACAAAGAAAGATTTCGTCGTACCTCCGATTTTTTTGAAACTATGTATAGTTACGTGTTTTATTGCGCTGATTACGAATATGATATTGAAAATTGGTGCAAATTTGATATGCATGGAAAATCCCATTAGAAATCTTATACAATCATGGGTTTTCCATTTATTTCTGTAAATAATGGAAATTTCGAAAAATATTTCGAACAAAAGTTGCAGATCTCATCGAAATGCACATTTTATATTTCATTCATTTTTACTGTAAAGATGATAGATTTTCAGAAAAAGATAGACAAAGTTTAGAAGTTGTAACAAGGTGGGGTACGATAAGGGTTGGGTCTTTCTTAAGCGTTCGCGCTTTCGGGTGCGTTTTCATTATTCTTGAGCATTTTCGAGGCCATTCTACAGTGAGCAAAGTCGAATGTTCGTCCGTTTTTCTTTATTACCTCATTTACCATTTTTATCTTGTTTTTTCAACATCTGATTTTTTTCTTATTCTTGTTTCTTTTTTTCTCATCCTGATAGATCAAAAGTTTAATATTTTTAGTTTGAGTTTAATTCTACAAGACCGGAAGAAAACTTTGCAGTGGTTGAGGGATTTGGAACTTATTCCAGTGAAACGGTTCTGTGGGAAACATGAAAAAGTGGTATTCGCAAAATCGTATATGACTTGCGTTCGATTCGTTTGTGAAAAAGAAGATAAGGATCACACCGTTTGCACCGCTACCCCTTTCCAATGTCACGTGGGGGGCGGGAAGGCATCCCTGTGACTGGTCACAGAAAATAGTTTAGGTCACACCGCTAACGCTTTCAAATATCTAATGGGAGCGGGGATGCATCCCTGTGATAGGTCACAGAAATACTTTAAGAAATATGACATTTTTGTGATTTTCCATCTTCAACTTCTAATATCACGGAAACTATCACTCGTATGCTAAATATGGATATAACAAAAAATGTGTGATTTTGTGAAATCTACAATTTTTGACAAAAATATTTTACCGATTTTTTTTTGTATTTACTGAGATAAATGTCAAAAACCATTTTTTTCATCGGTTCTTATAGGTTTTGTCATGAAGAATAGATTTGCACCAATTTTCACTACCATATTCCTAATCAGCGCGTCAAAATACCATAAGTATAGATAGTTTCAAAAAAATCGGAGGCCTGACGTTTTCGGAACTTTATCCTAATTTAATATTCTTTACAGAGTTTTTTTTATCAAAACAGTTTAAAATTGTTCTACCTAAATTTTCTAACCATGTGGAATTAAAAAAGTAGACTGGTTTAAAAGATTTATAATTAACGATTCTAAACATAATTTAAACGTAACATAACATATACGCCTGTTGAGTAGCTACGACAGCGCCACGAATTTGGAACTATTGGGTAGAAATTTCAATTTGAATTCAATACTAAGGGCATGTACCACAGTGTCACGTGACCAATATTATACGGTATTGTAATCGGCGGCTTTATAATTTGAAAAATATAAAGATTGTGCCAAAATTTTAGAAAATGGTTTAAAATATATAAAGGGCACGTCTGTCCAGCCATTCTAAATTTTTAGTTTGTTTAAATAATGTAATTTTATTCATTCGATTTTATCTAGGGCACTAAGGCTCTATTCTCAGCAACATTCAAAGTTAAACATTAATAAAACTGCACTATTGAAACATAGCAAAAATTCAAATGGGTCAAAGAGACGTGCCCTTATATATTTTGAACCACTTTCCAAAATTTGAGCATAATATTTACACTTTTCAAATTATATAGCCGCCGAATATAAACCAAGTAATTGGACACGTGATGCTTTGGTACATGTCCTTAACAAAAATTGTTACGGTAAATAATTCATTTTAGATCATAGTATAATATTTTTGATTAAAATGAATTGATATGCACTGCTCTTTTTTATAACGAAGCGTGGGTTTACAACAGCGGGGAAACCAAAAGGAAGTGAAAAGAAGTAGTCAAAAGATTATGGAAAGGTGAGGGATTTCCTGAGGAATGAAGGCAGGGGCTGATTACACCAATTCCTAAGAAAGGAGAAAAAAAGGAGAAAGTAGAAAATTACAGAGGAATGATGTTATAGAAAACAGCGGACAAAGTAAATGCAATGGTGTTAAGGAAGGGGCTGAAGAAAGACGTATTGGTAGAGACAAAAGGGATACTCCCAGAGAGTCAGGCAGGTGCTCGAAAGGGTAGAAGTACGAGGGATGTCCAGAAAGTAAGAATACTCGATTTTTCCAATTTAAAAAAAAAATGTAAAAAAAATTATAGGGTTTCGTTCTTATATATGTTAACGATTTTTCCGTGTAGTCGCCTTTGTTAATGGTCTCCCTCTGAGGCAGAAATTCGATCAAAATGATCCCTTTTCAGTCAATCGGCGATCTACACGAACAACTTCAATTTTTTGCACCAACTCATCGGTCAAAATGGAAGGTCTTCCATTCCTCTGATCGTCATGAACATTTATTCTGCCTTCTTTAAATTCCCGACACCACTTAAAAATGTTCATTCGATTCATGACACCTTCACCATAAACAGCTTGGATTCGTTGGAAAATTTCAGTAGGTGTTTTTCCTTCTGCGTAAAGGAACTGGATGACACTGCGCACTGAGCACTTGGCGGGATTTCTTATTGACATGTTTTACGCAAACTGACAATACGCGGTTAGTTTTCGTATTACCGAGGTCCCCCTGTGCTCCCAGCGCTCAGGAGAATCCCCTCTACCACTCAGTGTTGCCAAACTTGGTGAAGAAAATTCCCATAGCCCAAAATGGTAACAGTACTCTTACTTTCTGGACAACCCTCGTACTTGGAGATACCCAATAGTTCGCGTGTCAGGTTGTGCTGTTGTCAAGGTCAAAGAGGTACCCTACAGCAGAGAATATCTTTGCCTACAGGCGTATATGTAACAAAATCGTTTTAAGGAATGTTTAACTGAATTGTTACTTTGCACTTTAACGTATTTATTGTACAGTTTCTTTTCAGAAAAAAAAACAAACAAAAAATGCCTTCAATTGTCGAGGAGAAATCACAAAACCCAAGGGAACTGATTGGAGCCTCTCTCCAGGTGGTGGTCGAGCACTACCCTGAATCATTCCCTGAAATTCGGGAAAAACTCATAAAAGTCCCGAAGTCTCGGCTACAACCGAGGTCAACTCAAAAGCCCCATCAGCTGCAGAGATGTCAACAAACTCTTGACACTCCAAACAGCCACCTAGAATCACTAAAGACACAGGCTGAAACGATCCAGAAAATCTTTCCTGATTTATTCGCCATGGAATAAAATAATAAATAAAAGCCATCAGAAAGGAAAGTTGCTAACAAATTCAGAGACTCTGCGTAGTAATCTTGTCCGAGAAGAAGTCTTCCAGTCTTTTGAATTTCAAGGAATTAAGGAATTAAAATTTCTTGTCCCCTTTAAGATAAACAAGAAATTTTAGAAGACTGGAACTCGGAAAAAATGATAATCAACCATCGTTCGAAGCACCCAATGAAGAATTAATCAAGGATTTCGATTTCAGATAAATTGCCCTAATTGTGAGATTTGGGATGTGATATTCAAATATTTGAAATCTAGTCAGCTTATTTTCGAAGAGTAGCCAATTACTCAGTTTTTGTAACTGAAAGTTGATGATTGTTCAAAAATTATAAGATTTAATTTTCAGTGATATTAGCTGAGTTTTACAATTCAGAAACACTTTGTAACTGATTAGTAGAAATTGTTACGTAGATATAAAGTCTATTAAACAATATTGGGAATCTAACACAAAAAAACTTCTGTCATCCGCCTTATTAAAAACGTTTTTGTTACAATTTAGATAGTTTAACACAATGTTATATAGTACAACAGTTTCCTGAAACATCTTCAACCTGTTATGAAAAAATAAAAAGGAAGAACAGAAGATGGTCTATTAAAATTATGTATAAACCTTTGCACTGTTTTTTTTATGAACTCGATTTATTTCTGACAAACTGTAGACTTAATCGTCGTGTTTTGTACTATCTAGTTCAAAAACTGCTAGTTAATAGAACAAGGTTCCCTTTTACCGGAATCTCTATTTTTAGTGGTTGAGTTTTTGTGAATGAATATAACATTCAGTTCCAATTTCGAAGTTTGTTTATTAAAGCTCTTCTGCAAAACTAATTTTTTTATATAGGCAGGAACACCACAGCCTAATATACTTAAAAAAGTGACCCATTTAAAACAAAAAGTGACGAAAAGTAACTAATTTCTAGCCAAAGATATGACTAATGTGCATTGATAATGTGACTTAGTCTTCTTTTGAATACAAAAGGAATCGATGAAATTAATTAGAAATTTCGCGAATCTTATCGTGTTCAGGATAAATTCAAAACAATTCAATAAATTCAAAAGAATTCAAATGAATTGAAAAAATAAAAAATTCAAAAAAATCTATGGATTTCAGTCAAATTGGAGTGAATTTGGGAGAATTTAAGAGACTTTGACACAATTCATAAAAAATTGAGTGAACTGAACCAAAATCTTAAAAATTAAAAAAATGTCCATCGAATTGAAAAAAAATCAATGAATTAAATCAGGTATGCCACAAAATCCCAATTTCTAATTTCCCTGACTTATTTTTCATTTTTACAGACCGTTATAAATTTTTCTTTCACGTATAAAAACAACCTTACACCTAGAAGATCAATTATGTTAATGCAAAACAGTGTTTAAATTATATTTTTTTTAATCAATAAATTTGAAGTGGATTTCAAAAATTCAAGGAAACTTGAAAGAATTTAAAAGAATTTAGGATAAATGAATAAGAATTCTGGCTGAATTCCAAAAAAAAAATGAAAAAAAAAAAATATATTCCATTGATTTCAGTAAAATTACAGCGAATTTTGAAGAATTCAAGGAGATTCCAGAGAATCCGATGCAATTCATACAAATTCAAGATTAATTTAAAAGAATTCAGGGAGACTTTACAATAATTCAAGTGAATGGAACAAAGGTTTTAAACTTAAAAAAATTCCATTGATTTCAAATAAATGGGAGTGAATAGAATTAGTGAATTTAGAGGATTTCAGGAAAATGAGAAGAATTCAATAAAATTCATAAAACTTTAAGGTGAATTAAAAACAATTTCAAATGAAGTTAAAATAATTCAAAACTATTCAAAAAATTCATTCAATTCATTAAATTAGTAGTGAAATTACAAAAATTCGAGGAAATTTATAAGATTTCGGAATGAATTTAGAAGAATTCGAGAGGCTTTGACGAAATTCATCAAAATTTGAGTGAATTGAATCAAATTTTGAAAACAAAAAATTACCATCGAATTAAATAAAATGGGAGTGAACAGAATGTAAGTGCATTGAAGAAAATTCTAAAAACTAGAGTGTTTTTTAAAAATTCATTGAATTCATTTAATGTGGAGTGCATTTGCAAAAATTTAGGGGAATTCAAAATTATTTAAGAGAATTCAGGATAAGTTGATCAGAATTCTGGATAAATTCCAAATGAACTGAGAAAATAAAAAATGTTCCACTGATTTCAGTAAAATAAGAGCGAATTTAGAAGAACTCAAGAAAAATCCAGAGAATTCGAGGAAACTCATACGAATTCAAGATTAATTAAAAAGAATTTATGATGCATTTAGAATAATTCCAGTGAATAGAACAAATTTTTTTGAATAAAAAAAACTCTAATGAATACAGATAAATGGGAGTGAATAGAATTACTGAATTTAGAGGAATTTCAGGGAAATGAGTAGAATTCGATGAAATTCATAAAAATTCAAGGTGAATTTTTAAGAACTTCAAGTGAGCTGGAAACAATTTAAAAATATTCAAAAAATTCATTGAATTCATTAATTTTGTATTGAATTTAGAACAGTTCAAGGAAATTCAACAGAATTTTATGAAATACCTAAGAATTCAAGCCGAGTTTAAAAGACTTTAGGGTGAGTTAAAAAAAAAACTAAAAAAATCCATTGAATTGAGTAGAATTAAGTGCATTTGGAAGAATTTAAATAATTTCAAAAGAATTTAGGGAGAAATAAAAAACCCTAGAAAATTTCAAATAATTTTTTAATTCGTGAGAAATGTTGATGTTCGTTATTGGCTTTAGGGTCAGTATCTGTGTTGCATTCTAAATCGTAATCTTGTGACTGATAATAAGGACAATGATTGTTACTTTTCTTAAGTAGGTTAT